>OY751490.1:1510663-1644415 GCA_963565915.1 Entoloma clypeatum | reverse complement strand
ATGGGTTTCAGTAAGGAAAAACGCGTTAGAGAAGCACGATGTTGTGAGTGGTATCGAATACATAATTTACAAATTTATAAAGAGTGCGAATGATACATAATAATAATCACAGAGATTAAAGGCAGAACTACTCTTGGATTTCTTGAGCAAGCCAGAGGCTGATCATCCATGACCCTCGGGACTAAGTTAATGGGTTGGACTGCATCGATAGCAGACTCAGAGAGAAGGCTGGGCGACGCAGAACTGCACAAAGTCCTTGGTCCAATCGTGGCACGTCCTGACCCCTGGAATACCCCGCGACCAAGCCTTGACCTGTTTCATCGGAGTGCCCGTTGGCCAATATTTTGTATGAGCGACACCTGGAGCCGGGACGAAGGATGCCACACGTTCAAATCTGTCATACATACTGAAGTGCTGCAGCTGACGAATGTCTTGTTGGCGTTTCCCGGTTTGCGGGTCGAAAATCGGAGGAGGGTCAACGATGTAAGAAGCATAGGTAAACCCCAGGAAATGCTTGGTGTGAGGGCGCTGAGAGGTAGCGATATTGGCATCCCAGTGCTTTGCTTCGTGTTGATAGCCTCGCATTGGGCTTCCGATGACGTGCAACAGCTTCCCACTGTTCGGCTACAGTGGCGTTAGATTGTTGAGATTTGAAAAATTGAAAACGAAATCGCGGTCCTTACATCGCCTGGGGAGGGAAAGAACACAGACCAGTGCGCCAGAGAACTATTGCTGTACGGAAACACGATGACGAACACCGCGCGGACTGCGGCAGGGTGGCGAATGACGTTAGATGACATTCCTAGAAGAAACAGATGGTACTTCGACGAGCTTCATGGTGAAAGCTTTATATGGTAGATAAGGTCAACAGCACGACAGCAAAACAAGATAACATCAATGAGTTTCCTCGAGTCACAGTGGCTTGGGCGGGCGCTAATCTGAAAAAAAAACCAAGGGCATTGAACAGCGTAGGATTGGACAACCAAAGGACCCTGACTTGCCTCAGGGCAAAGGGCAATACTCGTATGGCGACATCGGGGGACCAAGAAAAGACGGAGGAGTTGGTGTGCTGATTTAGTGACGGCGTAGGACGACGACAGAGTCGGTAAGACTAACGTTAACAGTGAATGAAAAACTGCCTACAGAGGAAAACAGAATGAGTGCCACTCCGAACGGACCAGTACCCAGTTTCAATATAGCTGCGGTTGAAACCCACAATAGATATCTGTTGAAGTTGAAGTTGGTGAACGTAATGCGAATGGCTAAGAATAGCCTCGGGCTGCCTCCCGTCATTGTGGACGAACGCTGTACAGTAGCAGCACCGGTCACTTCAACACCTGCCAAAGAAATATCGCTAGTGCATAAGTACTTCAAGGCCTAGTCTCAGGATAGAATCTAAAGCCGAATTTAACCCCAATAAATGAAATAGACCATCGTCACAGAATATCCACATTTCATACAAAACTGTACTAGACATGCGCCGGACACAAAGTCCTCATGCCCACTTCTGGTGAGGCTTTGAGGATGTACACTAAGTACAGTACATCATATGGTACAAGTACAAGTACTGTATACCCTGATCAACATGGCGCGCTGTACTAATCTGTGCATCCATGATGTACGACCCAGAGGACCACGTCGCTATCCTACAGTCGGTCTTCTCCTCCCTCAACTCCAGGTAATCTAGACTGTAAGCCAGTGCAAAGGGTATGTTATTAGTCGTTAAATATCGGAAGGGAATGTCATGGCTCTGGGGGAGCTGGGGGTATACGGTGGGAGTCGAATGTGTGGATCTGGAACAACGGTAGTTCACCCGTGGTTGTGAGACCGTTCGCCCACATAGGACTTAGTTCGATGCTAGGATTGGTGAGTGGGCCATGATTAGGAAGACCAGAATTCACATGAATGTTATGAGTTTCGGCCGTCTGGTGCAGATTGAGCATGAGCCGGGACATGAGGGTGACGGACAACCTGGCAGCAGGACCACATCAGAACCAAGGGCGTTTCAAGGTGTAGTATGTAAAATGCGTACGTGCTTGCAAACGATGACAAGCTGCCTTTGAGGAAAGGCTATAGCTTCTCGTCAAAGTCCATCTCGAACGGAAATTGAAGATGTATCGTACTCCGCACAACTGTGGAGAACTCGTTAACGATACAATCTGTGTGCTGGAGAGCTACCTTACATAGAATGTCAAGATATTCGCGAAGTTTGCCATAGCCATTACACTGGAAGTGCCAAGATGCGTCGAGATTGCTAGCCATCGAAATGGAAGCATGACTCACGCGTAGTATACAGCGCCTGCAAGACGAATCATATCAACAAACTGACCGTGAATAGTCAAACAGGGTGGAAGACATACCGTCTCTGAAGATGAGCGTAACCAAACCAATACGACCACCAGAGAAGCCATGTCTTGCTTCCCAGGTTTTAAAAGTAGTGAGGAAAAAAACGATGGTATCATAGACAAAGTTTGCCTCCCACGCTGCGGCATAATCTACGATATTATCCGTACTTTGCTCGAAAGAAAACAGCATATCAAAACGTACGAATGCCCCTGAATAAATGCTCCACTTCAGGTCTGATCTGGAAGAAAACAGGATGGGTGGACATACACGTCTGTCGGTACGGCATTATAGCATCCTATAGATTGGGTAGACAGTGCCTTCTTATCCAAGAACGTGAAATACTGGAAGGTTCCTCAACTCCCAATCCACAGGACACAGGAATAGGACGTACACAGGCAAGGGCAATCAACCCAGAGGCTGATAGAATCATGAACCACATGATACGTTTTGACCGATTGTATAAAGCATATGTCCGCATGCTCAGGAGGACTGCGTGAATTACGGTCACAATTAGAGATTTTATCAAAAGAAGACGAGCCCGACTCACTGCCAACCATGGATACATTTACGATGAGCAGCGTCTGCCGAAAAAGATTGTATTTCTCGCAACTGAACAAGGTTTTCGACGCGCAAAATCGCACAAATTAAGATTGAACACACCTCTGTGCGAAAGGTCATATTAGAGGACTTCGAAGGGGAAGGGGAAACATGGAGAACGCACTGCTGGAGAGAATTTAATGAAATTCAGAACAGTAATCACGGCATTTCCGAAGAACGCAAAGTATCGATTGAGGAAAAACCAACGGCCGCTGTGCAACGGACGTCGCCAACAAAAATCGATCTCGGCTCCTTTTTGTTCATGGTCACTTAAGCATCGTGAAGGCCGCTACTATTCGGAGTTTCGGAACGCACCCAGAGTGATGAGGTGGTCGTAGAAGAGAAAGGCTGCAGGCCATTAGCTTGATAGAATGAATCAACGGTACCGGTATCGGGACGAACAGACTGCCAAGAGACTGAGGTATTCATGGACCCGACTATATCAATCGCATCAGAACCGCAGGAAGACGGGGTATGAAGTGACGTACGCTTCCCAAATTTCTTCAACAAGCGGAACCAGCTGCAGAGGCACTGACATTGCTTCAAGCCTGCCAGGCGATCGCAAGAAGGGAGAGAATTAGTGAGGTATGTACCTAACAATGGCCATGATCGATCGATACATATGGGGCCCATTTCGGGAAACCTGTCGACGATGAGCAAGCGGTGCATCGCAATTGACCTAACAACAGGACTGCAACCACTTGTTGTTAAACCTTGGCGCTGATAAGTATTATTGGAAAGCCTGTCACGAGGGTACAGCATGTGGAACAAACTATAAAAGCCATGGTCTATGTCATTCTTTGACATAGGTATTCGATGATTCAACTTCGAACTGGCCAAGTCTGCAGGTAAGTAATGCCGCGATAAACTGAAGCTCTGCCACAGATGACTTTTCCAACATTTTGAGAAATCGAGCGAGCACCCATGAGGGCGTAATTGATGGTAGTGGACTGTAACTTTGTAAGACTTCATCGTTGTCAACATTGTCAAGTACTTTCTAATAAAAGGTTATGTCACTTACACTCGCTGAAACCGTCTGGATCCCTTTCGCTTGACCAATCTAAGGGTTTTGGCAGTAAGTGGGTGGTCCAGGCCCACCTCAAGTTCGACGATAATCAGCATATGGTGGAGAGCATTTTTCTAAATTTAGACTCGCAACAATCAACAATCAATAGAAAGCAGTTGATTTTTGTAGATCCGTACCAGAGTGGGGTATTAATTAAACACCGGTGGGTTGTCAACTGCGGAGCGGGGGAAAGCTTCGGAACAAAGCAGAGTTAAAAACTCTCAAATGCCATTTCCTGTGTTTGCCTCCCCCAAGGTTGATGACGATCGAATCGAGAACATGGGAAGAGAGAATTGACGGGTTGCGTCATACGATCCCCTTGAGTATGCGAGTCCGGCAGATCGCTCGTTGGTCATGCTTTTTGATTGGGCGCACTAGTGTCACAGTTGTGTAGAGACAGAGAGAGATCTAGATGTGTACAATGTCGGGTAAGTCACGGTGCACAGTCAAGCCCTTGGCATAATGTCATTGTATGATGATGGGTGATCCCAACTTGACGAGAGCCAAGACACAATGGAGGTCCCCGGCGACAGCTACCTTGAAGGCGGAGTTTAGTTGGACTCGGAGGAAGATTGAGGTCAGTGCCTCACTGCAGGCCATTTGTCAGATTTTTTCTCCTTGATTCCCCGAGCTAGTATATGCTTCCCATTCCTTTATTATCAACTTTGCGATATTGAGGTGTAATTACGCTTCAGCAAGACTTCATAAAATAGTAGGCGATGGGGTCTGGACAACATGCGGCCGTTGAGCAGGTACAGATTGGATGGTGAGGTGTCGAGAGATCGTTGTCACTGTCCCATTCATTTATTACCTTCCATTGCCCCTTGATACTCTGTTAGCCTCACACTCAAAACGCCACGGCATGGATCGCAAACTCACCAGATTTTTTTGTGTGGACCTCGGCGAGGCAGCCCGAAATCAACAAAGGATCCCGGATTTCATGCTTCCCAAGGACAGTTTTCAGGAGGCATTCGTAAAAGGTAAAGTTCACGTTTCTGATTTCTTTTTTGGGCATTCATTTTCTGAGTTTCCAGAACCCCCAGAATCAGGTTTTTTTTTTTTTTTGGCCAACTCAGGAGCAAAGTTCATGTCGGGCAGTTGCTCCTGTTCGACTAAGTTGTCTGTCTTGGTTTGACGCCCATCCGGACGTTTTCGATTCTGAGCCAAAAACCGGATTTGTGGCGCCGAAGGTGAAGGTGTCAAGTGGTTTTAATTTTCTTGAAGACAGGAGAAGAGTTCGTCAGTCCGTGATGAAATTAATATGTTGATTAACTCGTTGCATTTGTACTTACGACGTCGATGTCGACTCCTCGAGGCTCAATAGAGTCCTCGGTTTTGGGTCTTGCCTGTTGGAGGAAAGGAATAGACTCGCAGCGTTCGAGGTCATAGTATAGCTTAAACACTAATCATGATAGGCACGAAACTAAGCAACACAGATGGGACGTCTGCTTGGTCGAGTTTGAACATTGCCTGACGTGTAGTAAGTACTCATGTCATGGGGAAAAAACGACACACTGCTGCAACGTCATTTGATGATACAACGGCTTTCGATAGATGGTCGAAAAGATTCCTAAACTCATGTTCCGAGCCGTGAGGGGGAGGGGGGGGGGCAATCTGACATGAGGATGCGATACACGTCAATAGCCAGAACTAGCAGAACATCGCAGGCGTCTATGTTATAGTCTTCGACCAGTGGCAAATCCACCGCGGGGTGAATGGGTGCAAATCCGGAAAGATCGTAGTCTAAACACGAGATCGCCACGTGTGACGGTATACATACTATATAAGTGTTGTGCATCATTGAAAAGGGTCTAATATAAATTAAATAGATACCTGGGAGACCTCTAGACGCCGATCAATTTGTCTTGACACGCTGCGCCCTTCTAATTAACGTGGTAATGTCCCGCCCTAACCTCCACATGATTAAGGAGCTGAAGGTTATCCATACACTGATGACGAGGGTATTTCTCAGAGACGCCCTAGCTCCACGACGAAATAAACACGCACATATTGGGAAGGATCCAAAAGCAAAAAGCGATGAATAGGCTGTTGTGGCCGACTGCGCAGCCACTGCAAAAATATTCTTGCGATATGTATAATAACGTCTTTGCAAGCGTCATGACGGCGCCCGTGTAGCCGAGCAGGGGTGCGAAGTCAGATCGGATGATATGGGCATGATACATGTATATCAGCTGGAAAAAACACCGTCGAGGGTCGATGACGGACGGGAAGAATCATCGTAATGGACGCACATTCGTGGAAATCTCCAGAACATTCAGAACAGCTGGCAAAAGTTTCGGCATTGAGCCTGCAGGTTCATGGGAACGAGTGAACAAAGGGATCGTACCTGCAGCGCCAGCGAATCCTTCTCCGTTCTCAAACGCTTTGACGCCATATACCTAGAGGAGATCATCAGCATGAGGCCAAGAGGAAGAAGCATTCGTCTCTTACTCACATAGTCAACCTTTTCGTACAGCTCGTACGGCTTCCAAATCCAATGGAGGTCTCCGCCCACCATAGAACGCGGTCTACAAATAGTGACCGTGAGTTTCTTCAACGTGGAGCCTCGAGATACGAGCGTGAAAAACTTGCCGCATAAGACAATAGCCTGCATCCCACAGCATCAGCGGGGCGGTGAACAAGAACCAGACCGATATCCAGGTGTAGGTCTTTGGTGCCATTGCGAGGGAGCCACGTCGGCGTGGAAAGGAAAGGTTCGGACGAGATATTGGCCGGACAGCGCAACTTGAAGGACCTTTTAAGCTTTTTAGAGGGAAGCAGAAGATCCTCCTCCGAAGCCTGCGGTGTGCGAAACCTGCCTGATCAGTAAGTATTCCAGATTTCCTTAAGTACCTTTTTGATAAATTACGGCACGTGTCAGGGTAAATGGCTTGGCGGCATTAATATTGACAACGAAACGTGCAAGAGACGCTGGATGAAATAGTTTTCTTTTAATTTCTGTGACATTGTGTGACTTCGTGACTGAGGCTGACTTTTATTCTCAACGCCAACTTAAGGCAATCCTGACACGAGATGGCGTCCGCCAATCCCCCACGCCATGTCTCTGGTGGGATTCATCGCGCGTCTCTGCCACATACTGTCCTCCTTGCTTTCTTGGCTCATGCAGACCGTCCAGTTTATCGCTTCGTCCCTGGAACCCGCTCAGCCTCCTCCCGATCTACCTCTAACAATCCCAAGTCCACGCCACACAAACACCGTCATGGGAGCACCATATGTCCGACTCCGGAAAGGTATTCGCGGACCGTTTTGACAGGTTGATAATCATCAAATACATTTTGCAGATGTCACAGAAAAGCTTCCACGCGGTCCGCCCAGGAAATTACTGTCTAACCTCCCCGGTAAAAAGAAAGAGCGCATTGTCATTAAAAGGACCCATTCCAAGAGGAGCAAGCCTCATTATATCTCCAGCGAACTTTTAGGAGACTTGTTCATCGATCTTCCGGGACCTCGTGCCGAATTCATGACCGGCTCCGCAAGTTCCAGTATCGACCTTCTCCCTTCGCCAACATTGTCTGTCTATTACACGCCCGTTCTCTCTTACTCTCCTTCGCCTTCGCCACTAAGTTCCCCTTGTCCATCTCTAACCAAAGGACTTTCTCGATCACCCCGGAGTTCGACACGTCTTTTCGACGAAGACCGTCTCTCCGTCCCAAGTCTCGACATCGATCTCGGTGGTCTCGGTAAACGGCGTGGCTTTCAAGGCGCACCGCTCTCCACATCTTCTCTCAGCCTCAAATCCTCTCTCCTCTTCTTGCCCCCCAGTTTCAGCCTGCTTGGTGTCCGCTCTCTCCTTGACTGGCCCCCAAGCCCCCGCAGCCCACTCGAGGCGGTCACAAACCTGATCCGGACCAGAAAGTCATTTTTCAAGGATGTATCTCAAGATCTGCAAGACTTTTACGACGACGCGGATCCGTTCTGCACCTTTGGCGACAGCTTCTTTACACCCAGCGTCTCGTTCGGCATCGTCCCCACCGGCAACATCAACAACTTCACCCCATACCACCGTGACCCCCTGCCGTCTAGTCGGACGCAGTCCATAAAGCGCGGGGCGGGGATCGTGGCCGCTCCCTCGAAGAGGAAATACGCCATGAAGACAACGATCTATGACATTTTGGTCGCCGACGTCCCTGCGAAACCCATACGCGCCGCGAAAAAGCGCAAGTCGAAGGCACCACAACCACGAAAACATCGTTCGGCTCCAGCAGGCGCCTCGCCAAACATTATCCTCACACTGCCAAGTGTCCCCTCTAGTCCCATCAAGACGAGCAGCCCTGACCCCGCAAATGAAGTGCCCCCTGTGGCTGCTATGAATTGTCAAGATGTATCGTCATCGACTACTACAAAATCGGAAGATGATCAGGTGCCACCACCACCACCACCACCACCACAAGCTTCTGATCCTTCGTCCGAGCTTCCTGTCTTTCCTCCTGTCAGCCTGGGTGATTTATATGACTTTGGCGGCACCTATCTGCACCAGCGCCGGCCGAAAGAGATGGCTACACCTCGAAAGACAAGATCCATGCTCGCCGATGTTGGGAACCTGACGCCCACTGCCAAGTCTAGCTCGGGACCCGACAGGTTGGTGGCCGAGGACAAGGGAAATGACGATGACGCTTTTGGGACACATGCTCGGCGCTTATCTAGGCAACTCAAGTCGTCTGCGGCGCTGTCGTCTCCCGATCAGGTGGACTTTGTGCTTCCTGAGCTCCGCTACTTCTCAGGTTCTGCCAGTGCTAGTGATGAGACCGATTCCCAAGGACCGAAGACGCCCTCTCCGAAGCGAAAACCGAAAATCGCGGATCTGCGGAGAGCCTCGCTGGCCAGCTCATCGGACGGAACAAACGCGCTGTTTGGACGCGGAACGATCACAATCGACTGCGGCGATGGTGATGGCGATCGGACGCCAACTCGTGCCTCCCAAAAAATCGTCGCCGCCGCGGGGCCGTTGATCAAGATGGACGTTGAAACCGAAACCGAAAACGAAAACGAAAACGACCCGTTTGTGAACGCACCGCTGACACCCACCAGCACGACGCCAACGAAGAGATGCACATTCAAGCTCCCGCTCTCGCCCAAACGCAAACGCGCGATATCCAACCTCCGCGCGGCGTCGCTCTCGTGGACCCTCCCCGAGAAGCAGCTGTCGGATATGGCGTACGGGAGGCACCGGCGCTCGGTCGCGGTGGACGACAAGACGGGGAAGATCATCAGCATGGCGCTGGCGATGGGAGGAGGGAGGGGCCGGAGGAGGACGACGGTCACGGGTCCGTTTGGGTTGGCGGGGTCTGGGGGTGTGGATGGGGATGGAGATGATCCGTTTATGAGCAGCGGCCGAGCTCCATCCGCGGCTGGTAGTGATGCGACAGCGCCGAAAAGGCGGTCATCGACGCTGCGTCCGCTGCTTTTGCCTGCTCGTGTGGCGAGTCGCAACTCGGTTGTGGCTGAAGAGGGGGGAGCTGGAGCTGGAGGCGATGGCAGTGATGAGGATGATGCACCGACGGATGCGGCCCCCTCCGTGGTTGAGCCCAAGGCCGAGCTACGATCCATACCCGGGCAACCTGCGTCCAACTCGAATGGGAGAAGATCAAGAGCGTTGGATGATATTATTTCTCTGCTTGATGCTTGTGTGCCTGGGGATGCTGGGGATGTGGCAGAAGACAGCAAACCGTTGACGGAGGATGGAGCGGCGGCGGTGTTGAGCCCGAGCAGAGGCGGCGGAGATGGAGATGGGGAGGGTAGCCTGTCATTGGACGATATAGGTTGGAATTTCGCGGCGGTGTATGCAATGTAGTTCGGGCTTGGATTGCGTTTCCATCTTGTCTTTCTTTTCTTCTGGGGATATATGCGCTGATGTGTTTCAATTGTGATGTAGGGAGTGTATGGAGATAATTTTGAATATACAATATTCTTTTGTTACAATTTAAAAGGTGATTGGCTCAGGAAGAGGTGAGGTCACATTCCTGGTGAACAGTGATGTTTGGATGATAACCCTTGTTAGCAAAGAAGGGAGAGATGCCAGTGGTAGCACTAGGTGCATTGTTGTATGTGAACTCTGTGATTGGAAGGAGAGCAGACCAGTTGTCCTGTTGGTTGTTGCAGAATATCCGCAAGTACTGTTCAAGGGTCTGGTTAGTGCATTTGGTTTGGCCATCATCTTCAGGGTGGTAACTGGAGGTGAAGTGGAGGGTCATGTTTAGAGCCTTTCTGAGAGATCAGAAGAATCTGGAGACAAATTCAGGGCCATGGTTGGAGGTAACATGTTTGGGAATGCCATGTTTAGAGAAGACATGTAATATGAAGAGGATGGCAAGATCTTCGGAGGTGCAGTGGATGGTGGTGGAATGAAGATACTTTGTTTTGTTAATCGGTTGTCACGTAGCATGTTTCTCAACGTCGGAAAACGTCGGACGAGTCGGAGCGGAGTAGCGGAGGAGCGGAATGCGGTAAGTGCGACGTTGGCAGAAAGGACCTGGCTTCAACTTGTGTGTTGCGCCCCACTCTTTGATGTGGTCCTCAATTTTGGATTGGCGGATGTCGGATGAGCAGATGAGCGGATGAGCGGAGGTGATGGAGAGAATGCTCAAAGGCAAGTAGAGACGGATGCGAATGAGGTATAACATATGATATTTGAACTGAGGTTCTACGACAGGCCTGTACACTATTTATAGTAGACTAGAATGATCAGCATTACTATAAGTGATGTGCAGATATCGGAGTTGACCATCGGAACATTCGGAGTACGGAGAGTAGCAAATGAAAAGTGAACAACATGTGTCTACTTGTAAGTATGGTTGGGATGTTACGTAGTAGAAGTATATTCAATATAAATAGAATGTTTTGTTGGAGCGGATGTTGGAGCGGATGAAATGTCGGAGTCGTCGGATAAGTCGGATGTGAATCGTATGATTATGACAGTATTTCCCTCTTAGGGCCGAACCCTGAGGCCCAGATGAGGTAATCCACGTGACCATTGGTTGAAAAGCTTTGTGCGTGATCTTTCTCTCTTGTCACCCAACCACAACATCTATCCCGACGCCTATCCGTTATGTCTGCTGAAAACTCACCCCTCGCCGTTCTTCGTGCTGAAAGGGAGCGCCAGAAGAAAGTCACCGAAGAGTTGGAGAGGAAACTGCAGGAGGCAGAGGAGCGCGCGAAGGAAGATGCAGAGCGCGCGGAGGCGAAGAGGGCGGCGAAAGAGCAGAGACGAGCAGAGAGGAAGGCAGAGAAGGCGAAGGCGAAGGAACCGGTTGCGGGTGCGGGTGCGGATGCGGATGCGGATGCGGCAAGTGCAGAGGTGAAGAAGGTCCGGCTGCAGGGGGTTTTCAAGAATATGCCTGCGAGTTACGAGCAGGGGAAGGAGGATTGCACCTCCTGCTTGAAAGCGGGGGACTTGTGTTTTTGGCCATCG
Source organism: Entoloma clypeatum (assembly GCA_963565915.1). Classification (NCBI taxonomy): domain Eukaryota; kingdom Fungi; phylum Basidiomycota; class Agaricomycetes; order Agaricales; family Entolomataceae; genus Entoloma; species Entoloma clypeatum. The sequence continues at coordinate 1,632,977 of OY751490.1, read as the reverse complement.
GAGTGAGTTTTTCCTATTTCTTTATACGCTTCGTTATTAACTTGTTCTTTAGGAATGACAATGCTTCATCGTGCTGGCGGTGCCAGCGTTTAAAACGAAGCTGCAGAACGGGAGCGGAAGCGGAGTCGGAGGTGAAGCGGAGGATGACCAAGGCGGTGAGGGTCGGAAAGGCTAAGGTGGCAGGTGGTGCGACGAAGAACGCGAAGGCAGGATCGTCCAAGGGAGAGGGGACCGCGGAGGGATTGCGGATAGCCGCAGCATCGGAGGAGCCGGAGTTCATGCCGGAGGGGTTTGGTCCGCCGGAGGTGGTCATAGGCACGGAGGTGGTGAGAGGGCTTAGGAGCATGATAAGGGAGATGCGGCTGATAAAGGCGGAGTTGAAGGAACTGTGGGAGATCAAGGAGCTTTTGATGGTTATCGTGTGGAGGGAGGATTTGGAGGCTTCGGAGGAGGGATCCGACGAGGACGAGGATGCGGAGGAGTATGATAGGGTATTGGAGGAGTTGGCAAAGGAGGTAGAAGAAGAAAAAGAAGAAGAAGAAGAAACGAAGAAGCGGAAGCGGATGGAGGAAGCGGAAGAGGAATCCGGATCGGAGTGGAACGAGGAGACGGAGGGGGTATCTAACAAAAAACAGCAAAAGTAGTTTTTTTTGTTAGTATAAAATTTTAATAGATTTTCTTTTCTTTTTGTTACAAGCGCGATAAGGGGCCTGGCTTAGTTGGTTGAGCGGAGTGGAAGTCTGCTACCGTATCCGCTGCGTGTTCAAGCTCGGATGTGGGTAACCAAGAAAACTCTTCACTGGTGTCTTCATAACCTAACCAGCGGACGAGGTAAAGGAGTTTGCAGCGTCATATTTTATCGATCTTTGAGTCGATGATTTCCGCAATTTCGTATTCGGTTTCTCCGTCCATCTCGAGCGGAGGCGGAGGAGATTGTATCCGATTTGGAATCTTGTTAGGAGTTGCTGGTTTGAGCATGGATATGTGGAAGACGGGGTGTATAGCACGCATAGTGTCGGGTAGACGTAGTGTAAAGGAGTGCGTGCCGGGTTGGGCTATGATTTCAAATGGGCCAGCATATTTGTTGGATAACTTTTGGGTGGGTCGTGTGGTGCGGAAGAACTTAGCTTTAACAAAGACTTCTTGTCCGACGTGGAGCGGGGGAGGTGGAGAACGTTGGACATCCGCAGGGCCTTGATAATGTTGTTGTGCCTCTGCGACAGCAGTCTTTAGTTCTTGATGTAATTCATCTAAGTCGATGATGTATTGTCGAGCTTTATCGGATGCTAGATCACGTTCCGGATGGAGTGTAATGTCGGGGTGATAACCTTTGTTGGCGAAGAATGGTGATACACCTGTGGTGGCACTCAGAGTGTTGTTGTAAGCGAACTCCGCAAGCAGAAGCAAAGCGGACCAGTTGTCTTGCTGGTAGTTGCAGAAAATGCGGAGGTATTGTTCGAGTGTCTGGTTGGTGCGTTCGGTTTGACCATCGCCTTCAGGGTGATATCCAGAAGTGAAGTGAAGTCTCATATCGAGGGCTTTTGCAAGAGAGTGGAAAAAGCGGGAGACGAATTCAGGTCCGCGATCGGATGTGACATTTTGCGGAACTCCGTGCTTGGAAAAGACGTGAAGCACGAAAAGGTTTGCTAGGTCTTCGGATGTGCAATTAATGGTGGTAGGGATGAAGGTGCCTTGTTTAGTGAGGCGGTCTACAATGACCAGAATTGCATCGGAGCCAGCAGATGTCGGAAGGGGTTCAATGAAATCCATGGAAATAGAATGCCAGGGACGTTCAGGAATAGGGAGTTGTTTAAGCAGACCGTAGGGTTTATGACGTTGGGGTTTGGCGCGCATGCAAGTGGTACATGACTTGCAATACTTTTTGACGAAGTCGCGCATTCCAGGCCAAGTGTATTCTCGTTGGATAAGACTAATAGTCTTATTTTGACCAGGGTGTCCAGCGAGGATATGGTCGTGCTTATTGCGGAGGATGCGGAGACGGAGGTTGGATGAGTTGGGAACATAGATATGTCCATTGTGGAGTAGATAACCTGCTTCATTCACGATCCAGCGTGGATTAGGATTGTCGAGGAAAGAGGTATAAATGGGATCGGTCGGAAGAGCGGAGAGGATGTCGGAGCAGAGCTGATCCGTATCCATGATGATTGTGGCACGGAGGACGGGCGTATATAACTCTGTTGCGCAAAGTGAAGTGGTGAGCTGTTCTTGTGTGAAGATGGGTTTGAAGTTGCTTGGGTTGACGGACGAATAGTCGCTATTTCCCTCTTTAGGGTAGACGTCCCATCGTCTACTTAAAAGATCGGGCTTCGTACCTAAACGGCCAGGGCGGAAGCGGATGATGATATTGAACTGGCAGAGGTATTCGGACCAACGAGCTTGTCGACGTGATAAAATCTTGGTAGTAGAAAAGTACTCAAGATTTTTGTGGTCCGTTATGACATCGATCGGAGCAGCGGAGCCTTCAAGGTAGTGACGCCAAACCTTGAATGCATTGTGGATCGCTAATAGTTCTTTGTCGTGGGTGTCATAGTTTAATTCGGGAGGTGTAAAGGTGCGGGAGTGGAAAGCGACTGGATGGATTTCGTCGTCGGAGGTGCAGATGGAGAGGATTGCACCCAAAGCGTAGTCGGAGGCATCGGTTTCGACAATAATAGGGCTGTCGGGAATCCAATGCGTAAGAACAGGTGCCGTGGTAAAGGCTTTCTTCAAAGTTTTGAAAGATTTGCGAGCGGAGTCGGAGAAGTGCCATTGTGTGTTTTTGCGGGTGAGTCGAGTGAGCGGAACAGTGATTTCGGAGTAGTAAGGAATGAATCATCGATAAAAATTGGCAAAACCTAAGAAAGACTGAATGTCTTTGACCTTCCTTGGTTCAGGCCAATCTTGAATAATTTTGACTTTCTTATCCGACATGCAGAGGCCTGTCGGAGAGAGGATAAAGCCAAGGTATTCAACAGTATCCGTAGAAAACTCGCATTTGTCTGCGCGTGCGTATAAGCCGTGTTGTTGGAGACGTCAGAGGACTTCGCGGACATGCTTCCGATGCTCGGAGGGAGAGTCAGAGTAGATGAGGATGTCGTCGAGATATATGGTAACATACTTATCGAGCAGGTCGTGGAAGATGTTGTTCATGAAGCGTTGAAAAACGGCTGGGGAGTTGGTGAGTCCAAATGGCATGACAAGCCATTCAAAAGACCCGTAGTGCGTGCGGAAGGCGGTTTTCCATTCATCTCCTTCCGCTATGCGGACGAGGTGATAGGCATGTCGGAGGTCGAGAGCCGTATAGACACTGGCTTTTCCAGCGGTCTGGAGAAGGTCGGATATGAGCGGAAGCGGATATCGGTCCTTCTTTGAGATTTTGTTAAGACCACGGAAATCGATGCAAAGACGAAGGGAGCCATCCTTTTTACGAACGAAAAGGACGGGAGCACCGTGTGGAGAGGAAGAGGGTCGGATGAATCCAATGGTGAGGTGTTCGTCAATGAATTCACGGAGGGCATTGAGTTCGGTTTGTGAAAGGGAGTAGATCGGACCGAACGGAGGAGCGGAGCCCTCTTCAAGTTCAATCATGAGGTCGTAGGGACGGTGGGGTGGAAGAGTGTCTGCTTTTCCTTTACTGAAGATGTCAGCATAGTCATGGTATTCTTTGGGTACATTTGTCAAGTCGGGGGTGTCGGAAGCGGATGCGGAGTGAGCGGAAACGGAGGGAGTTGAAAGGTGAAGTCGAAAGGATTGTGTACCAGGCAATTTGCATGCCCTCATAAATGCGGCTGCGTTAATGAGTGAAATCTGCGGAGGTATGATCGGAGGTTCCGGAGGAGGAAGCGTAGCTGTCCTACCTTGGGAGGGGGTCGACGTCGATGTCGGAAACGGCTCTTTTTGCATCTGTGGACGGAAAGTGATACTGCCCAATACCCAGTCAATCATAGGATTGTGGCGGGTGAGCCAGTTGTATCCAAGAACCACGGAAGAAGCGGAGTTGAGCGGAGTAACATAAAAATCCTGTTCAAAAGATTCACCTGAAGGAAAACATATAGGTATTGTTACAACTTGAGTGATAAACATGTTAGAAGAACCGTTGAAAAGCTTTAGTTCTAAAGGCGGAATAGCGGAGGTCGGAAGATCATAAGCGGAGGAAAAGTTATTGTCAATAAAACAGTGAGTAGATCCTGAATCAATAAGTGCTGGAACAGAATCTGAAGAGAAAAAAGAAGATGAGATATTGATACGTAAAGAGTTTGGATCGGAGAGAGTGGACGCGTTAAGTCGGATGGGAGCGGAGGCACGGAGAGAGTCAACGCAGTCCTCAGACCGTGCTTCATGAGGACCACTGCCTATTTTTTTGACTCGATCTCCTTACCTTTTTCCTTGGCTTGAGTGCCAACTTGGGCGGCTTTCCCTTTAGCCTTGGAAGCGGAGGAGGTGGACTTGGGACAGTCCTTGACAGCGTGTCCGACGCTACCGCAGAATACGCAAAGGTTATTATCGAAACGACGTTTGCGTTCTTGATACGTCAGTTTGCCGTCTTTGCCTAATTTACTGGAGAGGTCGGGTTTCGGAGCGGATGTGGAAGCGGAAGCGGTAGCGGGAGCGGAGGGTTTGTTTGATGATGTTTGTGGAGTGGATTGGTTCGGAGCGGATTGTTTCTTGTCGGACTTGGGAGTGGGTTTATTGGTTCTGGATTTCTCTCGTTGACATTCCCAGTAGCGAGCGTCAATAGTATGAGCCGCGGATCGTAGGTCTGGTAAAGACTTGATCTTGGGTTGTTGGGAGAGGATGTCCTTGATCCGATCTGGAAGTCCGACGTAGTAGCGGTGTTGGAGGGAGTTTTCATCCCAGTCAGTCTTGGTAGCAAGACATTGGAATTCAACGTTGTACTTCAATATCTTTTGATTTTCCTTCATCCGTAGGTTGTCCAACTGTTCTTCGGCTTCGCCCTGAGGGTCAATGGTACCAAACTCGGAGCGGAGAAGTCGGACAAACTCGGGGAAAGAACCCCGCCAATTGGGTTCATCATCATCTAGAATGAAGGGTTCAAAAAATTCGAGTGCTGTGCCTCGGAAGTAAGACATGGCAAAGTTGACTTTGGAATGTTCTGAGTCGAAGTTGTCGTTGTCGGAGAAGTAAAGTTTGCATTGTAAAATGAATGCGGAGAGTTTGCGCGGATCGGATCCGTCGAAGGTATCTGGTTCGTTGGCATACGACTTTTTCTTCTTTGTATCTTGATGTTTCAACTCTTTGGTCATGAGCAGAATGGCTTCAGCTAGATTGGGTTCCTGATCTGGATTGGAATCAGAGTCGTCCAAATCTCCATGTAAACTACCGTCGGAAGGAGGAGGAGATCCTCCTGGAGGTCCGCCGAATAAGCCAGAATTTAGGGGTGTGGAGGGTTCCGTTGGTGGGTTTAGTGGAGGACTGGCAGGAAGTGGTGGGAGCTGAGAGTCGGAAGAAGGCGGAGGAACGGATGGTCCGGGGGTAGGAGTGGATGATGATGCTGTGGCTCCTCGAGGGGTAATGGTTACATTGCGTGTTCCTCGAAGAAAAGCAGAGCGTGGTGTGGAGGATGAACGTTCTGCTGCTGCACGAGCAGTCCTAGTTGTTCGAACTGTATTACGGGTTTGAGACATGTGGGTAGAGGTTGTTGGGTAAATCAAAGAATGGTGGTAGTTCAAATATACTGTCACGTAGCGTGTTTCTCAACGTCGGAAAACGTCGGACGAGTCGGAGCGGAGTAGCGGAGGAGCGGAATGCGGTAAGTGCGACGTTGGCAGAAAGGACCTGGCTTCAACTTGTGTGTTGCGCCCCACTCTTTGATGTGGTCCTCAATTTTGGATTGGCGGATGTCGGATGAGCAGATGAGCGGATGAGCGGAGGTGACGGAGAGAATGCTCAAAGGCAAGTAGAGACGGATGCGAATGAGGTATAACATATGATATTTGAACTGAGGTTCTACGACAGGTTTGTACACTATTTATAGTAGACTAGAATGATCAGCATTACTATAAGTGATGTGCAGATATCGGAGTTGACCATCGGAACATTCGGAGTACGGAGAGTAGCAAATGAAAAGTGAACAACATGTGTCTACTTGTAAGTATGGTTGGGATGTTACGTAGTAGAAGTATATTCAATATAAATAGAATGTTTTGTTGGAGCGGATGTTGGAGCGGATGAAATGTCGGAGTCGTCGGATCAGTCAGATGTGAATCGTATGGTTATGACATCGGTCAAGAATAATGAGGATGAAGTCAGAAGCCGGCCCCTGATCCAGTCATTATTGAAGGATGAGAAGAATAATGTCACTGCCCTCATGGATAAAGCACTCTCCATGAGAGATCAGATCCACACACTCAAAACTGCCCTCGCCAACATTCTGCACTGTTGGCAGATGTACATACACCTCCATATGCTGTTCAACCTCCTGTCACTCCCAACCATGAGGAACAGCAAATCCTCAAGAATTACACCAACACCAGCCATCTGAGGCCTCAACTTAGCTGTTGCTGTCAACAATGAGTTGATACAAGACTGGAGTGTCAAGACCAACCTCAATTGGTCCAACCCCAACAACAGCAATGGATGGGGACAGTGACTCTGTGAGGACACAGAGCTTGAGGAGGGAAACATGTTACAAACTGTACACTATGCCAACAACCTCATTATCTTTTTACTCATCTGCCTGATTCCTTTTCTACTTATCATCTCCTTTAGTTTACTTTGCTCCCATGCTGAATTGCTTTGCACAGTAGTATAACTCAGTTCCACAGTTACCTTACTCATGCACACTGCCTTCCACAGTACTGACTCATTCCGCTACCGCTCATAGTCAGTATTATATAAACCTCTGTACAATAGTTCTATTTCTTAGATTTAGCAATAACATTGCTCTTCGCCTTTCCAACTTCCTGCATACTCTGTCCGAACCTTGGAACAGTTTGTTACATACAGTATAACACCTGCAACCTGTGACTACTTTTACAGATGATTCACTGGTGATATATGAAAGATTGATGCCCACTCTAAACCCCAACCCATAATTCAATCCTCAGTTTGCAGATTCACTGCTAAGCAAGATGCATCCACCTCTATCATATGTACAAGACTTTTGTTTCACTTGGCAATTGGCCTCAGAGATAGCACTGGAAAATGCAGCTCAACTTATTTGTAGTAGTGCTTTCATCTATTTTGCCAGACAACCAGCCAGTAGTCAAGCAGTGCATATATTATTTATTTTTATGTATATATACACCTTTTCATCTTCTCATTCACACCTCAGCCTTCTTGCCAAATACAGCATTCTATACAGTTCCCAAAGTCCTGTTCATATTGAGAAGGTCTCCTTTGGGGACGGTAGAATATCTGCAGATTTAAAAGCTTCTCAGATGATTCCTGCCACAACCCTGATTCTTGCTACTGTAGCATTTCAATCAATTTGTCGGTCACACATAATGGGGCTCTTGAAAACACTGGAATGTCATGTTTGTCACGCTTCCCTGAGCCTGGCGACGAATTCGGCATGTGGGATTTCCAAAAATGGCACAGAAAAATGGCACAGAGAAATTGCCAAAAATGGCACTGAAAATGATGAAGATCGGTCACTTGAGTCGATGTCACGGAAATTTTCAGCCGTGACGAAATCAAAATTTCATCGCACTGTGTCACGCGTCACAGGCCCAACAAATTGATTGAAATGCTACAGTACTTGTGGGTCCATCTTGAGTGCTAAAGTTGATCAAAAACAGGCTGTCTCTCTTGTCCATTCATCCTACAAGTGTTACCCTGGACTGAGGCTTGTCTTAGTGCCCTTTAGATTTGCCAATCATGATTGCAGTCTGAACTGTCAAGTATGATTCTTAAAAAATTTAACACATTTATTTCATCAATTATAAGTTTATTCTTATTTTAAGTTCATGCACTACTATGAGTATAAGTAGTTTTAGCTTTTAATTCTTAAGTAAAATATATACTATTATTTCAATGAGTATTTCTATCAAAATAAGAAGACTTATCTTTAAAAAATATATATTTTTTTGGTTGACTTTCAATTATACTCTTGAAATTTAATTAATGGAAGGACTTGAAGTAGTATAAAACTTATTAAATTATTTATTTAATATTTGTTCTATAAACAAAAACTATGTGTACTAAAATACTTATTTTTTAATATTAATATCTCAATGTAAATAAAATAAATATTAATACTACATCTAATCTCTTCTAATATTTATTCTATTTTAATTAGAATTTATTTATATTAAAATATTCCAGACTTTTCATTCTTTGTTATTATTTATTTTTTGTACATAGTGTTTTTTAATATTATGCTGTCTCAGCTCCTTATTAATGACTGTCATAATCTCTTTTTCAGTTTGCTTGGATTCCCAAGTCCCAGGCCTTTACCCTGCAAACAGTTGTCATGGGGGAATCTATTACTCTCAAGTATTTGAGTGACAACTCCTATTTTGCCATCTGATCATATCAATGTGAGATGATGGAAAGGAAAAGAAAACATGAAGTATAGTAATTGTAAGGGCAACCACTTTTCTATCTCCTTTTTTCTTTTCCTTTTCTTTCTATTCCACCATCTCTGATGTCCTCCGATTGGATCTGCTAGATCTGACATCTTATCTGATGCTCCGCATCTAATGACTCTGCTCCTCCGCACCTCGGATCGCAGGTTACCATTCATCTCATTTCCATTCATCCCCCATCTTTACTCCTGATCATTGCTCATCATTCATATGTCTCATTTTATCTCTTATTTCATATCTCACTTTACTATTTATCCAACTAGCTTGCAGGGGAATCCTTAGAACTTTCTCTTTGGATTTCCCTTGCAAGGTATGTGTTGTATTACTTATCGGACTGCTCAATCTAAACTTTGGATTTCCCTTGCAAGCATCTGAGTTTGAGTCTTGGATTGTAAGGTTGCCCTTACAGTAGAAAGTTCTCATCTAATTGGACCGGGTCCGATTGCATTGTTGTCACAATTCCGCGCTTCGGAGTAGCTTCATCCGTGTTCGACTCTGATACATCTTCCACCCCTTCCAGTTCTTCTAACTATCTCTCTGTAACTGGTGATTTTGCTCCGCGCATAGTAATGGACGACCCCAATCACCTTGAACAGCTCGAGCACGAGTTCCAGGAACAATGTCAAACTCTCGCCAATATCTCTACTCAACTTGACCAACTCCTCCTCGCCTTCAACACAATTCCTGCCCTAGCTCCGCCACCTATCCCAGCTGCTCCCGCACCCGCTATTATACCCGCTCCGCTCGCTCCGGCCAATCCGGGCGTGCGTCGAGCAAAACCTGCCAATCTGTCAGACTTTGATGGATCACGCGCAAATGGCTGGACCTTTCTAAACTCCTGTGAATTGTTTATGGGGCTGGCTCCGGAACAGTTTACAGATGACCACGCTAAAATTTATTGGGCCTTATCTTTCATGAAGAGTGGACGTGCAGCGCGCTTTGCGGATTGCATTATCTGACAGGAACGGAGGACCGGTGCTCCGCCTTATCTGACAGGAGTGAAGGACCGGTGCTCCGCCTTATCAGACTTGGGTTGTAAGGGCAACCACTTTCACTTTTCACTTTTCCTCTACTTTCTTTCTTTCCTTTCTATTCCACCATCTCCGACGTCCTCCGATTGTATCTGCTGTCTCCGACATCTTATCTGCCTCTCCGCATCCGATGACTCCGCCCCCATCCGCTACTCCGCACATCGGATCACAGGTACTATCATTCATCTTGTTTCCATTCATCCTTCATCGCTACTCCCAATCATTGCTCATCATTCATGCGTCTCGTTTTATCTCTTATTTCATATCTCATTTTACTATTTATCGCAGCTAGCTTGCAGGGGAATCCTTAGAACTTTCTCTTTGGATTTCCCTTGCAAGGTATGTGTTGTATTACTTATCGGACTGCTCAATCTAAACTTTGGATTTCCCTTGCAAGCATCTGAGTTTGAGTCTTGGATTGTAAGGTTGCCCTTACAGTAGAAAGTTCTCTTCTAATTGGACCGGGTCCGATTGCATCGTTGTCACGATTCCATGCTTTGGAGCAGCTTCGTCCGCGTCCGACTCCGATACATCTCACACCCCTTCCAGTTCTTCTAATTACCTCTCCGTAACTGGTGATTCTGCTCCGCGCATAGTAATGGACAACCCCAATTGCCTTGAACAGCTTGAGCACAAGTTCCAGGAACAATGTCAAACTCTCACCAATATCTCTACTCAACTTGACCAACTCCTCCTCGCCTTCAACACAATTCCTGCCCTAGCTCCGCCACCTATCCCAGCTGCTCCCGCACCCGCTATTATACCCGCTCCGCTCGCTCCGGCCAATCCGGGCGTGCGTCGAGCAAAACCTGCCAATCTGTCAGACTTTGATGGATCACGCGCAAATGGCTGGACCTTTCTAAACTCCTGTGAATTGTTTATGGGGCTGGCTCCGGAACAGTTTGCAGACGACCACGCTAAAATTTATTGGGCCTTATCTTTCATGAAGAGTGGATGCGCAGCATGCTTTGTGGATCGCATTATCCGACAGGAGCGGAGAACCGGTGCTCCGCCTTATCGGACTTGGGTGGACTTCTGTGCAGTCTTTACAGTGGAGTTCACTCCGAAGAATGAGGAACAGGATGCGAGACTGATCCTCGAAGGAGAATCCTATTATCAAGGTCAACGGGATGTCGAGACCTATATTGACGAGTTCAAAGACTACATTGACAAAGCGGGCTATCAGGAGGATACCAACATCGTACTCAAATTCCGCCATGGTCTCCATTCCGACATTCAGAACAAGATTGCCACCCTGACCCATGGACGGCCTGCGGATGACAACCCCAATGAGTGGTACTCTGCAGCACGAGTCAATGACGACAATAGGATTGCCAACAAAGCCTTCAAAGCCACTGCTCCGACCCGCACCTCCGCCTTCCGCAACGTTGTCGGACCATGAGTACCTGGCACCTCAGTATTCCCTCGCCCCTACATTCCATTCACTCCGCATACAGCTCCGCTCGCATCCGCATCCGCTCCGCCAACAAGGGACCCCAATGCAATGGACATTGATACTTCACGCGTCAAAGGCAAGAATGCCAATGCATGCTTCAGATGTAACAAAACGGGTCACTTTAGTCGTGAATCCCCCCTTCGCTTCGACGTTCGCTTCATGACAACGGAGGAGCAGGATGAGTTTGTTATGGAACAACTCGTGGTCAAGGACGCAGCGGAAGGCAACTCCGTTCTGCCCACGGAGTCTGCGGAGTCGGAGGAAGGACAGGAGGATTTTCCTCCCCACAGCGAGTGAACAGTGCGCCCTCGTTGTCTGCTAAAAATTGTTATGCTGCCTTATTTATGGAACAATATGATCCTATACCCTCCATCTCTAAGCCTGCAAACGATCCCATAGTCGCACCCAACTCCGCAAATCCCATCCGCCTTCGCCTCTCTAAATGGGAGCGTCGGCTTCCAAAACAATATGTCCTCGCCTCCGCTCACTCCGACAATTCTATTGAACTAGACATAGTTCTTGAAGCTACCGACACCAAAGACACACTATCACAAAGGCCTTACTTGACAGCGGGGCAACAGGGTCGTTTATTGAACGCACTCTGGTTGAGAAACATCGACCCTCTACTCGAAAACTTCAATGCGCAATTCCGGTATACAACATCGACGAAACTCCAAACGAGGCCGGAGCAATAACGGAGGTGTTGGATGTAGTGCTCCGCTATCGGAATCACTCAGAACGGACCCAGCTTGCAGTCACAAGTTTGGGAAAACAAGAAATTGTGTTAGGCTTCACTTGGCTCAAAGAACACAACCCCGAGGTAGATTGGACTTCAGGGGAAGTGAAGATGAGCTGGTGTCCTGCACAATGTCGGACATGCCACCAGGAGGCAGCCCAAGAGCGGAAGGAGCAGAAGTTTGAACAAGTCTGCATCTGAGCCTGTCGGATGGGTTCCACTCTGACGTCCGGTCTAGAGGAGGAGGCTCCACCTGGCCCATGGGTGGAGGATGTCACAGAAGGAGAGGAAGCGGAGGAGTTAGCGGAAGGCACTGAGGAAGAGGATGAGTTTGAGGAGGGAGATCGCCTTTTTGTCGGAACAGTACCCGCGGAGGCGGAGTTCATCCGCGCTTCATCCAATATCTCGCAACGTCTATCGGAGGCCTTCCTCAGTAACCAAAAACCTAAATCTTTCTGCGACTCTGTACCAGACCACTTGTTTGACTTTGAAGACATATTCTCAAAGACCTCTTTCGACACCTTACCGGAAGAGCGGACTTGGGACCACGCCATTGAACTTGTTCCAGATGCCTCTCCGGCGGGTTGTAAGGTATATCCACTTGCTCCGAACAAACAGAAGGAACTCGACGCATTTTTGGAGAAAAACCTTGCAACTGGTCGGATCCGCCCTTCCAAGTCTCTGATGGCATCTCCGGTATTTTACATCAAGAAGAAGGATGGCTCCCTTCGTCTTGTACAAGACTACCGGTCACTCAACTCCAAAACTATCAAAAACAAGTATCCGCTTCCACTCATATCCAAACTGATCAATAAACTTCAATGTGCTCAATACTTCACCAAGCTCGACATCCGCTGGGGCTACAACAATGTGCAGATAAAACCCGGAGACAAGTGGAAGGCCGCTTTTCGGACCAATCACGGACTCTATGAACCATTGGTGATGTTCTTCGGCCTCACTAATAGTCCATCCACATTCCAGACTATGATGAATGAGATCTTTCAGGACCTTATCACTGAAGGTGTAGTCTGTGTTTACCTTGACGATATACTCATCTTCATGGAGACCCTTGCGGAGCATCGGAGAGTCACATGGATCATACTGGAATGACTTTGCGAACACAAACTCTATCTAAAACCAGAGAAATGCGAGTTTGAACAAACACACATTGAATACCTAGGCCTTATTATTGAACAAGGACACGTAGAGATGGATCCGGTGAAGGTAGCGGGGATCGCGGAGTGGCCTGCTCTGACAAACGTCTGAGAAGTACAGTCCTTTCTGGGATTCACTAACTTCTATCGCCATTTTATTGAAGGGTTTTCGGACATCGTGCGCCCTCTTTTTGAGCTCACAAAGAAAGGGCACCTCTGGTCTTGGAAGGAGGGAGAAGTGTCCGCATTTGCGGAGTTGAAGCGGAGGATTACATCCACTCTGATCCTGGTCTTAGCTGATCATGAAAAGGAGTGGCAGATAGAAGCGGATAGCTCGGACTTTGCAACCGGAGCAGTACTGTCCCAACCAACAGAGGACAGTAAGTGGACAGGTGTACTGAGCAACACGGCTACAGTGGAAGTACTCTACGATACCGCTATGGTCACTTACATGGTTTGGAGGGGGTAAGTCTGGTGAGAGCGGTTGAGGCTGGTGAGAGCGATGGAGCTGGTTAAGAGTCAAGAGACAACTTGATGATATTGACAGTTTCCTGGTCTTATATACCGTACTACTGTTTGTACCAACCAAACAAGTATGTAACGAAGATATGTAAAGGTCACGTGATGTAATCTAATCTAATCTAATCTACGTGATGGAAAAGTTTCAACACCCCCCCCATATTTAGTACATACTTCTAAATACATCTTACTTTTTCCCACATATATATAGGTACTCTGTTTCGCCTAGTTCTTTATCAATCCGAAGTACGGGATAAACTTGGAAAAGAGGATTTTCCCCAGATTCTTAGTTAAAAGGTCTGCAGGGTTATTTACTCCTTTGATGAATTCGACCGTAATAATTCCTTCGGAGACTTTTTCTCTGACGAAGTGGAATTGCACGTCAATGTGCTTGGATCGCTTCTCAGTTACAGGGTTGGATGCGATAAAGACGGAGCCGTTGTTATCTCCATAGATCGGTACTGATCCGATCTGCATTCCAAGTTCGGCAAGCATGCTTCTCAGCCATGTTGCTGCGCGACTGCAATCTGATAGCGCCATATACTCTGCTTCTGTAGAAGAGAGGGCGATGGTCTTTTGCGCCGATGATACCCATGTTATCGCTCCAGACGCCAGTGATATGAAGAAGCCGGTGGTAGACCTCCTCGTGTTTTCATCTGACGCCCAGTCGGAGTCTGTGAATGCATAGATCCCTTTCCCTGAGTCCCCATCGTACATGATCGCGTAATTTTTTGTTGCCTTTAAATATCTGCAAATATCCCTAGCCACCTCTAAATGGCGTTTGGTGGGATTTGCGGAAAATTGGGACATTTTGATTACAGCAAAGCAGATGTCAGGCCTCGTTCCGATCATCAGATATAGGAGTGATCCGATGACGGATTGGTACTTAGATCGGAGTTCCGCATTGGGTTCATCTTCGGACGCCATGGGTTTGTAGCCCGTAGGGAGTGGGGTATGGGTGGCATTAGATTCGCTCATCCCCATGCGTGCCAGAATTTTCTCAAGGTAAGGTACTTGATCAATGAAGATCCTCTTCCCACGTTGCCTTATTTGGATTGAGAGAAATTCCTTTGGTTCCCCATCGGGCACTAGGTGACCTAGGTCCCTACATTCCCATGTTGTCATGAAGGCCTTCTTCTTTTCTAGCGTATATTCCCGGTTTGTGCTGAGAAAAGCAGAGTCGTCGACATAGATGACGGCAATTACAATTTCCCCGTTGGTACTTTTGTGAATGAATACTCCCGCATCGGAGTGAAGCCAGACAAAGCCGAGCTTTTTCATGGAGGAATCAAGTTCCCTCCACCAGGCTAATGCGGCCTGCTTAAGTCCATATAGAGCTTTGAATAGTTGGTACACGAGGTGTTCTTTCCCTTTTACTATGTAGCCCTCAGGCTGTCGCATGTAGATGACTTCACGGAGCGTTCCATAGAGGAAGGCTGATGAGACGTCCAAAAGAGTCATGAACCACCCTTCAAGGGCTGTCAATGCCAGTATTAGTCGGACGGTTTCATATCTTACGACTGGTGAGAAGATCTGATCAAAGTCGATCCCTTCTACTTGTGAAAATCCTTTTGCGACAAGGCGTGCTTTCAGGCGCCCGTCAGACTTTTCATTGTAAACCCATTTGTTCCTTAGAGCTTTCCTTCCTGCAGGCAGGGGTACTAGCTCTGTGATCACCCCGCGGCGTTTGAGCATGTCTAGCTCTTTACGTTCAGCCGCATACCAGTCTTCTTTATTTGGAAGAGGGTATATGTCTTTATGGGACATTTCAACGATGCCAACTTGGACTGATATTGCCTCCATCAGGAGGTCATTCATCCATGCCGTTTGACCGCCCAATCTCCGTCTTCGATCTAATTTTTCAAGATCAGACGCTGGAGTGTCTTCCCCATAGATGCTTCCTGGCATCTTCCAAACTCGTCGTTCCCTGATCGGTCGATCTGGTACTTGCTCGGGTTCCGGAGTGGGTACTCGTGGTTCGTCATCAGGCTCACTGGCAGGCAGTTCGTTATCTGATTCAGGTTGATCCTGTTCAATGGGAACTGGGATATGAGGTGTTTCGTTGTGACTATCGTCATCGTTGCTGCCGGGAATGAGATCCTCAAACTCATCAGCCGGCTCTGGGTTTTCCATTTCTGGGTGGTTTTCTGGCAACGGGTCAATGTGGCATCTAGGGTACTTGCTTTCATCAAAGATAGCTTTCCCGCCCATGAAAATCGTGTTGGTTTCAGGATCCATGAAGCGGTATCCTTTGACCCCTGGTTTCGATCCGAGATAAATCATCAATCGGGATCTTGATTCCAGGGAGTTCCTACGTTTCTCCTTTGGGATATATACATATGCCTGACATCCGAATACTCTGACACTAGACATGTCGGGGATCTCATTGGTCACCCTGGAGTAAGGGGTTTTCCATTCAAGACGCTGCATGGGGGTTCTGTTGTAGAGAAATGCTGCGTGTTCCAAACAGAATTCCCACCACATGGGCGGTAAGCATGCATCGAAGCGCAATGCCTGAGATTTTTCCCATAGTGTTCGATTGATCCTTTCTGCTCTACCATTCTGCTGGTGCTGATATGGGAGCGTGACATCGATCAGAATTCCATGATCGGCAAGTACATCCTTGTATTCGTCAAATTCTCCACCTCCATCAACCCGCCACTTTTTAGGGGTAGCGGCAAATTGATTCTGGATCATCGCAAGGAATTGTTTCAGCGCCGTGATGGCGCCTGACTTCTTCCTAAGCAAGACGACCCAGACATGGGATGAAAAATCGTCCAAAAAGGTAAGGAAATATTTGTACTTATGGTACGATGCCGTGGATATCTGCTTCAAATCCGAATGGATCAAATCAAAGGGTTTGACAGCCCTTGTCATCGAGTTAGGATAAGATTGATTCGGCATTTTCCCTTTGAGGCACCCCGTGCAGCTTTCCTGTGATTTCTCACGTACTAACGTCCTGGGTACTCCTTTGGTACTAGTGGGAATTTTATTAAGCGCCTGGTCATTTGGGTGGCCAAGACGTTTATGCCAGGTTTCAACAGTGATTTCACTAGAGATCGCGTGGATTTGGTCATAGCGTATTTCAGTGTCTAACCAGTAAATGGTTTGTCCGATGAAATGAGGCGAAAACTGTATTTTGTTCAGCCCTTTAGAGATATTAATTTCTCCGCGCATTCCATCAACTTTGTAACCATGGTTAAGGAAGACGCCTAGGGACAATAGACATGTGTCCATATCCGGAATATAAAATACCGGTCATAGGAGATGGGTTTTAGTTTCCCCATTTAGGGTATGCCGTACTGGAACGGCCCCAACTCCGAGAATTTCCAGTTTCTTTCCCTTTGCAGCTGTTTGGACAAATCGCTTAGCCTTGAGAGGCCTGTAATACGCGAAGTCTTTGAACTCATGGGTAAAGTGTAATGATGCGCCGGAATCTAAGATCCACTGAGCGCGTTCTCTCTCTTTGCAGTGTGTGCAGGACGCGGAATGTTTGATATATTTTTTGTACAGATCATCACTAAAGAGATCTATACTATCTGCATCGGTACTAGCTAATATGTATTCAAACGTCTGTGCGTGATTATTAGCGTTTCCCATTTGGTCAAGTTTGAGAGAAATATGTGACGAACCGTCAAGTTCAATCAGCCCATCTTCGAATTGTTCCGGCCCCATCCGCTCACTTTGATGGTCTATGTCCATCATTTTCAGCGATTCTTCTATCGACGGGGCTACGCGACGCTGTTTAGCCGGCCTTTTGTCGATGTCAGGAATGATGGTGTCTAGGATACGAAGATTCGATCCTGAGGGGCGAGCACCAATGCCGCGCGCGAGTTTGCGGACATGGTCGTTCTTTTTCCACACGGATGGTTTTCCAGAAGGAAGCCCAGTGTACAGTGACGGAGGGGGGTTCATTCGCTGAAGGAGCGACTGCATCTTTTGAGAGTCTGGCTGGGCGGTACTCATTGTTTTTCCGCGCCCAGTGACAGTTGTGAAGGACGGTGTCGGAGGAGGAGGAAAGTGGATGGCAGGAGCAACAAACTCAACCGTTTCTTCCACATGGTCGGACGCGTTGTCCGCAGTGTTGGCGTTTTTCTTCTGATTGCGCCAGCGTCCTTTTCCCTTCTTCTTTTCAGAAGCGGTACTATGGTCAGTTGAGTTAGGCTGCTCGTCAGCGTTGTTCTGCGAGGTACTCGGCTTTTGCTGCTTTTCCCATTTGGGGTCCTGCCCCTTGCGCTTTGTCCCGGAGATTTTCCGGGCCTGCTCGTTGGACGTACGAGTGGACCCAATCGAATACTTGCGCCGGTATTCTGATATGATGCTTTCCGCGACGGCTTTGTATGTGAAGTCGTCGGCGTCATAGACCTGAAAGAGGGCGGTGGAGAGTGACGACCAGGCGTCGGGAATTGCATTTGCCAGGATCATTGCCTGCATTAGATCGGGGACATCAAAGTTCGAATCGGCGAGCCGAGCGAAAAGAGACCCCAAGCGTTCAATTTCAGGGACGGGGTCGCGTCCAGAGAGCTTGTAGGTGGCGGCGGCCTTGAAGTCGCTGAAGATGACAGCCGGGGATACCTTGGAGTAGGCATCCTTTAATGACCTCCAGGCGTCTTTTGAGGAAGTGGCGTCCTTGATGTGGCGTCTGATCGCCTCGGAGACCTTCAGGCGTATCGCCCCAAGAGCTACGTCGTCGTCCCTGATCAAGGCTTTTTCTTCTTTGCGGAAGCCGGGCTGGTCGACCATGGTGGCCAGCACAGGGGGAGCAGTAGCAGTGGCCCCAGGGGTGGAGACTGTGGTGGTGAAGTCGGCGATGACAGGGCGGGGGATGTCGCCAGAAACAAGGCGCCAGACTCCTTGATGGAGGAGGTAAGACTTCATTTTCTCGGCCCAGCTCCGGTAGTCGATGCCGTCAAAGGCAGTGATTGTGTCGAGGGCAGAACGAGAGGTAGACATTGTGAATGAATCTAAAAAGGGTTCTCAATCAGTGATGTGTTATGAATATGATTCGAGAAAACAATTGAATGATTCCTTATGACATATTCCCTTCAGGAATAGCGGTCATGGGAAAACCCTTTATATGTCAGAAACGTATAAGGTGCGATCAACGTTTCCACATGGAGTGTACTAGGTCAATCCCCTTAGGGACGTCTCATGAAGGTACTTGTCGTAATGACGTTCCCAGGTTCATATGTGAAGAAGTATGACTCAGAACCTAGATCTTTCGATCGGTTCTTTGCCAACCAGGGTAGAGTGGGCAGGTACTCGCTGTTGCCAGCGTTTCCCAAGTCCCTCTGCTATCCGGGGCCCATAACCTGTTGAAGTTCCACCTGGGCGCTAGCCACAGGTGTACTGAGCAACACGGCTACAGTGGAAGTACTCTACGATACCGCTATGGTCACTTACATGGTTTGGAGGGGGTAAGTCTGGTGAGAGCGGTTGAGGCTGGTGAGAGCGATGGAGCTGGTTAAGAGTCAAGAGACAACTTGATGATATTGACAGTTTCCTGGTCTTATATACCGTACTACTGTTTGTACCAACCAAACAAGTATGTAACGAAGATATGTAAAGGTCACGTGATGTAATCTAATCTAATCTAATCTACGTGATGGAAAAGTTTCAACAGAGATCCTCGCCGTGGTACAATACGCCAACAACATCCTCATCTTCTGCTCTTCCTCCATCATTACCCTTCAATGAGCTCAGTACTGTGTCTGAGTCACAACTCCAGCATCATCCGACCACTTCCATGTCAGCGTGTCCCTCACCAAGATCTCTCCAAGGACCTCCGACCTCTTCTCCGACCTCCTGAAATTGGGACACCTTATCCAACAAATGGCGGCGCAACACATACGTTGAAGCCACATCCCTCCCCTTCATTGTTCCTCTACATTTCCAGAGTTCCACTCTGGTCTCAGTCCTACGTCCGACCTCCGACGGACTCCGACGAAGCTCTGACGTTTCACCTACTTAACAGGTATATACTACTATAACATGTGGGTTAATTCAAAGCTGTGCTGATAGGTGGTATATTTCCCATGAGAGAACCAAGGTATATGGTACTGAAGATGCCACTGGGCACAACAGGAGATATCATGTCCACCAGGTGGCAGGAACATGGGACAAAATCGGGAGCACAAGTAGTACTAGACTGGCCATGGTCCGGTTTGGTCCAGGTTTGACCCCTTTGGTGCTGAACCCAAACCTGGACCTCAGGTCTGGTTCAGGCAAACTGTGGACATGGACCTGGACCACAGGTTCGGGTTCGCCAGGTCTGGTTCAGGTCAGAACCAGGTTCGAGAGCTGAAAACATTGATTTTTTGTCCACCTGCTGAACCCCTTTTACATCACCTTGAGCAACAAGAAGGGTGCAGAGAGTGGTGATTGAGCTCAATTACAAGTGGTGGCCAACAAATCGGCAGAACAATGTTGGCCAAGATAGTGTGAATACCAAAAAAGCAGAGTCTGAGGTGGAGAGAGTGAATAAATGGGATTAGAACAATCTCTGTATCGGTTCTAGAAGTGTTTTAGAAGGGCTTTCAGATGCAAAAGAGACCGCTAAAATAACTGCACTCGTTGCAAGGATAGAGCCCATCCATTTTGCCAGGCAATGCCAGCACATCACTCCCTCATCATAAACCCACAATCACACCACATCGGCAAAACGCTAGGCTCTCATCTGAGTGGGCTGTTAATCTACACATAAATGTGATGAAGTCAAGATATTAATGAGAGGAAACAGATGGAGGCTCACTGATATATGATTTATAATTTTTCTTAGACCCTTCGCCAAGAAAACCCGAAAATCGCGCCACATCAGCAAAACACCAGGCTCAAGCCCCACACCCTTCAGCAAGCCAAACAGAACCTTACCACAACCCCTTTGACCTCGCCCATGCCCGTTATCATGCCCCCACCATCGAATAAGCTCAAAAAACCAAATAAGAAGAAAACTACCCTGACAATACCTGCAAACAACCCCAGTCCCCCACCCCCCATTGATTCCATGACCATGCCTGCCACTGCTGACCTGACAACTCCACCGCCCTCTACAGCCAGTTCCCCCAACACCCCGATTTTGCGGTTGCCAACAATGCCAAGCCTTTTGTTGCTGAAGGCAGCGTTCATGGATTCTGTAACACGACTCCCTCCAACTGACGAGCTGCCAGACCTCGTCCTGACCCTGAGCCATCCGCAGCTTGAGGCGATGCTTGCAGAACAGTATGAGCATGCCTTCAAGGCAGGAAGGAAAATTGACTATGAGGAAGGAAGGAGGGAAATCCCTCTGTCTGCAGCTGCCACAACCACCAAGCTCCCTTCCATATTGACAACTACCATGGAGTCCATGTCCATGTCCCTGTCCCCATCGCCTTCCCTGTTGCCTCTGTCCCTGCCGATGTCGACACCCCCATCTTTGCCCATGTGTCCCATGTTTCCCCCCACATCAATAACCACCCCCCCACCTCCATCCATGTTGAAGATGACACCTGAGTCCACACCTGCTGCCCTGTCAATGCTGCTAACTCCCTCATCTGATGATGCTGTGAAGGCCAAGCTCGGGAGTGAGCACTGCCATGGGATGTTCAAGGCCATTGGAAAGGAGCATCCATGGCTTGAATGCTATTGTTCAGAGATGTGGGAGCAGGCAAGGGCTACAGGACATCAAAAGGGTTTTGAGGATGGCTACGATACCTGTCAGATTATCCTTGGGAACCAGGAGGAGCAAACCAAGGACTACTGGAATGAAGTGATCCAGACTGACCCTTCCCCATCCCAGGAATCACCCATGCAGACCCTCTTTGATCCTCCCCCATCACTCTCCCCTCCTGAATATTTTGACTGGGTGACAGATGCTGCGTCCATTCCTATTACCCCACCACCTCCTTTTAGTGTTTGAGGGTTCGGTTTGGTTCGGTTTTTTTGCCCCAAAAATGGGTGGACCGAGACCGGACCGGTCTTTCAATCACTCAGAAATGCTATAGACCGAGACCGAACCAGGGGGAACCGGTCTCGGCATGTTATTTTGCTTGGACCGGACCCGTCCAAACTGGTCTGAACCAGTCGTAACTACGGTAATACACTAATAATTTAAAAATGCATGTTGGGCGCGAGACGACGCTGTTGGACGCGAGTGGAGGGGCCGTTGGGCGTTAGAGAGGGCTGTTGGGCGCTAGCACGGGCCGTTGCGCACGCGAGGGGGACCTTGGGCATTAGAGGCGGCTGTTGGGCATGATGGGTGGCTGTTGGGCATGAAGAGAGGGCGCTGGGCGTTAAAGGGTGTCGTTGGGCACAAGAGGGGGCGTTGGGCGCGCAGGGAGGCTGTTGGGCAGTAGAGGGGGCCGTTGGGCATGATGGGTGGCCGTTGGGCGCGCGAAGAGTCCGTTGGGCGCGAAGGGAGGCCATTGGGCATTAGAGGGGGCCGTTGGGCACTAGTAGGGGCCGTTGGGCACGCGAGGGGGCTGTTGGGCATGAAGGGGCATTAGAGGGGGGCGTTGGGCATGAAGGGAGGCCGTTGGGTGTTAGAGGGGGCCGTTGGGCAGCAGTAGTGGCCATTGGGCAGAAGTGGAGCCAGGTGGAGTGGAGGTGGGGGGATAAAAGAAGTGTGGAATGTTTTGTTGGCTGTCTGTCGAATTATGGTTCGAGTTTCGGCGATTGCCGAAAATGCTTGGCAGTCGATGCTGAGCGATGAGCATCGATGAAACATAAGGCCTCAAGATAGCTTTGAACTTATTAATAGATGTATATAGAGTCATAAAAAGTATATATATAGTTGGGAACTCAAGCTATGTATACTAGAGAATCTGTATTCTAAAATAATGCATCAAAACACACTGTAAATCGTGATAAACAGTGCATCACCATGGGTTTTCTCAAACACAAAAACAACCTTTTGTTACTTCCTTCCTTCCACAACCACTGTAGTCTATATGTACTGTATATATACCATTGTAACATTGTATGTAAATCTACTCAGACCATTCAAATCAAGCCCAAGGACTTAATAAGATGAATAGAAGCAAAATAGGTCGAAAATTTGACCAAAAAATTTTGTTTCAGCTTTGGATTCTTCTCATTCAGGGGACCTCACAGCACATCTGTTTTTCAAATTTGGTGCATTCATTATGGAGATATAACACTTTTACTGAAATATGCACATTTCATCATTTCTATCTTATCTAGAGATCTAAAATTTATACAAGGTGTTTCAGAAGGTGAATACATATATATTGATGAGTTCTATCATGTTAAACTATTATTAGATCATGAGGAAGGCACCGCGTGTGCCTGCGCAATGCATTTGCACATTGTTTACTATTGTTTGATATAAAGTGTCGCATCGCTATATGCTCAAATCTGTGGCAAAAATTCATGAAATAAATACATATTTACTGACATATGATACTCTGGTACATAATTGATATAGTCTGTAAGCTTACTTCCTCCTGTGTAGCCATATTAAGGAGAAATGCGATGTTTTTTGAGTTTGTTTACATATATTTGACACATTTGATGCACGCATGTCGCGCATCATCCAACGTCGAATCGACGCATCCACCCATTGCTCGCTCCACAATGAGAGGCACACAGATATAACAAAAATAAGACAGTAATAATAGCACAGATACAAAAAAATAACACTGTAATCATATGTTTTA
The DNA here is from genome assembly GCA_963565915.1 of Entoloma clypeatum. Taxonomy (NCBI): domain Eukaryota; kingdom Fungi; phylum Basidiomycota; class Agaricomycetes; order Agaricales; family Entolomataceae; genus Entoloma; species Entoloma clypeatum. Next base: position 1,609,879 of record OY751490.1, on the reverse strand, counting down.
GCTATGTTTTCACCATGTTTCACTCAATTCTTAACCTTTGTGACTCTGAGCAAGAGTTTATATACAAGCTAGATATGTATTCCACTCAGTTGTAGCTTCAAAACAAGCCTTAGACCAATGAAATTGGACTATAAATATCTACTGTAGAATATTATGCAGATTACTGAAAAATCTCCAAAAATTGTAGAATATTAGGGGGGGGTTGAGGTGTATCCCAAAGGGCAAAAAGACCGGTCTAGACCTGTTTAGACCAGTCTTTTTGCGGTCTAAGTCAAAAAAAAAATCTAGACTGAACTGTAGTCTAAATTTTCTAAAACGTATAGACCTTAGACCGGGGTTCAGTCCAACATGGTCTATTTTTCAGTTCAGTTCAGTCCAGTTCAGGTCTATATAGACTGAACCTTCGAACACTACCTCCTTTGCCACGACCACCTTGTGACCTCTCCATACTCCGATCCCCAATGTCAACACCATTTTTGACCCTTCAGCAGTGCTCTCAACGATGCCAGATGCAACCCTGCCCATCACACTGTTAACACCATCATCCATGTTAGTACCACAACTTACCTCAAGCTCCACCCCCTCTTGCAGGTCTTGATCACATGTTGAGGGTTTTATGTGGTCTCTTACAGTGTTTCTAGAGGCGACGAGGATATCGCCAGACAAAAGGTGGGAACCTGGAGTAGGGCCTCAGGCCCAATTCCACATAGGCAATAGCATGGATATGGGTAACCCGTGAGGGTCACGGGTACAGGTTGTCATGAGTCCAAGTATGGGTTGTGTTTTCATAACCCGCAACCCATCACATGTTATGCTATGTAAACAACCCCACCACCTCTCTCTCCCTCCCTCTCTCATGTCCAACAGCCCCCACTCATGCCCAACGGCCCTCCTTTATGCCCAACAGCCCTTTCTTATGCCCAAAGGCCTCCCTTTGCACCCAACGGCGGTATCTCATGCCCAATGGCCTTCCCTCGTGCCCAACGGCGGTATCTCATGCCCAATGGCCTTCCCTCGTGCCCAACGGCTGTACCTTGTGCCCAACGGCTGTACCTTGTGCCCAACGGCTGTCCCTTGTGCCCAACAACCCTCACCCATGTCCAGTGGCCTCTGAACATGCCAAACAGCTGTCTCTCATGCCCAATGGCCGCCACTAGTGCTCAATGGCCATCCCTGGCTCCCAACGGCTGTTCCTGGCTCCCAACGACTGTCCCTCATACCCAACGACCCTCACCTGTTGAGGCAACATGTGAGTCTGACGACTACATCCACAGGCCTGAACATAAAATGCACAAGGAGTAGGATTAAACCCATAATTTACATAGAATGGCGAAAACTGAGTTGCCGTGTGAATTTTATTATTATAGGCAAACTCCGCGGTTGCCATCCATTTGGGCCAATCCATTTGCCGATGGGAGATAAAGGATCTTAGATACTGTTCCAATCCCTGGTTGATGTGTTCCATCTGTCCGTCTGTCTGCGGATGATACACCGTCAATAATTTAGTTGTAATCCCCAATTTTTTATTTAGTTCATAAATATTGCTGCAAATTGTGGTCCACAATCTGATGTTAACGATTCTGGAAGTCCATGAAGTTTCCAGACTTCATCCCAATATAATTTAGCTGATCCTTCTGCTGAGACTTCATCACGTGTTTTGATAAAGTGTGATTGCTTAGTGGATCTGCAAGCCACAACTAATACCACATTGTACCCCTGAGCTTCTGGGAGTCCTACAATAAAATCTGCCGTAACATGCTTCCATGGTCCAGCATGTTCCGTGTTTGCTTTTAATTTACTGGCTAGCGGTTGAGGCACATTTTTTGATTGTTGGCATTTGTCACAGCCCTCAACGTAAGCTTTGACCATGTTTGTCATTCCAGGCCACCAATAATTATGCGTAATTGATTCCTGGGTTTTCCATTGACCCAGATGTCCAGCAACTGAATTGTTGTGATGTAATTTAATAATCTCCACCCTGAGTTCCTGATCCTTTGGAATGTACACCTTTCCTCTATGCAACCATAAACCCTGCTCCTCATGCCATTCCTCCGCTCGTAATGTTTTTGTGTTTGTTTTCTTTAATTCTTCCACCGCTTTGAGCACTTGCTCATCAAACTCTTTTGCATCCCTGATGCGTTTCAATAGTTTAGTTTCTTCTCCATCAATAAGTAGATGTCCCCGATCCATTGCTCACAAGTGGAAATATTTGGGTTTCAATAGTGTTACATCCTCATTGTCATTTTCCACCCCCACTCTTCTTGAAAGAGCGTCCGCCTTCCCCATTGATGTTCCTGCCTTGTGTATTAATTTAAAGTTGAAACGTGTTAGATACAATGCCCAACGTGCTTGTCTGCAATTAAGCTTTCGACCCTGCATGAAGTACTCGAGGTTTTTATGATCGGTCCAAATCTTGACCTCATGTTTGGCTCCTTCAAGGTGGTGTCTCCATGCTTCCAGCGCTCGAATTATGCCCAACATTTCTTTATCGTGTACATCATAATTTCATTCCACATTGTTCAATCCTTTAGATAGTAAGGCACATGGCCTCCATTTCTCATCCTCACATTCCATAGATAGAATCGCTCCCATGGCGAAGTCCAATGCGTCTGATTCTACTCTTAACTTCCGATCTGGATCTGTTACACTTATTGTCAAGGGAGGACAATACAGCGTGAACTTTGGGATGTTGCCTAGCTTTCTTCAATGCTGCTGGTTTCAGGGTTCTGATGTTGTCGGCATTGACAACAGTGATCAAGGGAAGAGGGGAAGAGAGGCCTCAATGGGCGGTTGCAATAGAGAAAGGAGGGGCCTTGTTAAGGCAGTTAAGTTCAGAGAGCAGTAGCACTGAGGGTTACTAGGGGTTGATATCCTAGATTCAGACTGGGGACTACTGTCTACTACATCCAGTATATATACTGTAACAAGTGGTGCACAGACCAAGAGAAATATAAGTAAACAGTGATAAGAGAGAATACCACTATTGGCTGGCAATAGTGGGGTCTGTCAAAGTGAAACAAGGGTTAGTTCTGAGTCAGAGATAAGAAGGGAATATATGTCCTTCTGGGGTAAAGCCAGAGTCAATGTGAGTCAGAGTGTAGATAAAGTGGGCATGTGTCAACAATGAGGCGAATGGTGAAACGGTGTTCAAAGAAGATCAAGGGTTGTCCAGGTGTGAGAAGCCATGAGGCGAAATAGGGTTCAGGGTTAATGTGAGAGTGTGAAAGGGTGTCCAGATTGTTATCAAGGGTTCTAGAGTCTGGACCCATCGAGGGTTCTTCAGGGAGGATAGCTTCCATATGGGTATAGGTCACATGATAAGTGCTTCATGTGAGAGCATGTCTTGTACTGCAAGTCTTTGTGCAGCTGTCGTTATCGATAGGGGTTCGTTGGATGTGGTCGCATCTGGTTTTCGGCAGGGGTCTGGTATGCCTAGATAGGTATTGTCAGCAATTCCCACAGTGAGATCACTTTATATGGCCTTACCTGATCATATAATTGGTTCACAGAATTGTGCTGGAAGATCATCTGCCGAGCTGGAGTTGGCAGAATGGTAGATGGTGAACTGTAGATGTAAATAATAGATCCAATTAAATGCTATCATAATACAGTCTCATTCTTGTCACAAGCCAGTAAGGCCTTAGAAGGGGTTATGGTGTTGGGTAAGTATTGTAATCTGAGATCATTGCTCAACAGGTCTCTTACCAGTCTGGCACTGTATGAGCTGATAGTAGATTCAGGATGGAAGAAGAAATGACATTACCACTGCTCTTTGGAAAGAGAGTATACTGTCAGACAAAGGTCAAGCATTATCATTAGATTGAATTCTCTTACCAGTCTGGCATTGTATGAGTTGATAGTAGATTTAGTATGGAAGAAGAAATGACATTACCACTGCTCTGCAGAAAGAGAGTATACTGTCAGACAAAGGTCAAGTATTATTATTGGATTGAATAATTGTCATGGGGGTTCAGCTACTGATACCATGTCCAACAGAAATGGAAAGTAGGAGAATGCCTTGCCATCAGATTAAATATTTATTGTGAATGACACTGGCATGAAAATAATTGCAAGGGACGATAATGATTTCTATGCTAGTGAGCTAATTGTTTACGAGGAAAAACTGAGCCTCGTTCGGATGTGTGGAGGGTATCAAACATGGGCCGTGCTGCTGAATCGAGGGCTATCATCTGGGTGATTAGGTTCTGACACCTGGGGTAAGTTTCGCTTTATGTGAATGAGAAGATAATACTCGCTCAAATACCCTCGTCATCGATATGTCAACACCGACACCCCGTCCGATCACCCACAGGTGGAGCGGGGAGGCGAGAAGAGAGGGGAGACAAGAAGACGCGACGGGCGGCATCCCTCCGTCAACGCCCGCACAGAACGCGAGCCAAGCTGAGACGAGAGACGAGACGGGACGGGAAGCGACATGAGACGGGGATGTCCCTCTGTCAACGCCCACACCAATAGCGTCGGCGTTATCACCTACTGAGGGCGTCGCCCGGACCAGCCACGTTCTGCCGTCAACGCTCACATCCCAATACGGGACCCAGGACGCGACGAGCGGGACGAGACACGTCGCGACAAGGGACAGACGCGATGGGGGACAGGAGCCATGGGGACAAGGTGTCCGCGACCCGCACCGTCCACTACCCCAGACTCACCCACTGCTACCACCTAGCCGTCTGCCAAATGGCATGGGAGGTGAAGGCAGTGGCTAGAGAGGGAAAGTGGGTTGGAAGTGGAACGACGAGACAGGGGCGAGATGCGATGGGGGACGGGACGGGATATGACGAGACGAGCGGGACGGGACCAGAGACTCGGATGGGACAAGACGCGACGGGGACGAGATGTCTGCGACCGCACCGTCCACCATCCCGAACCTGCCCACTGCTACCACCAAGGGTTTCCGTACCCCGTGAGCGGAAGAATTTCGATTCGATTCAACTTGAGAGTGTCCTTTGTTTGAATCAGGGTTACGGTCATGGAGAGTCGTCACGAGCACTGAGCAAAAGCGTTGATCGAAGAAAGGTCGGGGGAGGACTCAGGAGGGTGTGGCACGATAGCTCGACTGCACGAATCCGTCCATTCGTTATCCGATACCATGTATGTATTCACGACGGGTATGGTCATTGGTGGGCGAAGGTAATTTCTGTATATCCTACGTTCCATGGACGACGCTCATCTGTACAGACAGTTTGGAGTTGGGGGTTTTATAATCATTGATATGATATGCTTTCCCTTAAGTTCGTGTTCCGGGGTTTGAAGTCTTGCGACCTAAATCTGCGGATTTTTGTTAGACGAACGGATCTGCAGGCGAGCGGACAGACCAAACTTACCTTGACGACAAAGACGGTGGTTTCGTTGAAGTCTCCTCCCAATCGTTTCGCCCCGTCTATCACCAGTTGTTTCCCTTGCCACGCTGCCTTGGATGCCCGGGCCGCCTCCGTCGCCGCTGCTTGTAAGAAGACCTCGTCGTTGCTTTTCGACTTGCGGATGTGTAACGTGGCGATGTTCTGGCCAGCGTCGTTGAAACTCCGGATGGTAGAGTACCTGAAGAGGTCGGAGCACCTCCCACCAACGGAAGGTAAGTAACAGCGGTGGTCAGATTGAAACAATGCTCACCTTGTTCTTCCGTTCTCCGCCCACCGCTTTTTTGTTTCATTCCGGGACTCCGCATCGTGATAGGAGCCGCTGAGAGGGTGACGGTCGAGGTTGGTTTGGTTTATCAAACCGCCGTTTACTTACTGGTGAACAATTTTCGTGGCTCCAATGGCCTTGAACAAGGGACTGTACCGCTTATTGGCACGGGTGAGATCCTTCGTGGCGGCGCGGACGGGACGACATCGGTAAAACGCCGAGAGAACGGGTTTGAGGGGCGTCATGGATGGTCGAGAAGGAGAGGTATGCTTAGTCGTTGGGTGGTTGATGTAGAAGAGGGATGTTGATTAGTCGTCGATAGGATTAGTCGAAGGTTGTCGATGGAATTAGTCGTGGGTTGTCGGTGGTATTAGTTACGTTGATGGTATTGGTCGCAGAGTGTGATTAGTTGTTGAGATATGAAGGGCAAAGTTGAGTTTGTAAACCGTTTGTCTTCGTTGCATTGCACCGAATGATCGTCCGCACTTGGCCGGGCACAATGCCAAATCCGGGTTATATTTGTATGTTTCTTGAGTGGATGAAATGAAGGGATAAGATAATACGATCTTCCAGGGCATTTTAACGGCTACATAGTTTCTTGCAACTACTTGAAGGCAATTCGTGATGAAAACGAGGCACGGCGAAGGGACTCAAAGAGCTTGTGGAATGCGTAAGTCTATAGGCGGACAGGGATATTTCGGAGGGTAGCTGGCACATATGGGGCAAGGGAAAGTTGAAGGAAGTTATGAATATATCTGCCAAGCTACACAAGAGATAAACATGAGAAAAATCGAGTACCTCAAGGGAATAAACTCACTGTTTATGATTCGCTATTCATAAGGTCTCCTCAAAGCGTCGGATGTCAAGGGACCGAAATGGTTGGCACCAGTGGCCCCTGCCGATGATGCGGGAATGAGCCAATCAGACCCCACAAGTTGATAGTTGAATGCGAACAGGGTGGAGGAATGAGGGTCCAGGAGCCGCGTGGATGCCAGGGACGCTTGAGTCCCTTCTTGAGAGTGTCGCATGAACCTCGGAATCAAAGATGACCAGTAGAGCAGAACATTAGGTGAACTTATCCGGAAGGGGCGCAATACCGTTGAGTTAGTATCTCATCGCCCAAATTTGCAGTCCGGTCGCCGCTGTCATTCAAGATGCTGATGTCACAATACCGACACCAGATGCATCGCCATTTGACGATGGACGATCGAGGCTTTCTAGCAGTGAGTCTTCTTCAACTTCCGGATTAACTTGATACCCATTTGACGGTGAAAGTTATTCGGTTGTTTCTGCTTGGACAACATCAACCCGACCGCCTGCCGTGGAATTAGAGCAGAGCGACCAAAGGTCAGAACGGCCATCGACTCCGAGAACTAGTAATCCCTCGGAATTGGTTGGGTCCACCTGTTCGAACGATTAGTCGATGAAACTCGTAAGAGTGAAAGACTTACGAAGAAACAATAACCTGAATGCGGTCGGGGCGGAAACTGTGTCGAAATAAAACTGGGAGATTCGCCTTCGCCGAGCAACAGGGACACGGTTTTAAGGCAAGGGGAGGAAGGGGACACTGCGAACAGCGTTCCGTTTGTATTAGGAGTTAATGTATATATGTAGGGTAATCATCAGAAACGTACAGAGTACGAAGGAGAGGAAGCCGTACGCCAATTGGAGGATTTGTCAACTCCGAAGAAAAAACGGCGAGACTTATATTACGGTAGAGCTCCCCCAGCCACCTATAAATCACGCTCGCGTCCCCATATAAATGGATGTTTCATAACGACGACCGTCCTCTTCCTCGTCATATGATGTCTAATCGTGAAGTCGATGAATTATCTCGGAATGTCATTCATCAATTCCTTCGTAATCGTCCTCCGAATCATAATGGCTATTGCCGTTACCATCCTCTGGAGTATCGCTCTCCACATCCTCCCAACCCTCCAAATCACGGTCTTCCAGGGACATTTCTGGGTTGTCCGATTCGCGGTCCACGTTGCTGCCTATATCTGTAGCATGGGCATTTATGTCGCCCCGGAGTATTTCAGGATCTGCAACTTGAGCATCTGAAACATCAATGATCCTTGAGGTGTCAGGAATGCGGGTAGAAGTAGGACGATGTGCGTGATAATGGCCAACACCCAGACCCCAATGATATCGCATGAGCAAATCCCGATCAGAAAAGCTGCAAATTCAATTTGGATGAGTGTCAAATTCATTGTGACATCGCCGAACATACATACCAGCCAACATAGTATAGCTGATAGTCTTTACTATCCTTGGCACAAGGAGACACATCAATCTCGGTTTCCTTTCGTTTGCCTTTCGAGAAGGCCGGGAGAATATGGCACCCCCGCAATACATCGCCCGGATCCACAAAGCCAAAAGAATCATCCTCATGCATAGGAGGGAAGCGGACCGAGTCCAGTGTGGAATTACTCCATCCTGAAGGCCCCGCATCGACAACCTCGTACCATCGCACCCACAAGAAATCAAAGCGGCGGGCCTTATAGTCTCGCATCCCGGGGCCAGTATAGATCACGTTTGCATGATATGCGCCGACTATTCGCGCGTACAAAAAGCGATGTAAATTTGAAGAGTCGGAACCATCTGCGTGATTTGCGAGTAACATGATGTTGCAACGAGGCGTGCCAGGGTTGACAATGTCGGTCCCGCGCCGCACGTCATAAGTGGTGAAGTTAAATCGAAGGACCTTGTGGTGGTATATACAATCGTGTTTGAAAAACACGTAATCACACGCAGAATCACCCAAGCCAGGGGAAGATCCAGCATTGGATGCTGTACCGATGGAAGTGAGCGCAGGACACGATTCGGCCTCCTGCTGAAGTGCCGCTTGAATACGTGGAAGGAGATGGCCTCTCAACTTTGGAAAAAAATTCTGTACAAGGTTTTGGGGAGAGCCAACATAAAGAAGAGATAAAACCGCTCACCTTAACGGCAGGATCTCTATCATTCCGTTGCAGAAAGGTGGGAATATGCACACGGAATTTCTCCGACGTTCCCATTTTGTAACGATCCCCAGACTTCATAGTTATATCCTCTGACTCTACCTGAGAGGAAACACCATTCATGTTTCCACGGGTCATGCGAATGTGGCGCTGTCGCTGTTCGATCTTTGACAATTGCTGCGGTATCAACCGCCCACTAGTCCGAAGGAACCGCCCTTTTGAAGTTCGGTGCTCCCGTTCACTCTGATAGTTGTTAGTATCAAGTCGCTCAATTAGAACGTCGAGAAACACTGACTGATTGGGTAGAGTATGAGTCTGTTGTACCAAACTGCCGAATAGTATGGTGGTAGTCGCCAAGCGCATGGTACTTGTAAGTCTTCAAGTTGAATTGTTTCGGTTGCCTCGCACTGCTCGATTTTTGAGATACCGAGTTGGAAGATCCTGGTTTCGTTGTGGCCACGCGTTTTTCCTGACGCCGCATACGGGCAGCCTGCTCACGCGCTAATTCCCGTGTTGGGAATGCTACACATGTTTTCTCCTGGAATGCGCGCAATCTGTTGCCCAACGATGTAGTGACTTGCAACAAGAGTTCCAGAGTAGTGTCCGTGTGCATCCGGAGCTTGGCAAGGCCATGCCAGTGAGCCAGATCAAACAGAAGTTGTAGAATGCGCGTATTGTGAGGTTCAGGAAGGAGACCATCAAAGACAGGTATAGCGCACTAGGTGAGCATGTTACTCAAGTTCATTTTGAACCTAACCATTCACTTTACTTGTAACATATCCTCATAGTCATGTGCCGTCATCTTCTTTAATTCTGATCGGTTCGTCGTTACCCTCCTTACACCATCAATCCCGAAAGGCGGGATCTCTCGAAAGCTAATGAAGTCGAATGTTAGTGTTTGATCTCCAAAGGTTTATCTAATCCCCACCGTCGATCCAATTCATGTTTCATGTTTTCATTTTCGCAGTCCAGAAGGCGTAGCAGGTGGATGAACACTGCCTTCCATACACCGAGCTCAACTTCATGCATTAGGTCTACTACTACCATCTCAAACATGTTGAAGTTGAGCGGCGATAGCTTATCCGAAAACGCATTCTAGCACAGTGGAATATTAACACCAGACGCATAGTAAAACAGGCATACTCACTGCCGTTGGGACCAAAGAATCCGCTTTTAGGAGATTCTCTACACCCGTGCTAACAACGGTGTAGCCCCCCCCCATATATGACGTCTCGCGCAGCCTCGACACGACTACGACGCTTCACGTCATCGATACGGGCAAGAGATAAACGTTGCGCCATGTCCCGGCGCATTCCCATATTAGGCACGCGATCCATCGGTATAAGACACCGAGGGCAAGGGCAGCGACCAAGATTGCGGATGCAGACGATAATTATTCTGAGATATCTATTTTGAGTGTTTGAAATTCTAGTGATGTGGCAAGAACTTACTTCTCCTTGTAATCTGCAGAATATGTGAATACACGTGGGTAGAAACGGCGCCAAATACCATCACAACATTTGACCACCATTCCATGCCTGTATGTTTCCAGAAATTCATCGTCGAGGATGATTGACCACTGAGCATGGTACATTTCTCGATGACAATGCCCCATAAACGTCGAATTAGGTCCCTTGCCAATATTCTCCGCCGCGAAGGCTGTAAAGGCATCGGGGAGCTATCATTGAACAAGATTTTAAGTCCAAATAGCATCAGGATAAGAGATTTTGCGCACCGTTTCCAGGTAAGCGATATGTTCGAATGCATGACAAGAAGGTTTCGACCTTCGATCTTTCGACTCATTCCCTATCATGAGATAAACAGGCCACAATTTGGCGGTGCTGAAAGACGTGAGCTGGGTGCCGTCAGAGGCGAACATGAGACCAATGACAACCCTGGAAAGGTCGCATCCTGGTTCTTGAGGAGAATCCTGGAGCTCGCGATGAGCCTTGACGAACGCCTCTGATGTGTAGAGCTCGCCATGAACCCGAACTGGTTGAGCAGCATCATCCGTTTGCCAGAATAATTCGTAAGGTTCGAAATGGAGGTGGGGGTGGACGGAGGGTCGGGTAATTTTCTCCCTGATCACGGACGTCAACTTGCGATGATGTAGAACGCCTGCATCGAACTCTTTTTGACCTGGGCGCAACGTTCGTTTATGAAAAGGAACATTGATTTTGATTGGGGTTTTAATCCAGCCTCCGGGTCTCCTATCTTGTTCGTCCTCCCAACCATCCTCCTCATTCAAGCCCTCACAGCGCTCTCCACTCAGCTGGGCATTGATAAGTCGCCAGTTCAGGCCTGCAACTTCCTCCGGGCGAAAGGCAGGATGTCCAACTATTTTGAGGAGATTCTGGAAGCTGGACTGCGATTTCTTTTCACCGTCATTCCAATACCATTCTCCTAGCAGAAACGACGATTGGTTCGGATACGGGTGGAAGTCGCGGGCCAGAGGTGGGGAAGACTGGTCCGGAGATGCGTCTATCAAGTCGTTGGGTGTAATGTTGTCGACGGGATCGTGTTCTGGGAACCGAGTCGAGTAGTATTGTCGGAAAAGTCCAAATATGTTGCGCGCGGATTGAAGGGATTTTCTGGCCAGAGTTGCAGGCGCCGGGCATTTCTGAGATAGGAGTTGAGGTGCATCTGGCTCTGCTTGAGCACAATCTGACATGACCTGCAGAGATACAGGAGGAAGTGAGGCTGGAGGTTCAGGTGCTATATCTCGATAGCGCTTCGGCAATTGGCGATGTTCCCGGCGCGTCCTCCGCTCCGCTATGCATTGATGAAGATCATCGCAGTCAACGGGAGTCTCAGCAGCCTGAATAAAACACACTCTCAGTAAGCGATGGCGGTGGCGAGACGAGAACGCGAACCTGTTCATGAACACCAGGCAATGTGCCATCCAAAGGCAATGGTTCGACAGCCACAGCACTCGAAGGCTCTTGTTCTTCCATTTTACGACGCTTGTTCGCCTTCCAGGCCTCTTTAGCCTTTCCCAGAGCCCAGGACAGCCGTTTCTTCGATTTTGAGCAACTGTGCTTGTGGTGCGTATATGCTTGAGGTACGAAAAATATCCGTCCACAGATGCAAGCTTGAGACCAAGCTGGCGGCAAGTCCATTGTATAAGGTGCTGATCACGTATGGCACAGGAGAGGAATGATCGACTGCGAGTCCGGCAGGTAAGCGCCTCATTGAAACACGTGAACAAAAGGACGAGCCCTGACTCACAGAGGAGGAGCGACCATCATCATGAGTCATTTGTGGTGTATGACGAGATCTCCGGGGGCCCAGAGATAGTTGAAATGCCCAAGGATAGGTACGTGATGGCTGCTGGCGAGAGGAACATGTCTGCAGATACGTCTAAGTTCTGCTGAGGTGCTTTGAGCCAAGCAATGAACAAACCTCGGGTACTACAAAGTGTCGGGTCGGGCGGCAATAGCCTGTGAGACCAGAGAATGGCCAATCTTGGGCGACGGGCTGGTGTGGACGGTGGGTCCAGAAAGCGGAAAAATCGTTGAGACTATTGGTTCTAGGTGCAACGACCGACGCCAGGCCAGCCCGTTTGGAAGACAGAATGTCTACCATTAATCCAGCAGAGAACGGTTGAGGGTTATCCCAAGCCCGTAGCGAGGAACGACCGATACTAGGTAATCGTTGGGAAGACGGAATGTCTACCTTTGATCCAGTGGAAGGATAGCGTACAATGCGAAAACCGTGGCTGCGGATCTTGGCTCCCGAGCGATGCGACGCGAGCAGGAAGAGCGGGAACAACCGACGCCAGGTCGAACCGTTTGGAAGACAAAATATGTCTTCCATTAATCCCGAGCAGAGACCGGCTCGGGCCCGGGGTTATCCCAAGCCCGTAGCGAGGCGGGAGCGGGAACGACTGACACCAGGTACAGCCATTTGGAAGACAGAATATGTCTACCACTAATCGGTTATCCCAAGCCCGCAGCGAGGCGGGAACAACAGCAAGCCTTTGATCCAGTGGAAGTGCAATGCGAAAACCGTGGTTACGAATCTTGGCTCCCGAGCGATGCTATGTGAGCGGGAAGAGCGGGAACAGCCGACACCAGGTCAAGCCGTTAGGTAGACAGAATATGTCTACCAATAATCCAGAGAAGAGACCAGCCAAGCTAGGGCTGCAGGTCGTATGGATCACACCATCACGAGGCGGGAACAACGCAAGCCTTTGATCCAGTGGAAGGATACCGTGGCTACGGATCTTGGCTCTTGAGCGATGCGACGTGAGCGGGAAGAGCGAGAACAACCGACACCAGGTCAAGCCGTTTGGTAGACAGAATATGTCTACCACTAATCGGTTATCCCAAGCCCGCAGCGAGGCGGGAACAGCCGACACCCGGTCAAGCCGTTAGGAAGACAGAATATGTCTACCAATAATCCAGAGAAGCAAGCGTAGCGAGGCGGGAGCGCCGGGAACGACCGACACCAGGTCAAGCCGTTTGGAAGACAGAATGTCTACCACTAATCCGAGTTGGTTATCCCAAGCCTGCTTGAGCGAGGCGGGAACGACCGACACCAGGTCAAGCCGTTTGGAAGACAGAATATGTCTACCAATCATGATCTAGAGAAGAGACCAGCTCGGTACAGGTCTTCAACTTGAAGTTTGTGCACCATCCGTTCTGGGTTAGTTCAAGTTATTGCCCACACTAAGATTACCATAAATAACCTTACCTAGCCATACAATCGGGTAGCGGGATGGCGTTGAAAGATCGTACGACGAATAGTCGAGTTGAGCGTATGGTGGGGGAGGGCGTTGAAGGAACTTGCCAGTGTATGGACCGATTCATAAGCACACTGGCACAGCCACTCAAACATCTCAATCTACATAGCACTCTGTAATAGTCGACTTCGAGCTCTCTCCAGATTTCGAACACAACAAGCGAAGTTCATAATGATTTCATGTTACATAGATAGTGGAGGGCGGCGGAAATTGTGATCAACCCGGTACATCGAAACTCATCACGTCTCATGCGGCGACCGTCTTTGGAGAGCACCAAACGGAGTATGTCATACTTGTGTAGCTGTCATTGCTGGATTCGCTGCCATAGTTGGAGGGGTTGCTCTCGAGGGAATCTCCACGCGAGTGGCGTGCGATTGGCGGCCCAATCCTCTTTTGTTCGACGTTCCAGATTGCTTCTGCCACGTAAACCTCGAATCGGTAAATCATCTGATACAAAATATGTTTGGGAAGCCAAGCTGGTAGTTGGACGGGATATAGAGTGAAATGGCGACCAGGGATTTGGTATCCCTCTGACAGGCTAATGAACTCATTGCGCAAAACATTCATGAACTCCCAGCATGAAGGGCAGCAAAGTTTCGAGACCCCTACATCGCGAGGATCGAGTGACTGTAGGAAACAAATCAACAAATACTTTGTGATGAAAACGGCCAGTCAAACATACCTTCAAAATCTGAGCAAGTTCGTCGGGCAATATTTTGTCAGGTTCTTGGGAGAGGCGCGCAAGAGCTGCCAAGATTGATTCACAATGAAGTGAGACATAATGCGTGATGAAGTCGGAGTTCTCGTTCTTCAGGATGGATAAGAACCTGCGGTATAGCTTGACGTCACGAGTGAATTGGATGATATCTTCGATGTATTCGAAGAACGAGACCCTAGCTTTCCTGCCCGCATTGGGTTCCCCAGAGACATCTTGGCGGCATGAAAGGTCTAATTTTTTCTGCCCATGCTTGTCAACAGCATCCTGCATGAGGCACTTGAGTTTCTGCCATGACGGCTGGGCGAATAATGACAGTTGCATCTCCAAAAGTGTGATCTGGATCCGACGTCCCACTTTGTAAGAGTGATTCTCCAAGACACGCTTCGCCCCCAAGTAACCAATGAGAAGTTTGAATCGGCTCTGAACCACCTCAGGGTACAATGAGTCAACGACTGCGCCCTCCAACATCTCCTCCGAGGAATCATCGATGTCTCCAGGTTCTTCATCGTCCTGTTTGTCCTCTTGCCCCTCGACTGATGGCGACTTGTCCTCGCCCCCGGCAAGGTAGAATATATCCAATGTATCCGTCATGCCCTTGATGAATGTGCCGTGCAATTCCTTCTGCTCGTACTTTGGCGGCACAAGTAGGTGCACCCGTTGCAGGAACATCAGATGCGTCAGGAATGCGTCGGATTCTACAAGAGATGAGAGGAGGCGAGCGAGGTCCACGATTTGGAGAACATGTTTGTTCACTGTATCCTGTTTGTTGTGCCGGTATTGTTCAGCCAGTTGTTTAAGACAATATATATAAGCCATCGTGACGGAAATGAGTAACAAATGAAATTCGAAGTAGAGGTTTTCATTCCATAGAATGTAGCCCGGCTTCTCCTCGGACGGGCCCTCGTTAGCGGCGAAGAGCAACTTTGAGAACTTGGTTGAGGAAGACAATGATGACGACTTTATCTGGTTCAGACCCAATGACGCATCAGCGATTATTGAGAGTACTTCCACCATGCCACTGCTTCGCATGGCGCGAAGGTTTCTTGCAAGTCTTGTATCTGTGACCGAAGGAGAATAAGGGTCGCGGCGTTTGACAGATATATCCCGTATAATCCGGTGGAACTCGTATAGCTGCCCATGAGTAACCCAATGTTGAGTCCGCTGATGCATTTTCTGATGGCAGGCAAGGATGAGGTACTTGAAAAACTGAATGGACATTGCATCTCGCTCTGCGCCACGATTGACATTGATATATGTGTTCAAATAGTCGCAGAGAGTCGCGGCGTGGTCTTCCCATGATAATTTACGTGTGTCTCTTAATCTATATAATAATTCGCCAACAAGCCTCAGAGACGTAGAGTGAATTGTTGATAACTCACTGAAACACATTCGAATTTCTCAAAGTGGGCCAGTAACTCTTTCCTGGTTTACAAAGGGTTGGGAAGCTGCTGAGAGCGTCACCCAAATCCTCTTTCTTCGCAGGAGCAGCGGGGCTCTCGTTCGGTTTATTTTTCCCCGATGGGTTGGCAATGGTGGCAACGCGTAGTGCTCCTCGGTCTGTCTCATATGGTGGCACCCCTTCGCCTTCCAGGTTGGGAGCATCTGTATAGTCGGGAGCTCGAGTATCACAATCATTGTTCTTGAGGGCAAGAAAACTCGAGGGCGCCTGTTCCTCATCTTTTTCCTGGTCGTATGACATCCCCGCTATAACCTCTTTGTTCCGCACAAGGAGGGTAACGGCGGCATCCACGACTCGCCGCGGCCTCCGATTCATCAATCGAGCCGATCTCTCCTTCACGGCTTCCTGGGAATTAAACGAAGGATGACCACCATGGCAGATAGCGGATAGAAGAGTGAGGAGAAGAGACAGGTGGCGGAATAGTTGAAGGAGTTCTTCTTGCCCTAAGTTCCCGTATCTGGTTTCGAGATCTTGCATGCTGACCGTGACTTTCGGAGCTGGGGGGACTGTAACTTGAACTTGGTCCATCTCCACGACATTAGTCTGTGCCATCGGGGGGGAAGTAGCTGCAATCTTGGCTGTACTATGGACCAGAATTGAGATCGGAGGTCAATCCGAGTCAGTCAAGCAACGCTGGCATGTGATTAAACGTGGCACAACCTCAGAGACTCGGGGTTCCAAATGGCGACGCCGCGATCCATGATGCATGAGGGCCTGACTCGGACTCATGACAATACTATAGGGAGACGGACTCTAATTAGAGGGGTATTGGGTACATCATATGGAGAGACAAAGGACTCGCAGTGTAGGTTCGTCATGTCTCAAGGTGTTGAACGTTGAACGTCAACGCGGTCATTCCTTTGGCACAATATGTGACTCGGACATAACACTCGGCGCAGGTCACACTCACAGAAAGTGACTCGCTCACAACGAAGTACTAGTCACCAGTAGTAAGTTCAACTTCTTTCTTTTTGTTTGGACTCGGATGGCGCTTTACGCCTCCTCAACAATTCGACGTGTCGTCGGTTGTTCATCGTTCTTTCCTTCCTCCTCGTTGGACGGCGCTTCGCCTCCAACAACGACCCGACTTGTTGTCGGTTGTTCAACCTTCTCCGCTGCGACGTCAGAGCCTCTCGCGCTTGGACTCGGATGGCGCTTTACGCCTCCTCAACAATCGACGTGTCGTCGGTTGTTCATCGTTCTTTCCTTCCTCTCGTTGGACGGCGCTTCGCCTCCAACAACAACCCGACTTGTCGTCAGTTGTTCAACCTTCTCCGCTGCGGCGTCGGAGCCTCTCGCTTTCCACTACTTAGGCTCCACCGTCTTGAGGCCGTTCCGTCTGTGAGGCGTGTCGCCTCTCTTAACACGTCCCCCTTCAGGTGTCGACAGAGTGTCGTGCTCATTGTCAGATACGTCCGATTTCGCCAGATGTCTCGAAATTCTTCCCTGTTTACCTAGCACTACAATTGGTTGATGTCGTCTCACTGGTTCGTTTCATTTGTCTGTTTCTTCAATACTCTTTCTCATGATTTCAATCAGTTTATTCTCAGAACCTTCAGAACCATGTCCGCTTTGGCACAAAACCAGACGCAACATCCCGACCACAGGCTTCTATGCCACAGAGCTGGAATGGGACGTACGTCCATTATATCCTGTCCTACTCGCCGTTCTTTACCAACCTCTTCTAGGAAGATCTGCCTTCGATGGCGTCGTCGGGGCCCGCGTACGTTTCAAGGGTCGCGCAGCTGACGAAGACTATATTATCACCTCGCCGAATTATGAAACTATCTTCTTACCTCCTGTTGGGTGTGACCGCTGCGTGTTTCGACGGTACAACTTCCGGTTTGGGGAGGATGACCCACTCGTTTGGCCGCAACCCTTCATACAAGAATTTCCTCATTATGCATGCATTCGTCGGCCCAGCGCCCTCGAGGACGTCGTGTCCTTGATCCCTGACAGATCTCACATGATCGAAGATGGCGTTTTTCGTAACATTGGGAAATTGGATCCCTCCATCCTCGAGCAACTAGTAATCAATGCGCAGGTAGTGTTAGCACGCGCAAAGCCATTCGGGGACGTAGAGCTCGTGCAGCGCTTATCATGCCTTTTACGACAGCATCTTAAATTTCTTGAATGGGTGCCGACTGTGTTGGAAAAGATGCAAGTGGGGGTGCGCGAGACGCAACGGCTTATCACAGAGATTCTTGCTCTGGCGGACTACCATGAAAGATTCCTCCCCGACATGTCCTCTCGATTAGAGCCCCCAACGCGTGTTGCAGACGTCATGGGAGCCTTCACAAGCGATCTCCATGTATGCGACAGGCTCTATCGGGCGGGGATCCCTGTCTGGTTGATGCGGCCTTTGCGCGAGTTGCCCAGCATACGGGTTGATCGTGCCGTTACTGCCGTGCCTTTCGATAACATGGATGTGCGGAATGAAAACGCTGGACTCGTTCTTGGAAAGCACGGGGTTCGCATCTCAAACAGCTGGATTTTCCGCGGGTCACCTGATCAGCCAGAGAAGTACCGGGCCATTCATGGTTATGTCGAGAGGCATTTCAGATATCCCAACCCGTTTGGATCTGTTCGTGCGGAATTGACCATCATCCCTACATTCTCACAGGAAGGAAGGGAACAGCGGCGGCAACTCTTTTCGCCATGTAGGTCCTTTCCTTCTTGCCCATTTGTGAGGTTAAATCAGACTTATGTGACAGATGCAAATAATAAAAAAGGAAAGAATCGCCAGCTACCCGCCGGTCGGGATAAATTCAAAGACCCACAAAGCCCCATCTACCCTCCAGGGATCCCGACGTGGACAGCTGCACTTCAGGGCATCATGCGTAACACCTCCCAATTCCGCGACAGTAATGTGACCGATACTGGTTATGTCTTCCCAGAGCCAGCATCGTTCATTGCGCTCGAGTCAGACGAACGACGCCGAAGTCATTTCTATGCCTGGCTGAAGTATAGGAATGTCCTGCTTTTCCGAATGAGCAATGAGGAATACCATGTTGCGACACCTATGCCAAACAAGGAGTGGCGCATACTGCTCGGTCTGGAGTATCTGAAGCGAGGCCAGCGTGAGCCTTCCTCCAGTACCATGGCAGATATGCAGGAAACGAAAACCAAGAAGCTGAGGGATGCCATGTATCGGTTCCTCCAGGATTGTATGGATGTAGCAGGCATCGTGGTTCAGGACGATGACTCAGCAACTGTGCAGTGGAATGGCATCGCGTTCAGCTCGCTAGGTGACAAGGAATTCCAGGAGATACTGTGGGAGCTGGCTGAGCTCAACTTCCGTTTCGAACTCATCGCATTGGATGTTCGCATGTCGGGACATGAGGCTTCCGACCGTCAGAAGCAAGTTGCAGCTTGCTTCCCTGAGTGTGCGGATGGTGGATCACTGTTGGTGGTCAAACTAGACCAAGCAGGTAACGGTCTGGCTAGTCTCAACTGGGAGCAGAAGTCCATATTCCTACATGCTCTGAAACGTCTCATCATGACATGGGAAGGTCCCAAATCAGCAATCATTGAATCAGTCAAAGTTCGATGGTCCCATGTTGACATTCAGGAGTTGGAGAGGGTTCTCGCCGAATTCTACGTACAAAGCTTTTATAACTGCTTTCGTCGTGCTCCCATCATTCCTCGCCGTCTTTCGCATGCTGTCACCTCCGCTGATCTTATTCGACCTGTCAATTTACCTCCTGTGCTCAACCCCACATCTCCTTTCTATTCCGATGTCACCAAATTCTTGCCTCTTTGATTCGCTGTCATGTTATCTTTCAAATTTATACCCTCCTCGTTGTTGCGTTGCCTCCCCCATTCGTTTATTCAAGTTTGGCGTCACTTTCGTGAGCCTTTTCTGTCTTTCATCGTCCAAGTCTGTTGTGGACTTGGCATTAAGCTGTCCTCTGCGACGAAAACAGCTAGTATTCATGTACTTGTCTTTTATACTGATCTAATCTATTCGTAAACTATGACATTCGGCCTGAGCTGGTCATGGTGCACCGAGAATTCTCCACTTGAGGAGCATGGTTTGGAATTCAAATCCGGATTTCGTAGGCTACTGTGACTGTAAATGACATTAAAATGATACATCAAGCGAACACGCTCAACGATGACTCATATGATATAATAGGGTCTCCTTTTTTTTTTTTTTTTTTTTTTGGTCAACAGTTTGTATAGCGGTATACTAAGGGTACAGTCCGCTTGACATAGAGTAAACTACATCGGTCCGAGGACCTACGTACGCAAGAAGAACAAGCGGCGCAAAGCTCCGTCGAGCTGTTGAGTCCTCGCGCCAGGACGGGGGAGTTTGTTATAAACAAACGCGTTAGTATGCGCACCCGAATATTCGGGCGCGCGGTACAGGAGCACTCCAACCTTGTGAGGTTGGCCGTTAGCGGCGCTGGGGGGTGTCTGCGCCCTACCCCCCAAAGAAGCGCCTGTGCGGTTCTTATCCTTCGATCGCGTTCGCTTGCCAGAGGGGGCTGCACCCCTTTGAACCCAGCGCGCTACCACGCGACTACCGCCGACGGTTGTGTTGGGCGTTGGACGATCCCGGAAGGCAAATGCTCCTGGGTTATCCATGATAAATTTCCCGAAGACGTCCCAGGTGGGGGAGTTCCTCGAGAAGGTGGGCATGTCTGGTGGCCTGGTGGGGTGGTGCAGACATTTGTAGAAAACATGGGCGAAGTCCTCAACGGACCCCTAATAGGGTCTCCCTTGGCAGTAATTTTGACCTTGCCTCCACTCGTTGCCCGGGCCTGTGCTACTGGTATTCGTTGGTCAGTTCCGGTCAGAATTTTTCATCGTGCTCATTGGCTATGATTTCTCTATTTTTTTTTTGTTATTGCTGGTTCGTCCTTTGTGCATGAGTCTCGCTTCCTCGCTCATGGAGTTATACCACAGGATGATGGAACTACTCAGCGACACTGTTACTTGGACGAGACAGTGATTAACTTGAGCATCTTCAAACGCCGCTGAGTTGGCCTCGGAGTCACTCTCACACTCAGTGCTTATTCAGACAAGTTGCGATTGACTCCAACGCCCAACTCGACATGGCCACCTTAAAGAAGGCGATGAAGAACTTATTTTCTCCACAACGTCAGGAACAGGAAGAAGATCATCACCGGAGGTTTAGCATCCTATCCCTGCTTCTCACCCTTGTTGCCACAGTTAATAGCGGACATCCAACGCTCAGTTGTCCTGGGGTCGTTCGCCAAAGGCTCGGCCGAGGCGAAGATAACACTGCACAACTCATCATGGACTCTATACTGGCCATCCTTGTCAGGAACACAGAAGTGATGGCTTGCATGACTTACCAGCGTCGTGGTAAGGCCAGTATCCGCACGAAAGCGGTTGTGACTGTCGAAGGCGAGGAGTTGGAAGAACAGCACTCTGACAACTCAAAGTACGGTTTGGCAGTTGCGACGATGACCAATGGCGACCTTCAGGGACAAGAACAGAAGGACCATTATGTTCTCGTCGCACGGGGGACTAGCGTGTTGAATTGGGGGGCTGACCCAGAGAATGCGGTGTTTAATGTAGAAACTGGGTGTGTCTCGGATATGTTTCGCATGTACATGCTGACTGTTTTTCACAACAGAGCATCGTTGTCGGCTCACATAGCTACCGTTCAAGAATATCTGAATGCCTATAGGATCTGGCCAGGCGAACAACGGAGCAACATGTCTCTTGTATTCTCATGCTATCTCGTTTTGGCTTGCTGGAAGAAGATGCAGAAGCGGGTCGGCCATTGGGCGATCGTTTGCCTCATACGTCAACTTGCTTCGATGCCGCACAAGGCTTTGTTGCATCTACAAGTGGAACCGTCTACTCAAATAGATGGCAGACTTGCGTCCTTGCTGCTCTACATGAACACAGAGGAGCACCTAGCCAACACCCTGTCGTACTATCGACCTGATTATGTTGATGGGGACGATATCCCACACTTGCTATCCGCGTGCAAGGATCGGCGGCCTGTA
Organism: Entoloma clypeatum; assembly: GCA_963565915.1. NCBI lineage: Eukaryota > Fungi > Basidiomycota > Agaricomycetes > Agaricales > Entolomataceae > Entoloma > Entoloma clypeatum. Next base: position 1,588,362 of record OY751490.1, on the reverse strand, counting down.
TATACCCAGGATACCGCTTTCGAATTTCATCGCCTCATGGTCGGGGCCCTCCTCGCCTACGCAGTCCAGCTCGCTCGCGATCGGGTCGACCAAGACGACGGCCTGATTGCGGCCAATGGCATACTTCTTCATGCAATCATATATTCCAGGGCGTTCAAAGCTCATATGAAGTCCTTGTCCGCCGCCGAGCCTCCAATCCTATACTTGCCCGTGAGCAGCCACGTCAAAGCATACCAGAAGTTTGCCAACGAAAACAAGATCATATGCCAGGTGCCTCGCGGCAACCGCGAGCCGCCTAAGGAGGAAACGATGTCGTCTGAGGAAACGACGTCGACTGGGGAGGGAAAAGGGAAGTTGCGCCTAGATAAGCAAGGGGAATTTCGGGAGTCCCTCTCCGCCACTGGCGGCGAGAACAGGGTCGAGGACGAGATTGTCGATGCAACTACCGAGTCAGAGATGTTTGTTTCCCCCACGGAGCCAGTCGATCTCAACACAGTTATGCAATCCTGGCTGAAGCTCCTCATCAAATACCATGCCGCGCAGCGCATCCTGGAAAACTATTGTGCAAAGCTAGGAACAGGCGAGGATTCCGAAATTGATATCACGCGTCTAAGTGTCAAGCCCGAGCGAGGGTTTATGCCAGCGTGGCGCGATATTACCAAGGTCCTCACGTCTGTTCTCGCGAGCGATCCTCATTCTGAACAACCCTCTGCCACCGATCATTCTTTCACCGGGCCCGAGGAGACAATTGAGTACCTCAAGTCCTACGTTCTCAACACTGTAAAAGCTGGGAAATCTACCGACAACATACTCGAGAAGTTCAGGGACATAATCCATGGGCGTGCACAGCCGATCTGTTACACTGTTCATTGTGAAGCTGCCTTGGTGGCATTTGCATCTACAAGTAACCCAGTGTTCCAGGATGATAGATTGACTCCGCTTCACAAGGTACTTATCCTCTGATGTCGGTTGTTCATTTGATTTCACCTCTTTCAACAGAGATTGGATCGAGAGGAAGTTGCGGTCTCGAAACTTTGCTGCCCTGCTTGCTGGGACCTCATCAATATTTTTCAGGGCTTGGACAAATCGCAGTGCAACATTGACGGCCGTCATCCCACTATTTTCCCGATACAGTTACCGCCATTGCTCCCTCCCAAGGTTGTCGAGAAAATGGTGAAGAAATTCGAGGAGTATTTGCGCGTTGAACTTCGGATCATGGAGGAGAATCGGCAGAAACCGGGGTTTGGTAAACTACCCCGCTCCCCCTCCAGGCAAAGTATCAGTTCGAATGTCTCGTCCCAGACTGTCACTTCCGAGTTCGGTGCTGGGATTTTGAAGATGTTCCGACGTCGCGCCATTTGATCTTTTTGTTGTTTTTTTTAAAAAAAATATGCGTACTACGTGAATCTATTGTTTTATATGTGTGACCCATACCTTCAACATGGAACTACCTTGGCGTCAAGTTCCAACAGCTGTTTTCCCGGCTGATTCAAGTTAATCATCCCATTCCCAATAAAGACCTACATCCGAGTCAAAATCATGGCACGTGCCCTGACACTACTAGGCGCCCAATGCAGGCGACAGTATATTTACTGTATATGCCCCCGACCTAAATCACTATACATATACATATATACAAGCATAAGCGGCTGCGCCGCGCGTCGACAGTGCGAGAGATCATTTTTGTAGCAGTAATTCTTTATATACAATGTTGGTGACCATATCATCGTCTTGGTCATCTGGCAAGATAATACGACAACCTTCCCTTCGCCGCACTCGCGATATCGCTTTACATATACATATATATATATGGTATTTACCGTATTTATACAGTAAGCACATAGATAGTACGGTTGGAGCCTTACTTCGAGGCGGAACTTGAAATTGTAATTTCTTGTTGTTTGGTTTTGTTTGAATGGCAGGGGACTAGGACCCGGAACAGCTTCGTCGCCAACTCAAGCTAGACGATCTTTCAACGCCATCCCGCTACCCGATTGTATGGCTAGGTAAGGTTATTTATGGTAATGTTAGTGAGAAACGTTGACAATAACTAATCCAGAAAGGATCGTGCACAAACAAGACCTGACTGTGTGGCACACTCTGGATTAGACATATTCTGTCTTCCAAACGGCTTGACCTGGTGTCGGTCGTTCCCGCCTCGCTACGGGCTTGGGATAGCGCCGGGCCGTTCTCTACGTTGACAATAACTCTGTGTGGCACCTACCGAGCTCTCTGCTCTGGATTAGACATATTCTGTCTTCCAAACGGCTTGACCTGGTGTCGGTCATTCCCGCCTCGCTACGGGCTTGGGATAGCGCCGGGCCGTTCTCTGCTGGATTAGTGGTAGACATATCGTACGTCAAACGTGCCGCCGAGCCCGGGAGCTGCTGCGCCGTGAAGATTGGATGGGCATGGGTCGACTCGGACAGTGCAAGTTTTAGGTGCGTCTGAATAGTCCAGAATGCCAGTGCAATTATCCTGACTGAAGGTCTTCACTAGTCTGTATACTCTGTATCGGCCGCTCTGCAGACTATTACTGCCATTTCTATGGGCGGCATCGCCGACCATCGTATGTTGTCGACTCTACGAAAATCCACCGAAACGCTCATGTTTCTACCCCAAGCTCCTCCGAGTCACCGCAAACGGCTGCTTCTCAGCTTCGCCCTCCTTGGTGCGATGGCTGCCACATTATCCCTCTTTCACCCTCCTCCCCTCTTTGGCTTCTTTCCTCACCATTGGCTGCCTGCAGTGCAAACGTCGGAGTTTCGGTGCCTCAGTGGTGGCCATGAATGTGTATCTTCCGACCCTCGCCAAAAAGTCACCCGAAGTGCTCCCAATCCTCGAGGAGATGGACAAAAGGACCCTTGAACGACTCCGACGCACATGCTACCTCAGAAGATGCCGATTCGCCACTCATCCAGCACGCGCCATCCGAGGAGGCTCGTTATGAATCTGAACTGTCCAGAGTCATGTCCCACATCTCGTCGCTTGGTATCGCCCTCGGCTACGGCGCTGGAATCTTCCTCCTCATCGTCGCCCTCACCCCAGTCACAACTGTTACATGGCTCCACCTGCGCCCTGCGGGTCGCTTTCGGACTGAGTGGGGTCTGGTGGGCCGTGTTCTCTATCCCTGCTGCCTTGTGGCTGCTGGGTTACGAGACAGTTCAATCTACCCGCCACCATCGGCCTTCCCACCTCGTTAGCTGTTCACCTTGGCAGTGGTCGTTGTCCGCAATACTCTGGACTGTCTTCATGCGGCTGTCACCCTATCCCATGTGGCTTGCAAAGCTGCCGACCAATTCGCCAGAGGGGGTGGCGGTCCGGGCTCCTCCTGCGAGACAAAGACGTCGACGGCCGCGATTTGGCGTGCAGGAATAACGTCTCTGTTGTCATCACTTTGAACGGCAAACAGTCTGAAAGCTCTGAAGATACGGAGCGCAACAGGCAACAAATTCAGATAGCGAACCATAAGCGGTGAGTTTATTCCCTTGAGGTACTCGATTTTTCTAATGTTTAAAGGTAGCCTATTCGCCACTTTCGGTCCTCACTCCTCGTCAGTCAGTTCCAAGCCATCCTCCCCTCGCCGCCTGCAATGATGCATATGGAAGACTTGACGCGTCATAACGAGTTCGCAAACGTCGCACTTCGCGAACAGTCCAAAAAAGTCGACCTCCCTCACACCTGGCCAGCCCATGCAGTCGAGCTTGATTACCTTTCGCCAATCAGTTTCGTACTCCAAGTCTACCCCTCTGGGCGTGTCAGTTATATCTAGTAAGTACCATCGTTGAGGGATGTTTGTACATCTCAAACATTTTCGTAGCTTACCTGCTTGGGCGTAGGTCCTTTTCAGAGTTCTCGAAGTTGTAGGCCCCATCTCTGAACAGTGGAGGCACGGCGGCGGGCAAACTGTGTCAGCATCTGGTTTCTCTCGTCAGCTCCTTCTCCCCACTACCTCATGGAATGCGGCAACCAACCTCTAGGCGGGAATACCTTCAACGGGACTCCGGCTTTGCAATATATCCTCTCCAGCGGTACTAGGGAGTGATTGTACTTTGAGCACCCCAATCCTCATTGCAAACGAAGACCAACCTATGTAGCCACAACGGCTCTCGGCGCACTCCGCGACGTATTCTCCTGCGTAGCGACCGTGAACCGGCATATATATAGCTGCTTCGGTAAAGCAGGGCTCAGCCTTCAGCGGCTTCAAAAACGGACATAAACAACATGGCCCGAGAAATTGGTGGCTTTCTCGATGGCTGCGCAATGCATCCGGTGTCACGCGCTTCTCTCCCTGGACAGGCCTATGCGAACAATGAAAATGACATTCGCAGAAAAGGCAACACCACATACCAGCAGTATGTGACGAGCGTCAATGTAACGGGATCGAGGGACAAAACACGATGCGTTGATTTGTGAATAGCGGAGGCAAGTCGCTGCCGGACTGTCGGGATGGTTGTGAAGGTTAAGCGTTGCTGAGTTCTTGAAGCAGTGGGATGGGATTGAATGGCCGACATCGCGGAAGGTCAGGCAGATCTATCCTTCTCGAGTGCAGGCAGTAAAGGCAGATTTCTGGCCAGGGATTGACCAGAAGCTGTTGGTTTATATCGCGTTGCAAGCTTGGAAGTCGCCGCTCAAATTTCAATCCATTATCGACTCATTTTGCGCCATTTTGCGCGGCCCTTCTCGAACTGAATAAAGTGGCGCGCTATCCCTGATTTCGATTCGATGACTCACGTCGACTCATTGTGACTCTCGCCGTCTACAGGTCTATAAAGGATGCTGGCAGGCGATACCTGCCTGAACTACGGACCCCCGCATTTGCTTTCGTGTGCTCTCCGAGTCCGCTCTCCTTCGATGCCCGATGACAATTCTCCATCTATGGGTCACCCCCCAGTCAGTGCTCTCCAAGTCGCAAAGAGGAGAAAACCGTAAGTTCCTGATCCTTGTCACCGTTAGTTTCTAAATCTTCGAACTTCTGTGGCTCAGTCGCGCAGGAGATCCATACGTGCACCACGGCCGACATTTTGGTAGAACAGTGCATGCTATGTGCAATGTACAAGCCCTAGTCACGAACGGTATCGCACGCATGGCTGAAGCCGAAGAGGTTGCGGAAGAGACCCTCACTTTCGAGTTTGTTCCAGTCGTTTTATCCCATATATTATATCTGGGCTGACGTTTGACAAAAATGCAGGGCCAGGAAGGAAGAACAAGTTTTTCAGAAGCTTCTGCGAATGGTACCACGCTTAACTGAACGCTTCTTAGAATCCTCTGATGAGGAGTGTATGATAATGGCGGATTTGGTACGTCCGATGGTCCGAGTCTCATAGGTGCATTCTCTCATCCGCCCTAGATCCAAAAGGGTGTTTCCAGCGCAAAGTCTGATGATACCAAGAGTTTAAAAGGTGTTGTGCTAGACTGGATCACACTGCGGAACGCGCCCTTGATCCCGCCCCTCTCCCGGAGTGTCAAGACGAACCGAGGCTTCCACCATCCTGTGACAGGCGCACTTCTGTGTCCTGCTGGATTAGACTGGAATAATGCAGAGTAAGTTCTTTCTGGCCCATTTCCTCCATACCCTCAATCACTTTTCGTTCAGAGTACGGGCAGGACTGTCAAGCGGCCAGTTGGTTGTCGCGGGCGATCAATGGCCGTTATTAGTATACGCAGATCAAGATTATGATCCCGAAGACCCCTGGAATGGTCTATTTCGAAGCCGGTTGCTAGTTTGGGTGGGTTCTGATCTATTCGTTTTCAGTCCTATCACTTATCCGTCGGTGTATAGGCATACAAACATATCTTTACTTCGCCCAGCTCGGTGGACATGAAATCGGAAGTGAAATCAACAAGATCTGGCAACGCTCGTATACACGGGATGACGCGAGTCACCACCGCTTCGTTAGCATACGTGGCTACGCAGGTATGTCTTGCTCCGAAATTCGATCAATATTCCATCAATTATGAGAATCTGGTAGCTTCGCTTCGCACTGTCGTCTTCATCAGTATTTTCCAGAACTGACACGTCCACTGATTCTGAACGATTTTACGTGAGCGTCCTAGACTTCCTAGATCATCCCGATGAGCATGGTGAAGTCTGCGACCTGCTGAACTGGTGGAACTGGTGAGTATATGTCTATTCATTTCATTCTTTTGAAGCTGATACTTTCTTTCTAGCCAGGTGTTTCCTGGATATGTGACGCGCGAGAATACAATCACCAAGCAGAGTGCTTTGGCCAGGCTGAAGGAAAAGAGGGCCCAGCAGTGCCAGAATGTGGAGCCATGACCAGTATGGATCAACACGGACCCCCCCGTACATCTTGTAGTTTACAATAGTACATTGCGACTTGCTGTCTATCGATGTTATCCTACCCATCCTATCCATCTTTCCTGGCTTCTCATCATCGATGAACAGACGAGGGAATTAGATCAGAACGTCCCATTCAAGCTATATCCAGGTTGCTTGCTTGTATGTATGGTATGGGCTCGACATTATTGCAATTTATCTCACCCTGCTTTTTCCAGTCAAGACCAGCAAGACTGTTGCCCATTGACAGCTATTGCAATTCTGTTGTTCACCTGCCAACCGGCAACACCCTTTTCCGAGGTGATCTACCACGCCAGCCTTACAGCACTTTTCCAACCTCACAGTCTGGTAATCTACGATAAATGGATAAAAGACTTGTAAGTAGTTATCGGGACTTCACATTTAGATACCAACTGACCACGGCCGTCAGTCTGTGGACGCTGGTAGGTTTCATCATTGATAACATCCATTATCTGTGCTGATACTAACAGGTGCGCTGCATCATTCTGTTGCGCTCTTTTTCTAGATAATCACCCTGGCACATCTGGTACATTTCGCCATCGATAGTCATTCTGCCGGGCTCTTTTCCTATACCATCGCCTTGGCATTTCTGGTAGGTCTCGCCACCGATAACGTCCCTTATCTGCGCTGATACTAACAGGTGCGCTGCATCATTCTGTTGCGCTCTTTTACTAGATAATCACCCTGGCACCTCTGGTACATTTCGCCATTGATAATGTCCCTTATCTGCACTGAGACTAACCAGCGAGTCTCGCCATTCTTTTACCAGTTATAACCACTCATCATTATTTTTTATTAATATCACAATATGATCCATTTAACTAATTCTTGCAAAATATGCAATTCCGCGGCACCTGGCCGACTTGGCCAATGAAAATGTCCCAGATCTGGCGCTGTCAGCCTATATATAAGAATTGCAGATCTTACTTATATTTTATTTATTATCTGGCCTTATCTGGCCAGATCGTCAGGCCGCCAAAAACCTGATGCGATGGGTGGGATCAGAGAGGGGATCATGGGAGGGGATGGTAGGAGAAATGAAAAGTTGTAACAGGATCAGGAGATACCAATATGGGTGCTTCCGTAAATAATTTCTTTAGCACGTCAAACGCTTCCTCCTGTTCCATACTCCATTTCCATACCATGTCAACTTGTATAATGGTCCGGCCACTTTAGAGAAATCCTTGACGAATCTCCAATAGAAATTGGCGAGTCCAAGGAATGATTGTACTTCCAGGCAAAACTAGTATCCATTCGAGAATAATAAAGAGAAAAAAAATTTTGATGTTCCTTTCAGGTTCTGCTGCGCTCCGTCTATACTTTCAGGTTCCACCTTCCAGTACTAGTCTCTGCTGCACTCCGTCTATACTTTCAGGTTCCACCTTCCAGTACTAGTCTCTGCTGCACTCCGTCTATACTTTCAGGTTCCACCTTCCAGTACTAGTCTCTGCTGCGCTCCGTCTATACTTCCATGTTCCACCTTTCAGTCTCTTGTATAGGCCTTTGGATGTCCATGGCTCTTGTTATCACCGCGTGACACCTCAGGCTCACTACATAATTACTCCATTCTATACCTATACTATCCCCTTTCTAGAGTTTGATGTTCTCAGCAAACCATCTTTAGATGTGAAGTGTCGGTGTCTAGCAGACGACGTTGCGAGTGTCCCAAAAAAAATTTCCAGAAAATCGTCCATATGTTATGTGGTTTATCCCCTTTCTAGGGTTTCCCTTCTATTTTTATCGTGGGTGTCCAAGATTAAATGATCCAGTCCTGAGCTGAACGTTCCAAGTACCAAGCAACTTTTAATCATCCAGAGTGCTAACTGGTTCCGAGCTGCTACACAGTGATTCCAAAATATGCACATCCCAGTGCCCAATGCCTTTTTCCCTTGGAGGCATAACCAGCAATGCGCATGACAGCACCGCAAAATTGCGCGTCCTAGCGCTAACCAAAACAATAATCAAATCGGAAAAATAAGAGGTCCTTCCTGCAGCGAAATCCCATGTGGGCAACAGTGTGGTCGGAGATGAGGGGTCGGTAAGAGGAATAAGGGTGTAGGTTTCATTAAAACAAGTGTGCATGTTTAACATCCCATTGGACCATCGCCAAGAACAATCTGTCTACCCAGGCAGTTGTAGTAACCCAAGTTGAGGAAGATCTAGGAACAAATGACGTAGTTCAGGGCAAAAGCCTCCCTGACACTACAATAACGTAACAATTGACTAAAAGAATGACGACATAAAAGAAGGTATAGTAACCAGGGTCCAAACAGTTGTCCCGGGGGAATCTCAGCCCTAGGGCATGCAAGATCATCCCAACTGGCAGTGACAAGTGTTGGGCCTGGCTGGGGACTACGAAATATGTAACTACAGAGTCCAGCCCCTTATCCCTGGGGTCCGGGAGATTCTCCTTAGCACTGGAGTCCATGCATAAATATGTACTTTTGACGACAAAGCACAAAACGGCGAAATGGGAAAAGGGAAAGGATGAGCGGGTGGATAGGAAAAGAGCTTGTTCTTCTGTTGAGGCGACATGTGAGTCTGACGACTACATCCACAGGCCTGAACATAAAATGTGCAAGGAGAGGTGATACAATGCCATCAAGACAAAGGAGCAATGCTGACTATTGACCCACATGGGATCTCAAGAGAACAAGCTATCGAATACAAGTGAAAGTACCCTACTTATATATGTAAATACCATGAGGCTGCATTGAGGCAGCGTCATGTTGCGCGACTCCAGATCCTTCGCATCCTGCTGCGTGCTAATGATAAGATGTCCTCATGTACAACACAATGTAGATAAGATAAGATCGAGATAAGATAAGATAAAGTGAAAAGTGAAGATATGATCATAACAAGTACATATTATGAGTCTGGACTGGTTTAAACTGGTCCAGTCTCATCAGACCTGAATACATGGACTGGTCAGACTGGTCTCTCACCAGTCTGGTCCGGTTTTCCAAGGTGACTATGTAAAATTGAGACCGGTGCAGTCCTCGGTCCTTCCTTTTTGGGGGTCAAAAACAAGACCAAACTGAACTTTCAATCACTAGCTGTAAAGACTGCGCGGAAGTCCACCCATGTAAGGGCGACCTTACGATCCAATACTCAAACTCAGATACTTGCAAGGGAGATCTGAAGTTTAGGTTGAGCAGTCTGATAAGTAATACAACACACACCTTGCAAGGGAGATCCGAAGAGAAAGTTCTAAGGATTCCCCTGCAAGCTAGCTGCAATAAATAGTAAAATGAGATATGAAATAAGAGATAAAACGAGACGCATGAATGATGAGCAATGATTGGGAGTAGCGATGAAGGATGAATGGAAACAAGATGAATGATAGTACCTGTGATCCGATGTGCAGAGTAGCGGAGGGGGCGGAGTCATCGGATGCGGAGAGGCGGATAAGATGTCGGAGACAGCGGATACGATCGGAGGACCTCGGAGATGGTGGAATAGAAAGGAAAGGAAGAAAGTAGAGGAAAAGTGAAAAGTGAAAGTGGTTGTCCTTACATCACCCCCCCTTCAAGGCACGGCGTCTCGACGTGTCAGGTGAAATGAGTCGAATATTGTGGCAGCGATCTGCCGCGGAGCTCCCAGATGATGTCGGTAGAAGTTGCGGACCAGGCGCAGAGCGTGGACATTGTCTTCTGCTTCCCAGGAATTCTCTCTGTAGCCATATCCCTTCCATTTGACCAAGAATTGAAGCTTGCCTCGATGCAGTCGGCCGTCCAAGAGGTTTTCAACATCATACTCTAATTCTTCTCCGACTACCGTCGGAGGCGGAGGAGAGCAGACTTGGCGTCGGAAGGGGTCGTCGGGAACTAGTGAAAGTTTGATGACATGGAATACTGGGTGAACGCGGGACATGGAAGGGGGAAGGTGAAGTTCATAGGCATGTGTTCCGACAGGTCGGACCACTGGGAAAGGGCCTACGTATCGATGTGCAAGTTTTTTTGTGGGTCGGGTGGTTTTGAGGTCTGATGAGTCTAAAAAGACCTTGTCCCCTGGGTGGAATGTCAGAGTGGTGCTCCGATGCTGGTTGTAGTATTGCGCCATGTCATCTTTTGCCTTTGTCAGTGCTGCGCGAGCCTCCTCTAGAGCGGACTTCATCTGCTGGCTGAAATCTGCTACCGCCTCGATCTCCGTCTGCTTCTCGCAAGGTTCAAATCCCATGCGCAGATGGCGGCCGGTGTCAATGTAGAATGGAGTTTGACGTGTCGATGCGTGAACATGGTTGTTGTATGCAAATTCAGCCATCGGAAGCCATTTGTCCCAATCGTCTTGACATTCATTGACGAATAGGCGAAGGTATTGTTCCAATCCTTGATTGACCCGCTCCGTCTGTCCGTCCGACTGCGGATGGTAGGCTGTCGAGGCAGCAACCTTAATGTTAAGCAGCCTGTATAGTTCGCGCGTGAACTTGGCGACAAACTGTGGTCCTCGGTCGGAGACAATGGCCTCCGGTAGTCCGTGGAGTTTCCAGACGTTTTGAACATAGGAGCGTGCAGTCCTGAGTGCAGAGATGTCGGAGTGCGTTGGGATGAAGTGTCCCCGCTTCCCTACTGAGTCCACTACCACCATGATAGCGTCGTAGCTGTGGGCTTCTGGTAGTTCAGTAATGAAGTCAACACTGGTTACTTGCCATCGCTCCATGGGGACCAGTAGCGGATTGAGCTCTCCAGAGGGCAGAGTGTGTCAGACCTTGGTGCGGAGGCATGGGTCGCATGTCTTGCAATATTGACCTATTAAACGAGACATGTGTGGCCACCAGTAATTGCGCGACACCAGTTCTAAGGTTTTCCACCATCCAGGATGTCCGGCCACCAGTGTGTCATGGTGTTGTGTGAGGATCCGATGATGCAGTTGGGGATTGTTAGGAACATAGATACAATCCCTGAAGTAGAGCAAACCTTCCGCTTGCCTCCACTCTGCACTGCGGACGGACCCTGCTCCGACGGTTGGAAGGGATTTGACAACCTCCGCCACACTATCCTCCAGTAACCCCTCTCGGATTCCCTGTCGGACCTGGCGGAGGACGTTGTGTTCTTCCCCTTGAACAGTTACCCCATGCATTGCTTGCACTGCAAACAATTCTGGTCGAAGAAGAATGATGTTTTCATTGTCCCGCGATCCATCTCCGTGGTCCGCTCATTGGGACAAAGCATCGGACTTGCCCATTGACTTGCCAGGTCGATGGTGCATTTTGAAATCAAAATGAGCGAGGTATAAGGACCATCTAGCTTGTTGTCAATTTAGTTTTTGAGCTGTCATGAAATACTCAAGATTTTTGTGGTCCGTCCAAATCTCCACTGTCTTCTCCGCTCCTTCAAGGAAGTGCCTCCACTCCTCCAATGCGCGGACCACTGCCAACATCTCCTTGTCGTAGATCTTGTAGTTGCATTCCACTGGACTAAGGCTTTTGGAATAGAATGCGACAGGGTGGGCTAGCGCCCAGGTGGAACTTCAACAATCTCTGGCATGAACTGAGAGTAGAGGAGTGAACTTGATTGATATTCAAACTGAGGAACTACAGGTATGGTATGAGCTTAAATATCTAAATGTGATTACTTTACGGAGATGGTCGGAGTAGGTCCGGAGTTGTGGCGTAAGTTGCCAGCGACTGTATCAAATGTCGGAGATGTCGGTCAATGGACCATGCGGAAAAGGCGATGCATAAGTAAACAGGAATACGAATATGAAATGCATAAAGGCATGGAGTTATGAATATGAAAATGCAAGATGGCAACGTGCGGAGATGCAGAGGTAACAGATGTCCGGAATATCAGAGGACGATCGGAGTGAATTGGAGACTCGGAGACGGATATAACAGTATTCCCCTCTTAGGTCTAACACCCATGGAAGACTGCAAGAAAATAAACAAGGTCATGTGGTCTCGGTTATTTAACGGAGATGAGCAGCCCAAGGGTCTTCTTCCAGTTACCACCAACATGTCCCAAGACTCAAACACACAACCTGTGCGCTCCAGCGCCAACCTCAACAACTCCGAAGAGGAGCTCCTGTGCTGTTTGGTGCAGATACGTAAGGAGAAGGAGGAGGCAGAGGCGAGGAGGAAAGTGGAGGCCGAGAGGAGGGCAAAGGAGGTGGAGGCAAAAGAGAGGGCAGAGGCAGAGGCAACAGAGGCGGAGGCAAAGGCGGAGGCAGAGAAGAAGAGGGCGAAGAAGGCGGGGAAACAGAGGGTGGAGAGCGGAGCGGAGGAGTCGGAGGTCTGGGGGGAGGTGTGTCAGGCCTGTGCGCAGGCGAAGGTGGAATGCAAGTGGGCCTTGTGAGTACCCACTTTTCCATCTTCTTTTTCTTACTGACAATCTCCTTAGGCAGGGAAAAGGCACCACGTGCCAGCGGTGCAAAAATGGCAAACGGGTTTGCCTGAAGGCCGGCGAGACGTGGGTGAAGCGGAAACGGGGAAAGACGGAGGAGGCCGTTGTGGAGGTCGTGGGTCCGAGCAGGGCAAAAGGCTGCTGCGGGGCAGGGGTCGCGGAGGAGCTCCGGGAGCTCCAGGAGGCTCTGGTGGAGAAGGAGGAGCGGTTGGCGATGGTCGGTTGCGCACTGATTCTCAGAAAAGCGCACCTTGATATAAATTCAACCATTGCACCTATTCTTCTCATCTTCTAGACTATTAATATATACATACAGTGCCTCACAAAACTGATTCAATGTTTGCTACTTTGTGAATACCTTTAAAATAACTTTGCAAATAATGCCAATCAAAAGAAGGTATTGGTACCTGGTTAATAGCCCTGCTTCAGGACTCTCAGAATCTGCAATAATTATGTAATTCCCATAAAAAATGATCAATATATGATCAAATTACTCCAGGGACTCATTGAATCAGTTTTGTGAGTTTAGTACTTGGTATTACCCCCCTTAGCTTTGATTACTGCCTCTACCCTTCTTGGCATACTTTCTATCAGGTTTTGACACACTTCTGGCTCTATATTATTCCACACCTCTGCTGCTCTGTCCCAAATCTCCCAGACTCCCTTGGGTGGTGTTGGATATTCATTCAACTTCCTTTTAATATGAACCCAGAGGTGTTCAATAGGATTGAGGTCTGGGAACTGTGCAGGCCAATCCAGCAGAGCAATATTCTTGCTTGTTGAAACTTTTCCCATCACGTAGATTAGATTAGATTAGATTACATCACATGACCTTTACATATCTTCATTACATACTTGTTTGGTTGGTACAAACAGTAGTACGGTATATAAGACCAGGAAACTGTCAATACCAACAAGTTGTCTCTTGACTCTTAACCAGCTCCATCGCTCTCACCAGCCTCAACCGCTCTCACTAGCCTTACCCCCTCCAAACCATGTAAGTGACCATAGCGGTATCGTAGAGTACTTCCACTGTAGCTATGTTGCTCAGTACACCTGTGGCTAACGCCCAGGTGGAACTTCAACAGGTTATGGGCCCCGGATAGCAGAGGGACTTGGGAAACGCTGGCAACAGTGAGTACCTGCCCACTCTACCCTGGTTGGCAAAGAACCGATCGAAAGATCTAGGTTCTGAATCATACTTCTTCACATATGAACCTGGGAACGTCATTACGACAAGTACCTGTCATGAGACGTCCCTAAGGGGATTGACCTAGTACACTTCATGTGGAAATGTTGATCGCACCTTATACGTTTCTGACATATAAAGGGTTTTCCCGTGACCGCTATTCCTAAAGGGAATATGTCATAAGGAATCATTTAATTGTTTTCTTGAATCATATTCATAACACATCACTGATTGGGAACCTTTTTTTTTAGATCCATCTAAAAATGTCTTCCTCTCGCTCTGCTCTTGACACCATCGCCCCCTTTGACGGCATTGACTACCAAAGCTGGGCTGAAAGGATGAAGTCCTACCTCCTCCATCAAGGAGTCTGGCACCTTGTTTCTGGCGATATCACCCGTCCCGAGATCGCCGACTTCACCACCACGGTCTCCACTCCCGGTCCCACCGCCGCTGCTCCCCCTGTACTGACTACCATGGTCGACCAGCCCGGCTTCCGCAAGGAAGAAAAAGCCTGGATCAGGGACGACAACGTAGCTCTCGGGGCGATACGCCTAAAAATCTCTGAGGCGATCAGACGCCACATCAAAGACAGTACCTTGGCGCTTGGCGCATGGAAAACGTTGAAAGACGCCTACTCCAAGATATCCCCAGCTGTCATCTTCGGCGACTTCAAAGCCGCCGCCACCTACAAACTGTCTGGACGCGACCCCGTCCCTGAAATCGAACGCCTGGGGTCTCTCTTCGCCCGTCTCGCCGATTCGAATTTTGTCGTCCCCGATCTGATGCAGGCAATGATCTTGGCCAATGCGATTCCCGACGCCTGGTCATCACTCTCCACCGCTCTCTTCCAGGTGTACGACGCCGATGACTTCACATGGCAGGCCGTCGCCGACAGCGTCATCTCGGAATACAGGCGCAAGTATTCGGTCGGGTCTACTCGTACGTCCAATGAGCAGGCCAAGAAAATTTCTGGGACAAAGCGAAAGGGGCAGGACCCCAAATGGGAAAAGCAGCAAAAGCCGAGTACCTCACAGAACGACGCTGACGAGCAGCCTAACTCGACCGACCATAGTACCGCTTCTGAAAAGAAGAAGGGAAAAGGACGCTGGTGCAATCAGAAGAAAAGCGCCAACACTGCGGACAACACGTCCGACCATGTGGAGGAAACGGTTGAGTTTGTTGCTCCCGCCATACACTTCCCTCCTCTCCCGCCACCATCCTTCACTACCGTCACCGGGCGCGGAAAAACGATGAGTACCGCCCAGCCAGACTCTCAGCGGATGCAGTCGCTCCTTCAGCGAATGAACCCGCCTCCATCCCAGTACACCGGGCTTCCTTCGGGCAAGCCGTCCGTGTGGAAGAAAAACGACCATGTTCGCAAACTCGCGCGCGGCATTGGTGCTCGCCCCTCAGGGTCAAATCTTCGCATTCTGGATACGATTATCCCAGAAGAAGACAAAAGACCGTCCAAGCAGCGTCGAGTTACTCCGCCGCTGGACCAAACCCTTAGGATGATGGACATAGACCATCAAAGCGAGCGGATGGGGCCGGACCAATTCGAAGATGGGCTCATTGAACTTGACGGTTCGTCATCTTCCTCTCCTGAATCTGACCAATTAAGGAAAGCTAATAACACCTCCTTACAGACGTGTAAAATATTAGCTAGTACTAGTGCAGAATGTATGGATCATATTGACAACGATCTATATAAAAAATATACAAAGCACTTTGCGTCATGCACACACTGTAAGGAGAAAGAACGTGCACAATGGATCTTAGACTCCGGTGCCTCATTACACTTTACCCATGAGTTCAAGGACTTCGCGTACTACAGGCCTCTTAAGGCTAAGTGATTTGTCCAAACAGCTGAAAAGGGAAAGAAACTGGAAATTCTCGGAGTTGGGGCCGTTCCAGTACGGCATACCCTAAATGGGGAAATAAAAACCCATCTTCTCCGACCTGTATTCTACATTCCGGACATGGACACACGCCTATTGTCCCTAGGCGTCTTCCTTAATCACGGTTACAAAGTAGACGGAATGCGTGGAGAAATCAACATCTCCAAAGGCCAGAACAAAATACAGTTCTCACCTCACATTCTCGGACAAACCATTTATTGGTTAGACACTGAAATACGCTATGACCAAATCCACGCGATCTCCAGCGAAATCACTGTCGAAACCTGGCATAAACGCCTTGGCCACCCAAATGACCAAGCGCTCAATAAGATTCCCACCAGTACCAAAGGAGTACCCAAAATGTTAGTACGTGAAAAATCACAGGAAAACTGCACGGGGTGTCTAAAAGGGAAAATGCCGAATCAATCTTATCCTAACTCGATGACAAGGGCTGTCAAACCCTTTGATTTGATCCATTCAGATTTGAAGCAGATATCCACGGCATCGTACCATAAGTACAAATATTTCCTTACCTTTTTGGACGATTTTTCATCCCATGTCTGGGTCGTCTTGCTTAGGAAGAAGTCAGGCGCCATCACGGCGCTGAAACAATTCCTTGTGATGATCCAGAATCAATTTGCCGCTACCCCTAAAAAGTGGCGGGTTGATGGAGGTGGAGAATTTGACGAATACAAGGATGTACTTGCCGATCATGGAATTCTGATCGATGTCACGCTCCCATATCAGCACCAGCAGAATGGTAGAGCAGAAAGGATCAATTGAACACTATGGGAAAAATCTCAGGCATTGCGCTTCGATGCATGCTTACTGCCCATGTGGTGGGAATTCTGTTTGGAACACGCAGCATTTCTCTACAACAGAACCCCCATGCAGCGTCTTGAATGGAAAACCCCTTACTCCAGGGTGACCAATGAGATCCCCGACATGTCTAGTGTCAGAGTATTCGGATGTCAGGCATATGTATATATCCCAAAGGAGAAACGTAGGAACTCCCTGGAATCAAGATCCCGATTGATGATTTATCTTGGATCGAAACCAGGGGTCAAAGGATACCGCTTCATGGATCCTGAAACCAACACGATTTTCATGGGTGGGAAAGCTATCTTTGATGAAAGCAAGTACCCTAGATGCCACATTGACCCGTTGCCAGAAAACCACCCAGAAATGGAAAACCCAGAGCCGGCTGATGAGTTTGAGGATCTCATTCCCGGCAGCAACGATGACGATAGTCACAACGAAACACCTCATATCCCAGTTCCCATTGAACAGGATCAACCTGAATCAGATAACGAACTGCCTGCCAGTGAGCCTGATGACGAACCGCGAGTACCCACTCCGGAACCCGAGCAAGTACCAGATCGACCGATCAGGGAACGACGAGTTTGGAAGATGCCAGGAAGCATCTATGGGGAAGACACTCCAGCGTCTGATCTTGAAAAATTAGATCGAAGACGGAGATTGGGTGGTCAAACGGCATGGATGAATGACCTCCTGATGGAGGCAATATCAGTCCAAGTTGGCATCGTTGAAATGTCCCATAAAGACATATACCCTCTTCCAAATAAAGAAGACTGGTATGCGGCTGAACGTAAAGAGCTAGACATGCTCAAACGCCGCGGGGTGATCACAGAGCTAGTACCCCTGCCTGCAGGAAGGAAAGCTCTAAGGAACAAATGGGTTTACAACGAAAAGTCTGACGGGCGCCTGAAAGCACGCCTCGTCGCAAAAGGATTTTCACAAGTAGAAGGGATCGACTTTGATCAGATCTTCTCACCAGTCGTAAGATATGAAACCGTCCAACTAATACTGGCATTGACAGCCCTTGAAGGGTGGTTCATGACTCTTTTGGACGTCTCATCAGCCTTCCTCTATGGAACGCTCCGTGAAGTCATCTACATGCGACAGCCTGAGGGCTACATAGTAAAAGGGAAAGAACACCTCGTGTACCAACTATTCAAAGCTCTATATGGACTTAAGCAGGCCGCATTAGCCTGGTGGAGGGAACTTGATTCCTCCATGAAAAAGCTCGGCTTTGTCCGGCTTCACTCCGATGCGGGAGTTTTCATTCACAAAAGTACCAGCGGGGAAATTGTAATTGCCATCATCTATGTCGACGACTCTGCTTTTCTCGGCACAAACCGGGAATATAAGCTAGAAAAAAAGAAGGCCTTCATGACCACATGGGAATGTAGGGACCTAGGGCACCTTGTGCCTGATGGGGAACCGAAAGAATTTCTCTCTATCCAAATAAGGCAACGTGGGAAATGTATCTTCATTGATCAAGTACCTTACCTTGAGAAAATTCTGGCACGCATGGGGATGAGCGAATCTAATGCCACCCATACCCCACTCCCTACGGGCTACAAACCCATGGCGTCCGAAGATGAACCCAATGCGGAACTCCGATCTAAGTACCAATCCGTCATCGGATCACTCCTATATCTGATGATCGGAACGAGGCCTGACATCTGCTTTGCTGTAATCAAAATGTCCCAATTTTCCGCAAATCCCACCAAACGCCATTTAGAAGTGGCTAGGGATATTTGCAGGTATCTAAAAGCGACAAAAAATTACACAATCATGTATGATGGCGACTCAGGGAAAGGGATCTATGCATTCACAGACTCCGACTGGGCGTCAGATGAAAACACGAGGAGATCTACCACCGGTTTCTTCATATCACTGGCGTCTGGAGCGATAACATGGGTATCATCGGCGCAAAAAACCATCGCCCTCTCTTCTACAGAAGCAGAGTATATGGCGTGATCAGATTGCAGTCGCGCAGCAACATGGCTGAGAAGCATGCTTGCCGAACTTGGAATGCAGATCGGATCAGTACCGATCTACGGAGACAACAACGGCTCCGTCTTTATCGCATCCAACCCTGTAACTGAGAAGCGATCCAAGCACATTGACGTGCGATTCCACTTCGTCAGAGAAAAAGTCTCCGAAGGAATAATTACGGTCGAATTCATTGAAGGAGTGAACAACCCTGCAGATCTTTTAACTAAGAATCTGGGGAAAATCCTCTTTTCCAAGTTTATCCCGTACTTCGGATTGATAAAAAACTAGGCAAAAAAAGTACCATATATGTGGGAAAAAGTAAGATGTATTTAGAAGTATGTACTAAATATGGGGGGGTGTTGAAACTTTTCCCATCACGTAGATTAGATTAGATTAGATTACATCACGTGACCTTTACATATCTTCATTACATACTTGTTTGGTTGGTACAAACAGTAGTACGGTATATAAGACCAGGAAACTGTCAATACCAACAAGTTGTCTCTTGACTCTTAACCAGCTCCATCGCTCTCACCAGCCTCAACCGCTCTCACTAGCCTTACCCCCTCCAAACCATGTAAGTGACCATAGCGGTATCGTAGAGTACTTCCACTGTAGCTATGTTGCTCAGTACACCTGTGGCTAACGCCCAGGTGGAACTTCAACATTGCTGTCCATCCATTTTTTGGCCTTCTTGGAGGTGTGCTTGGGGTCATTGTCTTGCTGAAAAATGATCTCCTCTTCAGAGATTCCACTCTCCTCCATGCTGGGCAGCAAATTGTCCTCCAAAATGGACACATACTGATCAGCATCCATCCTCCCCTCAACATCTGCAAGTCTCCCCACACCTTCCCAACCCATACAACCCCAAACCATAATATTTTCTCCCCCAAACTTGACTGTGCCCTGAACCTCTCTTTCAATAAGCCCCTCACCCTTCTTTTTCCAGACCCATTCCTTGCCATCTGACCCAAACCTGTTGATTTTGGTCTCATCTGACCAAATGACCCTCTTCCAGTCCTCCACTGTCCATTCCCTGTGCTTCATAGCAAATGCCAACCGCCTCTTCCGATGTATGGCCTTTAAGAAAGGTCTTTTCTTCTTTGTTACAGCCTTGAATTCATGTTTTCTGAGAACCCTTCTCACAGTTTCTGGGGAGACAGGATTGGAGATGACAGTGTTGATGTGTTTGGTAGCCTGCACAGCATTGGAGGCTCTCCCTGAGGTGATTTGTGAAAGTATGTTTCGTGTGTTGGTGGGAGAAAGCTTGGATGGATGACCACCAGAAGAGAGATTGCAATGAGGAAGAAGATTCTGAAGCACTCTGGAGACAGTTGGTTGGCTGACACCCAGGTTAGAGGCAATATGACGAGTGGAGTGACCATTGGAGGCCAGAGAAAGAATGTTTTTCTTGTGGGAAGAGGAGATAGGGCGCATGATTAATTATGGAGGCTGTTGAGGTTGGATTCTTCTTATACAACTTTCCTTGACAACCCATCAGGGTTCTATTCAAGTTCCATCAGTAAGTCATGACAACTGGTTACCATACAACCAGTGAAGCATTTGATTCTGATAATTGCCATAGGTACTCACAAAACTGATTCAATGAGTTGCTGATTTAATTTAATCATATCTCCATGGATTCTGATCTAAATCATATGATTCTTTTATATTCTGAAAGCCCTGAAGTAGGGCTTTCAATTATATACCAAAGGTTTAATTCAATTGGTATTCTTTGCAGAGTTATCTTGAAGGTATTCAAAAAGCAACAAACATTGAATCAGTTTTGTGAGGCACTGTATAATTGACTGGGTATTGGGCAGTATTACTTTCCGTCCACAGCTCTTGAAGGAGTCTCCGACCTTGACATCTTCTGCCAGGTCAGCTCCACTACCTCCGCAGACCTCTCCCAATACTCCGACCTCCAACTCCAGCACACCCGCTGCAACTCCGGACATTGTTCCAAATATTGCATTGATAAATGCAGCCGCATTTGTGCGAGCTTGCAAACTTCTGGGTGCCCAATCTTTCCAAAATCACCTCTCTGACCACACAATCTCCACCCAATCCGCTTTCATGTCTGAGGAACCTCCAGACCTCTCCCATATCCCAGAGGAATATCATGATTTTGCCGATGTTTTTAGCAAGACAAAAGCAGACACCCTCGCTCCGCATCATCCGTATGACCTCCGCATTGAGTTAGAAGACGGATCAACTCCCCCTATTGGCCCTATGTACTCCATTTCACAATCTGAACTATCTTCCCTGTGAAACTTCATAGACAAACATTTGGCCATTGGTTTCATTTACCCCTCTCGCTCTCCGCACGGTGCTCCGGTCTTCTTTCTCCAAAAGAAGAACGGTTCCCTCTGCCTGTGCATCGACTATCGGGGCCTGAACAAAGTTACCAAGAAGGATCACTACCCTCTTCCGCTTAAGGCATAGCACGAGTCCGGGTTACCCACAGGTCACCACGAGTAGACCCGTGGGAATACTCGCAGGTCACCTCACTCATGGATCCAAGTCATCCATGGGACGAAACCTGTGTGGATCCGAGTTCGCATTGTGGAGTGCACAGGTACCCGCGTGGGTACTTGTGAGTAATTTCTGAAACTAATCTACTCATCATAACATAGGGCATTAATGGTATAAGAGTAGACTAAGTTGTAGAATATGGGTTTAGCATATAGAAATTAATAGAATGGTGTTTTGAAATGAAGTTGGGTGTACTAAAGAAGGGGCAATAGAGACAAGAGGAATCCATTGAGTGGATGTGCTACTAGAAGTGCTTTTGTGGCATGCTCAGAGTTTTGATGGGAATTGAACCTACCTACTGATACAGGCACCATTCAGACTGTTCCTCTGGTATAAATACTCTATTATACAGTGCCTCACAAAACTGATTCAATGTTTGTTGCTTTTTGAATACCTTCAAGATAACTCTGCAAAGAATACCAATTGAATTAAACCTTTGGTATATAATTGAAAGCCCTACTTCAGGGCTTTCAGAATATAAAAGAATCATATGATTTAGATCAGAATCCATGGAGATATGATTAAATTAAATCAGCAACTCATTGAATCAGTTTTGTGAGTACCTATGGCAATTATCAGAATCAAATGCTTCACTGGTTGTATGGTAACCAGTTGTCATGACTTACTGATGGAACTTGAATAGAACCCTGATGGGTTGTCAAGGAAAGTTGTATAAGAAGAATCCAACCTCAACAGCCTCCATAATTAATCATGCGCCCTATCTCCTCTTCCCACAAGAAAAACATTCTTTCTCTGGCCTCCAATGGTCACTCCACTCGTCATATTGCCTCTAACCTGGGTGTCAGCCAACCAACTGTCTCCAGAGTGCTTCAGAATCTTCTTCCTCATTGCAATCTCTCTTCTGGTGGTCATCCATCCAAGCTTTCTCCCACCAACACACGAAACATACTTTCACAAATCACCTCAGGGAGAGCCTCCAATGCTGTGCAGGCTACCAAACACATCAACACTGTCATCTCCAATCCTGTCTCCCCAGAAACTGTGAGAAGGGTTCTCAGAAAACATGAATTCAAGGCTGTAACAAAGAAGAAAAGACCTTTCTTAAAGGCCATACATCGGAAGAGGCGGTTGGCATTTGCTATGAAGCACAGGGAATGGACAGTGGAGGACTGGAAGAGGGTCATTTGGTCAGATGAGACCAAAATCAACAGGTTTGGGTCAGATGGCAAGGAATGGGTCTGGAAAAAGAAGGGTGAGGGGCTTATTGAAAGAGAGGTTCAGGGCACAGTCAAGTTTGGGGGAGAAAATATTATGGTTTGGGGTTGTATGGGTTGGGAAGGTGTGGGGAGACTTGCAGATGTTGAGGGGAGGATGGATGCTGATCAGTATGTGTCCATTTTGGAGGACAATTTGCTGCCCAGCATGGAGGAGAGTGGAATCTCTGAAGAGGAGATCATTTTTCAGCAGGACAATGACCCCAAGCACACCTCCAAGAAGGCCAAAAAATGGATGGACAGCAAGAATATTGCTCTGCTGGATTGGCCTGCACAGTTCCCAGACCTCAATCCTATTGAACACCTCTGGGTTCATATTAAAAGGAAGTTGAATGAATATCCAACACCACCCAAGGGAGTCTGGGAGATTTGGGACAGAGCAGCAGAGGTGTGGAATAATATAGAGCCAGAAGTGTGTCAAAACCTGATAGAAAGTATGCCAAGAAGGGTAGAGGCAGTAATCAAAGCTAAGGGGGGTAATACCAAGTACTAAACTCACAAAACTGATTCAATGAGTCCCTGGAGTAATTTGATCATATATTGATCATTTTTTATGGGAATTACATAATTATTGCAGATTCTGAGAGTCCTGAAGCAGGGCTTTTAACCAGGTACCAATACCTTCCTTTGATTGGCATTATTTGCAAAGTTATTTTAAAGGTATTCACAAAGTAGCAAACATTGAATCAGTTTTGTGAGGCACTGTAGGATTGTAGCGGGTGAGCCAGTTGTATCCAAGAACCATAGAACAGGAGGAATTGAGTGGAGTCACTGGAGGAAAAGTATACAGGGAGATCAACCACCTGAGTAATGATGGAGTTGGATGTTCTGTCAAATAATTTAAGTTCGATCGGAGGTATGGAGGTGAAAAGGAGTTTATAGGATGAAGTGTAACGGGAGTCAATAAAACAATGAGTAGAGCCGGAGTCCACAAGGGCGGCTATCAGAGAAGAATTGATAAGCGGAGATGTAAGTCGGACACGGAGGGAATTGGGGTCGGAAAGAGTGGAAGTGTTGAGTAGAGCTGTAGTACGGATAGGTTCAATGCAGTCCTCAGGCCGTACGGAGTTCTGTGGACTGCCTGCTAATTTTTTGTTTCATCTGTAGTCTTGGCTTGGGCAGCGCGGGCCTTAGCCTTAGAGGCGGAGGACGAAGACTTCAGGCAATCTTTTGCGATGTGTCCAGCTTTGCCACAAAACATACAGAGGTTGTTGTCAAAACGGTGTTTGCATTCCTCCAGAGTTAGTTTTCCATCTTTTCTGAGTTTGTCGGAGATGTCGGACTTGGGAGCGGAGGAAAGCTTCGACTGTTTGCCCTGGTTCTGTGTCTGCGGTTTGGCTTTGGAGTTTTTATTGGAGTTTGTGGAGGGAGTTTTAGCTTCGGATTTGTCGGATTTGGATGCGGACTTGTCAGAGCGGGATTTCTCACACTGACGTTCCCAGTGGCGAGCATCGATAGTCTGTGCTAGCTCCCTAAGTGCTGGTAACATGCTTGGCTTTACTTGAGTCCCAAGGACATCTTTAATCCGCTCCGCCAACCCGGAGTAGTACCGGTGATGCAGGGCAGAGCTGTCCCAGTGTGTTTTGGCAGCAAGGCATGTGAACTCGATATTATACTTGAGAATGTGTTGATTTTCGCGCATTTTGAGATGGTCCAGAGAGTGGGCAGCATCCGCAATGGGGTCAATGACCCCGAATTCTGTGCGGAGGGTGCAGAGGAATGCGGACCAATCTTCGTACCAGTCTGGGGGGTTGTTCGGGTCTGGTTTGATGATGAAATGCTTGAAATAATCGAGAGCTGTGCCTCGGAAAAAAGAGATGGCGAGAGTGATATGTGCATTGGAGGATGAACTGGTTCAGTTTCCGGGGATCGGAACCGTCGAAGGTGTCCAGATCCTTAGCCTTTTTGTGATGCTTGTGACCTTTGCTGCATTTGAGTTCATTGGTCATTAAGACAAAAGCATCCGCAAGGGCTTGTGGGCCAAAAATATTCTGAGGTTTGTTTGTAGAAGATGGGGGTGCGGATTCTATGGGGGATGTAGGGATTGGAATATTATGCGGAGGTGTGATGGGCTGAAAGCTCGGAGGTGTCGGAGTAGTCGGAGTTATGGGGGATAGTTCTGTTAAACATTGTTCAATATTTTGTAGAACTTGCTGCCTAGAAGTGCCAGCTTCTGCGGCTTTTGCTGTCTTGGTGTTTCAGAGTGCCATGACTAGCAGGAATCCAAAAACAGTTTGAGTTCGAATATACTGTTAAGTAGGTGAAACATCGGAGCTTTGTCGGAGTCCGTCGGAGGTCGGACGTAGGACTGAGACCAGAGCAGAACTCTGGAAATGCGGAGGAACAACGAAGGGGAGGGACGTGGCTTCAACGTATGTGTTGCGCCGCCATTTGTTGAATAAGGTGTCCCAATTTCAGGAGGTCGGAGAAGAGGTCGGAGGTGTGGAGGTCCTCGGAGAGATCTCGGTGAGGGACACACTGACGTGGAAGTGGTCGGATGACGTTGGAGTTGTGACTCAGACACAGTACTGAGCTCGTCGAAGGGTAACGATGGAGGAAGAGCAGAAGATGAGGATGTCGTTGGCGTATTGTACCACGGCGAGGATCCCTGGCATGAACTGAGAGTAGAGGAGTGAACTTGGTTGATATTCAAACTGAGGAACTACAGGTATGGTATGAGCTTAAATATCTAAATGTGATTACTTTACAGAGATGGTCGGAGTAGGTCCAGAGTTGTGGCGTAAGTTGCCAGCAACTGTATCAAACATCAGAGATGTTGGTCAATGGACCATGTGGAAAAGGCGATGCATAAGTAAACGGGAATACGAATATGAAATGCAAGATGGCAACACACGGAGATGCGGAGGTAACGGATGTCCAGAATATCGGAGGGCGATTGGAGTGAATCAGAGACTTGGAGATGGATATAACAATACCTATAAACATCAGCAAACACTGATTTTTGGTGAAGATTGTTACAGCTTGCCTATGTTCTGTGCAGCTCTTCACAGCACTGTTAATTCAAAGTGTAAGCTTTGAAGATCTTTGGAGATGGGGTGTGGGGTTTGAGAGTCTTTGCAGGGCTGGTAGGTGATGCAGTCTCTGTGCAGTCATGTGTAGATTGTAAGGGAATACAGAGCCCTGTAAAAGTAACCAGGAACCCTTTACAACATCATCTAGCAACATGTTGATATGATCCAGCAATTCACAAAAAAATGGGTTGAAAGAATTTGATTGAATCCAAGTGCTACAACATGAATAATGTGCAAGAAAGTGTCCCCCTCATGCCTCCAGATGCGTCATCCCTTGTGTGTGCATCTCTTGCAGCCCCCACCTGCACCGCACATGTGCTGGCAATTCTCATATCATCGCCTGCCTGTGGTCCCTCTCCCTCACCTAGGTGTTGCCCCTCGCAGCCCCCACCTGCACCGCCCGTGTGCTGGCGTTCCTTGTGTCATCACTGGCCTGTGGTCCCTCTCGTGTCCCTCTCGTGTCCCGCCATTCTTGCATGTTTTGTTAGTGGTGTGACATGCCGTGAATGGCAGGGTACTTACCTATATGGGGGCTCCATGGCCCTCATGTGAATGGATGGGGGACAGACAGAGGAGGGGGGCAGAAGCGAGTGGAGGGAGGTGATGGGAAGCAAGAACTTTGACGTGGCAAGGCTTGGCTCTTGATTATACTTGGCAAGTTCTGGGACCAGGCACAACAATGAAACATCGGCACTTGCTGACCTTGGCAACGGCCGAAAGTCAAAAATTATCCCAAGTCACTACCACCTCACATCTTCTTGCCTCCCATCACCTCCCTCCACTCGCTTCTGCCCCCCTCCTCTGTCTGTCCCCCGTCCATTCACATGAGGGCCATGGAGCCCCCATATAGGTAAGTACCCCGTCATTCACGGCATGTCACACCACTAACAAAACATGCAAGAATGGCGGGACATGAGAGGGATGCGAGAGGGACCACAGGCCAGTGATGATACAAGGAACACCAGCACACTGTTACGGACTCTACAGTATGAGGACCATGTCATATCTTTTACCTATCATCCCAACACGGCGCCCTCTTACGAACTTACTATGTCTAATGTCTACTTTCGCAACCTTCAATTCCCAGTCTGACTCACTACCTTACTTCATCATCCCCTTTAGTATACTTCGCTCCCATGCTGACTCACTTTCCGCAGTCAGCTTACTCATTGTGCATAGCCTTCCGCAGTCGCCTTACTCATGCGCACTGCCTTCCACAGTACTGACTCATGCACTACCGCCTATAGTCAGTACCTATATAAACCCTCTGTAGCATAGCTAGATTCCTTAGATTTAGCAATCACATTGCTCTTTGCCTTTCCACTTCCTGCATACTCTGCCTGAACCTTGGAATGGTTTGTTGAGCATAACAAGTTGCTAAATCTTGTTAGGTTCGCCCAGAGTGAAGAGAGCAACTACCAGATGAGTCAAGACATTGCGCTTCTTTGAAGACTTCACCAGTAACCCATTCAGCATGCCAGAAGCCCGACAGGAGGAGCTAAGTCCTCAAGACAGTATTGATTTTACGCTCATCCAGCAGTACATTGAATTGGAGATCTGTCACATCCTACAGCAGGTGCTTGATGAAGAACTAGACAATGACAACCATCGCCCCCACGGCGAGATAGCAGAGAGCATCCATCTTGCTTGGCAACACCAGATCACGTGCTATAACACCCGACAGAACGAACTCGAAAGCTTTTGCATTCAAGAAGGACCTCAGACAGGTCGGATCACAGAGATCAGAGAGTTTATTGGTGTCCAGACAACCGTTATCAGAAGATTGATTAGGACGCTTACATCAAGACGTTCCAGAGCCACATCATCAAATCTTACTCAAAGCAGCAGATCTACGCCCACTTCACCACCGAAGAGCAACAGACCGAGTACAGCCATTGGACACGGAATGAGAGACTTGACCCCTTCGCGCGACCAACAGATGCACAGGAACAGAGATTCCTTAGAGATCTACAGAGGAAATACCCTGAACATTTTGCCACCAATTCCGCCGACGAGTCCCCTGACGAATTTACTTTTGACTCCGCGCAGTCAGATATCGAACAGATGCCTAGAACAGGGACTCATTTTCAATCCTTACCTGTATCCCGAACCCCATCTTCATCCCAACAACCTGACCCCTCTCCTCCTCCGCAGACTCTAGACATGGCAGAAGCTCCAGCAGTACAAACAATGGATACATCCAAGATCATCAAGGATCCTGGGATGTTCAAGGACAGATACACCTTTGACGAGTGGTGAAAAGCCACCAAACTATACATCAGGTTCCAAAAGAGCCTCACAGACAATCAGAAGATTCTTGCGGTACTATCCCGCATGATGGAAGGGTCCGGCAGGCACTGGGCCAGTAACAAGTTAGACGCTCTTGCTGTTGACAACGAGAACATCACCTGGCTAGGCTTCTCCAATGATATCGCCACACAATTCTCCATCACCAACAAATTGGTCGCTGCCAAAGCAAGACTCGAAGTCCTGAGACAAGAGAAACACACCGTCGACAAATTCTTGGACGAATTTGAAGAGCTCTTGAAGCTGTCAAACCTTGGCGAAGAAACTGGGAAATACATCCTAGAGAAGAACGTCAACCGCAGAATCTCTAAACAAGTGGCTAGTGATGGCAAGACGTACTCCGAGTATGCAAAAGAGATCCGAAACTTGGGACAACAGATGGAAGGACACGCACTGGTCATCTGAGGTGGCGGTGACATGCGCACCGGATCGGGTACCACTTATGGTGGTCAGGGCAAAGCCATGGAGATCGACAAAGCAGGAGTAGCCCGTTGCTACAACTGTCAACACTTCGGTCACCTGGCTAAAGACTGTAGCTGTAAGGGCGACCTTACGATCCAAGACTTGAACTCAGATACTTGCAAGGGAGATCCAAAGTTTAGATTGAGCAGTCTGATAAGTAATACAACACATACCTTGCAAGGGAGATCCAAAGAGAAAGTTCTAAGGATTCCCCTGCAAGCTAGCTGCGATAAATAGTAAAATGAGATATGAAATAAGAGATAAAACGAGACGCATGAATGATGAGCAATGATTGGGAGTAGCGATGAAGGATGAATGGAAACAAGATGAATGATAGTACCTGTGATCCGATGTGCAGAGTAGCGGATGGGGGCGGAGTCATCGGATGCAGAGAGGCGGATAAGATGTCGGAGACAGCGGATACGATCGGAGGACCTCGGAGATGGTGGAATAGAAAGGAAAGGAAGAAAGTAGAGGAAAAGTGAAAAGTGAAAGTGGTTGTCCTTACATCACCCCCCCTTCAAGGCACGGCGTCTCGACGTGTCAGGTGAAATGAGTCGAATATTGTGGCAGCGATCTGCCGCGGAGCTCCCAGATGATGTCGGTAGAAGTTGCGGACCAGGCGCAGAGCGTGGACATTGTCTTCTGCTTCCCAGGAATTCTCTCTGTAGCCATATCCCTTCCATTTGACCAAGAATTGAAGCTTGCCTCGATGCAGTCGGCCGTCCAAGAGGTTTTCAACATCATACTCTAATTCTTCTCCGACTACCGTCGGAGGCGGAGGAGAGCAGACTTGGCGTCGGAAGGGGTCGTCGGGAACTAGTGAAAGTTTGATGACATGGAATACTGGGTGAACGCGGGACATGGAAGGGGGAAGGTGAAGTTCATAGGCATGTGTTCCGACAGGTCGGACCACTGGGAAAGGGCCTACGTATCGATGTGCAAGTTTTTTTGTGGGTCGGGTGGTTTTGAGGTCTGATGAGTCTAAAAAGACCTTGTCCCCTGGGTGGAATGTCAGAGTGGTGCTCCGATGCTGGTTGTAGTATTGCGCCATGTCATCTTTTGCCTTTGTCAGTGCTGCGCGAGCCTCCTCTAGAGCGGACTTCATCTGCTGGCTGAAATCTGCTACCGCCTCGATCTCCGTCTGCTTCTCGCAAGGTTCAAATCCCATGCGCAGATGGCGGCCGGTGTCAATGTAGAATGGAGTTTGACGTGTCGATGCGTGAACATGGTTGTTGTATGCAAATTCAGCCATCGGAAGCCATTTGTCCCAATCGTCTTGACATTCATTGACGAATAGGCGAAGGTATTGTTCCAATCCTTGATTGACCCGCTCCGTCTGTCCGTCCGACTGCGGATGGTAGGCTGTCGAGGCAGCAACCTTAATGTTAAGCAGCCTGTATAGTTCGCGCGTGAACTTGGCGACAAACTGTGGTCCTCGGTCGGAGACAATGGCCTCCGGTAGTCCGTGGAGTTTCCAGACGTTTTGAACATAGGAGCGTGCAGTCCTGAGTGCAGAGATGTCGGAGTGCGTTGGGATGAAGTGTCCCCGCTTCCCTACTGAGTCCACTACCACCATGATAGCGTCGTAGCTGTGGGCTTCTGGTAGTTCAGTAATGAAGTCAACACTGGTTACTTGCCATCGCTCCATGGGGACCAGTAGCGGATTGAGCTCTCCAGAGGGCAGAGTGTGTCAGACCTTGGTGCGGAGGCATGGGTCGCATGTCTTGCAATATTGACCTATTAAACGAGACATGTGTGGCCACCAGTAATTGCGCGACACCAGTTCTAAGGTTTTCCACCATCCAGGATGTCCGGCCACCAGTGTGTCATGGTGTTGTGTGAGGATCCGATGATGCAGTTGGGGATTGTTAGGAACATAGATACGATCCCTGAAGTAGAGCAAACCTTCCGCTTGCCTCCACTCTGCACTGCGGACGGACCCTGCTCCGACGGTTGGAAGGGATTTGACAACCTCCGCCACACTATCCTCCAGTAACCCCTCTCGGATTCCCTGTCGGACCTGGCGGAGGACGTTGTGTTCTTCCCCTTGAACAGTTACCCCATGCATTGCTTGCACTGCAAACAATTCTGGTCGAAGAAGAATGATGTTTTCATTGTCCCGCGATCCATCTCCGTGGTCCGCTCATTGGGACAAAGCATCGGACTTGCCCATTGACTTGCCAGGTCGATGGTGCATTTTGAAATCAAAATGAGCGAGGTATAAGGACCATCTAGCTTGTTGTCAATTTAGTTTTTGAGCTGTCATGAAATACTCAAGATTTTTGTGGTCCGTCCAAATCTCCACTGTCTTCTCCGCTCCTTCAAGGAAGTGCCTCCACTCCTCCAATGCGCGGACCACTGCCAACATCTCCTTGTCGTAGATCTTGTAGTTGCATTCCACTGGACTAAGGCTTTTGGAATAGAATGCGACAGGGTGCCACTTACTGTCCTCTGTTGGTTGGGACAGTACTGCTCCGGTTGCAAAGTCCGAGCTATCCGCTTCTATCTGCCACTCCTTTTCATGATCAGCTAAGACCAGGATCAGAGTGGATGTAATCCTCCGCTTCAACTCCGCAAATGCGGACACTTCTCCCTCCTTCCAAGACCAGAGGTGCCCTTTCTTTGTGAGCTCAAAAAGAGGGCACACGATGTCCGAAAACCCTTCAATAAAATGGCGATAGAAGTTAGTGAATCCCAGAAAGGACTGTACTTCTCAGACGTTTGTCGGAGCAGGCCACTCCGCGATCCCCGCTACCTTCACCGGATCCATCTCTATGTGTCCTTGTTCAATAATAAGGCCTAGGTATTCAATGTGCGTTTGTTCAAACTCGCATTTCTCTGGTTTTAGATAGAGTTTGTGTTCGCAAAGTCATTCCAGTATGATCCATGTGACTCTCCAATGCTCCGCAAGGGTCTCCGTGAAGATGAGTATATCGTCGAGGTAAACACAGACTACACCTTCAGTGATAAGGTCCTGAAAGATCTCATTCATCATAGTCTGGAATGTGGATGGACTATTAGTGAGGCCGAAGAACATCACCAATGGTTCATAGAGTCCGTGATTGGTCCGAAAAGCGGCCTTCCACTTGTCTCCGGGTTTTATCTGCACATTGTTGTAGCCCCAGCGGATGTCGAGCTTGGTGAAGTATTGAGCACATTGAAGTTTATTGATCAGTTTGGATATGAGCGGAAGCGGATACTTGTTTTTGATAGTTTTGGAGTTGAGTGACCAGTAGTCTTGTACAAGACGAAGGGAGCCATCCTTCTTCTTGATTTAAAATACCGGAGATGCCATCAGAGACTTGGAAGGGCGGATCCGACCAGTTGCAAGGTTTTTCTCCAAAAATGCGTCGAGTTCCTTCTGTTTGTTCGGAGCAAGTGGATATACCTTACAACCCGCCGGAGAGGCATCTGGAACAAGTTCAATGGCGTGGTCCCAAGTCCGCTCTTCCGGTAAGGTGTCGAAAGAGGTCTTTGAGAATATGTCTTCAAAGTCAAACAAGTGGTCTGGTACAGAGTCGCAGAAAGATTTAGGTTTTTGGTTACTGAGGAAGGCCTCCGATAGACGTTGCGAGATATTGGATGAAGCGCGGATGAACTCCGCCTCCGCGGGTACTGTTCCGACAAAAAGGCGATCTCCCTCCTCAAACTCATCCTCTTCCTCAGTGCCTTCCGCTAACTCCTCCGCTTCCTCTCCTTCTGTGACATCCTCCACCCATGGGCCAGGTGGAGCCTCCTCCTCTAGACCGGACATCAGAGTGGAACCCATCCGACAGGCTCAGATGCAGACTTGTTCAAACTTCTGCTCCTTCCGCTCTTGGGCTGCCTCCTGGTGGCATGTCCGACATTGTGCAGGACACCAGCTCATCTTCACTTCCCCTGAAGTCCAATCTACCTCGGGGTTGTGTTCTTTGAGCCAAGTGAAGCCTAACACAATTTCTTGTTTTCCCAAACTTGTGACTGCAAGCTGGGTCCGTTCTGAGTGATTCCGATAGCGGAGCACTACATCCAACACCTCCATTATTGCTCCGGCCTCGTTTGGAGTTCCGTTGGTGCGACTATGGGATCGTTTGCAGGCTTAGAGATGGAGGGTATAGGATCATATTGTTCCATAAATAAGACAACAAGGGCGCACTGTTCACTCACTGTGAGGAGGAAAATCCTCCTGTCCTTCCTCTGAGTCCGCAGACTCCGTGGGCAGAACGGAGTTGCCTTCCGCTGCATCCTTGACCACGAGTTGTTCCATAACAAACTCATCCTGCTCCTCCATTGTCATGAAGGGAATGTCGAAGCAAAGGGGGCATTCACGACTAAAGTGACCTGTTTTGTTACATCTGAAGCATGCATTGGCATTCTTGCCTTTGACACGTGAAGTATCAATGTCCATTGCATTAGGGTCCCTTGTCAGCGGAGCGGATGCAGATGTGAGCGGAGCTGTACGTGGAGTAAATGGAATGTAGGGGCGAGGGAATACTGAGGTGCCAGGTACTCTTGGTCCGACAACGTTGCGGAAGGCGGATGTGCGGGTCGGAGCAGTGGCTTTGAAGGCTTTGTTGGCAATTCTGTTGTCGTCATTGACTCGTGCTGCAGAGTACCACTCATCAGGGTTGTCACATCAGGGTTGTCATCCGCAGGCCGTCTGTGGGTCAGGGTGGCAATCTCGTTCTGAATGTCGGAACGGAGACCATGGCGGAATTTGAGTACGATGTTGGTATCCTCCTGATAGCCCGCTTTGTCGATGTAGTCTTTGAACTCGTCAATATAGGTCTTGACATCCCGTTGACCTTGATAATAGGATTCTCCTTCGAGGATCAGTCTTGTGTCCTGTTCCTCATTCTTCGGAGTGAACTCCGCTGTAAAGACTGCGCAGAAGTCCACCCAAGTCCAATAAGGCGGAGCACCGGTCCTCCACTCCTGTCGGATAATGCAATCCACAAAGTGTGCTGCACGTCCACTCTTCATGAAAGATAAGGCCCAATAAATTTTAGTGTGGTCGTCTGCGAACTGTTCCGGAGCCAGCCCCATAAACAATTCACAGGAGTTTAGAAAGGTCCAGCCATTTGTGCGTGATCTGTCGAAGTCCGACAGATTGGCAGGTTTTGCTCGATGCATGCCTGGATTGGCTGGAGCGAGTGGAGTGGGTATAATAGCAGGTGCGGGAGCAGGTGGGATAGGTGGCGGAGCTGGGGCAGGAATTGCATTGAAGGCGAGGAGGAGGTGGTCAAGTTGAGTAGAGATATTGGTGAGAGTTTGACATTGTTCCTGGAACTTGTGCTCAAGCTGTTCAAGGCGATTGGGGTTGTCCATTACTATGCGCAGAGCAGAATCACCAGTTATGGAGAGGTAATTAGAAGAACTGGAAGGGGTGTGAGATGTATCAGAGTCGGACGTGGATGAAGCTACTCCAAAGCATGGAATTGTGACAATGATGCAATCGGACCTGGTCCAATTAGATGAGAACTTTCTACTGTAAGGGCAACCTTACGATCCAAGACTCAAACTCAGATGCTTGCAAGGGAGATCCAAAGTTTAGATTGAGCAGTCTGATAAGTAATACAACACATACCTTGCAAGGGAAATCCAAAGAGAAAGTTCTAAGGATTCCCCTGCAAGCTAGCTGCAATAAATAGTAAAATGAGATATGAAATAAGAGATAAAATGAGATGCATGAATGATGAGCAATGATCGGGAGTAGGGATGGGGGATGAATGGAAACAAGATGAATGATAGTACCTGCAATCCAACATGCGGAGTAGTGGATGGGTGCGGAGTCGTCGGATGCGGAGAGGTGGATAAGATGTCGGAGGCAGCGGATACGATTGGAGGATGTCGGAGATGGTGGAATAGAAAGAAAAGGAAGAAAGAAAAGGAAAAGTGAAAAGTGAAAGTAGTTGCCCTTACAGTAGCGCTCCAAAGAAGAAAGATGGTCGCAAGTGTTTCAACTGCAACCAAGAAGGCCATATTGCGCGCAACTGCCGCAAGCTGAAGAAGAACTCTGGAAGGGTTAGGAAGGTGTCCAAGGAAGATGCCAAGAATGATGAAACCACAATCTTAGAAGCCGACAAGAAGGATTTTTCCGAAGGGTCTGATTAAACGACGCTAAGTTGTGACCCTTATCTATTAAACAGACTTGCTTGCCTTGTATGACTGCAGACAATAGAACCTATGTCATCCCTGCCAAGCAAGCCGCTGTGTCAACTAAGATTGTGAAGGGAGGAAAAGACTAGAGATCAGGCTGTTAGCTCAGCTCAAAACACGACAAGGACCAAAGGTCATCCGACCTGAGGTTGATAGCGGATGTGAACGCACATGTGTCCATCCCAGAATAGTATGCGAACAGAACCTCTCCACACGAGGAATACTGCCCATAGCAATTCTAAATGCGGATGGATCACCAAATCAACAACAGAAAGCGAGCCAACTTGCCAAAGTCAAGCTGGATTTGGGAGCACATCAGGAAACCATGGAAGCAATGGTACTGGACATTGGGAGAACGGACATGCTCTTAGGACATGACTGGTTGGTACACCACAACCCCACAATCAATTGGACAACTGGCGTGGTAACATTTAACCAGTGCCCAACAACATGCCAAACCAAACACTCGGATTTCAGGATTAACCTTGATGGTCGCAAACACCAGGTTCGCATGGTTGAGGTGCGCGACAAAGATGCACCCAAAAAGTCGGATCAGAAATGGAAGCCTGGAGACCCTATTTTGGAAGCCGTCACTCCCACACCACCTCCCACAACCAAACGACCCTCATATGTTGAATGATTTGCTCATCTCTTCGAGAAGGAGAACTTTGATAAGATCCCGAAGGAGAGGGAGTGGGACCATGGTATCGAACTTACACCAGACACACCAAAGGAACTAGGGGGAAATACATATCCTATGACACAAAAGAAACAAGAGGAGTTGGACGCATTCATCGACGAGGGTCTAGCAACAGGAAAAATCTGCCTGTCCAAATCCCCTTATGCCTCCCCTTGCTTCTCCATCAACAAGAAGGATGGTTCCAAACGATTGGTACAAGATTACCGCATGGTCAATAAATTCATGGTCAAAGACAAGTTCCCACTCCCATGAATATCCGATCTCAGTAGTGCAGGGCCTAAAAAAGAATCCTCATTGGTATCAGCAGGAGAATGGAATCACCTACAGTATGCAGGAGAACGAGTCTATGTCCCGCCAGATCCACAATTACGACAAGAATTGATGTTCAAGTCACATGATGCACCAGTGGCTGGACATCCAGGACAGTACTGAACACATGAACTCCTCACTCATACCTACTGGTGGCCTACCATCCTGCATGATGTAAAGAAGTATGTGAAGGGTTGCGACACTTGTCAATGCAACAAGATCAACCAACAGAAGCGACATGCTCTGCTACATCCCCATGCAGCACCAAGTCACCAATGGGAAGACATAGGGATCGACGTTGTGGGACCGATACCAGAATCTGATGGAAAAAATGCAATTCTGGTTATCACGGATAGACATTCAAAGATGCTTCACCTCATTCCAACAACCATGGAATTATCGGCTGAAGGATTAGCCAAGATCTATCGGGATCAGATATGGAAGCTTCATGGGATCCCCAAGAAGATCATCAGCGATAGGGGACCGCAGTTTGCCACGAAGTTCATGGAGATACTCTGCCGCATGCTAGGGATCAAGAGGAACCTGTCCACCACGTACCACCCACAGACCGATGGACAGGCCAAGCAATCACATCAGGAAACGGAGACGTTCTTATGGAACTTTGTCAACCATCTACAGGAGGATTGGGCTGGGTGGATCACAATTGCAGAGTTCCAGTACAATGACAAAGAACATCAGGCGACAAAGCACACCCCATTCTACCTCAACTACAGTTTACATCCTTGGAAGGGAGAACTTGTGTTAGAAGATACCAATCCGGCAGCCAACAACTTCTTGAAAAAACTCAAACAGGCACGAGAAGAAGCCAATGCAGCGGTGAAACAAGCACAGGATCAGATGAAGAAGACAGTTGACACACGACGAAGTCCATCTCGGGACTACCGCATTGGAGACAAAGTGTGGCTAGAAGGGACTAACATCAGGACTGATCGGCCCTCAAAGAAACTCAATGCACTCTGACATGGACCATTCAAAGTCCTAGAGAAGAAAGGGGCTAGCACGTATCTTCTTGACCTTCCGAAGACTTGGAAGATGATTCACCCTGTGTTCAACGAGGCCCTGTTGTCACCATATGAAACTCCAAAGTATGCCATCCAGAAAAGGAAACCAGCCCCTGATCCAATCATCATTGAAGGACGAGAAGAGTATCATGTGTCTACAATCCTGGATTCTCAAAAGTTCTGTGGAAAGATCTAGTACCTCGTCTAATGGGAAGGATATGGCCCAGAAGAGAACACATGGGAACCTTGGACAAATGTTCAGAACGCTCAAGATCTGATCCAAGATTTCCATCGGCAGAACCCGTCTTATCCACGATAAAAGACATTTTTGAAATCCATGACAGTATCAACCTCATCAGTCAAACACACACTGACCAATATAGCCTCCCCATTCTTCTTCTATCTTTCAACCATCCTCACCGCCATGTCCAACACCACTGCTACCTCCACTTCCACCACCGACATCAACCCCGCCATCGCCGCTCTCATGAACAAAGCACTCTCCATGAGAGACCAAATCCATGCCCTCAAAACCTCCCTTGCCGACCTTCTTCATCGCCAGATGCACATCCGGCTTCACTCACTGTCCAATCTCCCCGTCGCCCCCAGCCCTGAGGAGAAACAAATTCTCAGGAATTACACCAGCACCCTCGTCCTCAAGAATTGACATATTCGGCTGGCTATCAAAGGCCTCAAACTCGCCGTTGCCATCAATGAAGAGCTGATATATGATTGGAGCCTCAAGGAGAGTCCGAACTGGTCCAATCCCAGCAACAATGAGGGATGGGGACAGTGACTCTGTGAGGACACAGAGCTTGAGGAGGGGAACATGTTACGGACTCTATGGTATGAGGACCATGTCATATCTTTTACCTATCATCCCAATGCGGCGCCCTCTTACGAACTTACTATGTCTAATGTCTACTTTCACAACCTTCAATTCCCAGTCTGACTCACTACCTTACTTCATCATCCCCTTTAGTATACTTCGCTCCTGTGCTGACTCACTTCCCACAGTCAGCTTACTCATTGTGCATAGCCTTCTGCAGTCGCCTTACTCATGCGCACTGCCTTCCGCAGTACTGACTCATCCGCTACCGCCTATAGTCAGTACCTATATAAACCCTCTGTAGCATAGCTAGATTCCTTAGATTTAGCAATCACATTGCTCTTTGCCTTTCCACTTCCTGCATACTCTGCCTGAACCTTGGAATGGTTTGTTAAGCATAACACACATGGGCGGTGCAGGTGGGGGCTGCGAGGGGCAACACCCAGGCGAGGGAGAGGGACCACGGGCAGGCGATGACATGAGAATTGCCAGCACATGCACAGCGCACATGGGGGCTGCGACAAGCAATGCATGGGAGGGACATTATAATACTGCTATGTGGTCGGTTGTAATACTGTAGCATGGAAAAATTTACATTTCTTATTTTCAAACACATGTTATTGATAACATAGAATGCTCTATGAGTGTAAGTTGTAACAGAGTCTGGAGGCCTATGAAGCTGTACAGAATCTGTGAAGACTGGAAAGGATGGAGTGAAAGTGTGAAGAGCTGCAAACATCAGCAAACCCTGGGTGGGTCTATGGATGCTATGGAGTGCTCCATAGCAAAGGTCCCCTGTTTTATAGCACCCATAGTAAACCATAGCAACCTGTAGTGACTGGTAGCACCCAGGGTTTGCTGATGAAAGATGGTAGTGAAGCTGCACAGAGCTTTTGCAGAGCTGCATGTAACATATACCTTGTCTTTGGAACTTCAGCCCTGCAAGAATCTGCATAGACCTGCACAGGGCTACATAGCCCACCCAGGGTTTGCTGATGAACAACAGAATAGCGGATGTGAAGAATAACTTCAATAGCCCGAAGGCCCAGTGTGGCTACCAATCTGATATGGGATGGACACCGAACCATTTAGTGCAGGTGATGGGAATGCATGGAGTTCCCGTACCAGGCTTGTACCAGGCGTCAAGTAATATTCCCCCGACACATCAGCCCACCTGTCACAACAAGTGCTGTTCGTGGGCTGACTCTGCTGGCCTGTCATCACAAGGTTAAATTCCATGTCCGCGCTTATATTATCACAGAAACTTTCCACTGGATGCCCTGCGACAACATACCGGACCCCTGTGTGATCGACATCTCCTCGCTGATCACGCCCAACGATGTCATGGACGAGCACGGGCTGGGTCCGAACGGCGGGATGCTGTACTGCATGGAGTACCTCGAGGGCGAATTTGGATTGGCTCGAGGAACGACTGACGGAGCTCGGAGAGGACGCATACGTCGTGTATGATCTGCCGGGGCAGGTGGAGCTGAGCACGAACCACGAGAGCATGCAGAGGATCGTGCGGAAGCTTTCGAAGGTTGGATTCAGGGTGTGTGGGGCTCCGCTTATTGGATCCCTTTCTTAATTCGCACAAGAACAGCTCGCGGCCGTGCATCTTTGCGATGCGCACTACGTCACCGATGCCTCAAAGTACATTTCCGTTCTGCTGCTCTCCCTCCGTACAAGTACAATGCTGCACCTCGAGCTGCCTCACATCAACGTCCTCTCCAAGGTCGATCTTATCCAGAAATACGGAGACTTGGGTACCGCCAAGCTATTCTCCCAGAGGCTCTTCTGACGGGGCCACATCTTGCACATGTTAGACTTCAATCTCGACTATTACACAGAGGTCCAGGACCTGTCCTACCTCGAAAATACGCTGTCCGCGTCGCTCCCGCCGAAATTCGCGGCTTTGAACATGGCAAAAATTTCTCTCATCGAGGACTACAGCCTCGTCGGGTTCGAGACATTGGCAGTCGAGGTAAAAGCTCTGGAATAATGAACGTCATATTCCACTGGATCTGATGATTACATCTCTAGTTAAAACTCGATGCTCAACCTTACACGAGTCATCGACCGCGCAACAGGTTATATTTTCGTACCCCCCGGATCCAAAGCACCCGAGGGCACCCTCGGCGAACCGACGGCACCTCCGTCCTCGAGACCAAACACGTACTCCCTGTTCTCGACTGCGGCGGGGCCGAAGAAAGGTGCTAGAAGCGACGTCCGTGATGTACAAGAAAGGTGGATAGACGCGCGGGAAGAGTGGGATGTGTTCGAAAGCATGCGGTGGAGAAAGGAGGGCGAGTACGTGAGGGAAGAGGCTGCCCGTGCTGGTAATATAAGGGAGCGGAGAGTGGCACCTTCGTCCGAGCCAGGAGGCATGGACGTGTCATGAACATCAAGTGCGTAATATCCCTGTTCCGTATGGTGGAGGTCTTCAACCTTATCCTGCTGTGCTGGACAGCTGGGTTCTACAGACACCCTCATTGTTGACAATGAAACTACAGAGCCTGTCTCACTGATGTTTACGATCATTGTCATTTATCCACCTGTTATACTATGATCTAGTATTGAAGCCAATGAAAGAGCAGAAGAGGATGGTGATTTAGCTTTATCAGTCCTTTGTTGCAATCCATACCATCTGTCTTTAATCCCGCGCGCCTTCCTTCGTATTCCTATCGTCCGAATCCGACGAACTCAAACTCCAACCGTCGACCAAGCTGCTCCGCGAGCCATGAAAACTCGTCCTGGCTCGCAAA
This sequence comes from Entoloma clypeatum, assembly GCA_963565915.1. Classification (NCBI taxonomy): domain Eukaryota; kingdom Fungi; phylum Basidiomycota; class Agaricomycetes; order Agaricales; family Entolomataceae; genus Entoloma; species Entoloma clypeatum. The sequence continues at coordinate 1,548,470 of OY751490.1, read as the reverse complement.
TGTGCACAGCACGACAAAGATCTCCTGCTACTCTTGGAGGTCCGCGTTCTGTACGACATCAGACAGGTCGTTGGTCACGATAGACCGGAACAGGCGGAGGTAAGGCAGGGACGTCGTCCGGCGTTTAAAGTACGCCTTTTGTGCGATGCCACAGCTCCGGACCCCCACAGACGGCGAAGAGGATAGCGTCGGCAAAAACAGTCGGAAGACAGGCACAAGGACACGGCAGACTCGAAGTCTCCCAACACCATGGGCTATCCGCCTTCGACTCGTCAGCGGGGTAGATCCTGAACGAGTTGTTCTTGATCATGCTTTTTTTTTTTTTTTGAGGTGACGGAGGATGGGCGGGAACCGATAGTCGCGGCAACGGATGAATCAACGCCGTAGTTAGTGTGTGGTACAAGCACATCGGTAGGCCCCTGAGACGAAGCGCTGGAGAAATCGCCTGCTCCGTCTATCTGTGTACCAGGACCCTGGGCATGGTCGTCGCCGACTCGTCATCACCTCCACGACCAGTGTCCGTCATGAAACCTTCCACCGTCTCATCGTTTGGGGGGTTGCTTCGGGGAGAGTGTGGCCCCGGTTGGATCCCCAGAACATCAAAAAATGTCGGCGCCTTGTTGTGCTTGTGCGGTGGGCTGGATGGAGTGAATGTCAACGGGTGCCATCGAAAAAGGCGGCTGCGAAGAGATCTGGATTGCGAGGACACCACTCGACTTGGAACAACTGTTGGGAGGAAGAGTAGAAGAATGTAGAAAGGCACAGCCTGCAAAAAGACTAGGTCAGACACGACTTGTTTAGAGAGAGCAGAACATACGTTATCTGGATGCCACCATGCCATATTGCGCATTCGATGTCGCGTCGGCCACCGACCGCCAGACTGCTTCCGCTACCACTCTGCCCCGCAAGCGTACCAACTCCTCCACCATACGCCAAAGCGACGACCTCGGGCTTCCCACACAAATCCCATACAACGATATCGCCTGCGCCGCGAACAAGTACTGGATTTTGACTGGATTTTGAAAGTAAAAAGTCGATGTGCATTGCTGGGGTCCTTGAGATCCCAAATGTAGACCTGCCCATGTCACTTAGTTAGAGCCCCACAGCGGCCAGTTCTCGTGGGCGGTTCTCGAAAGCCGATTGAACCTGGAGGTATGCAGAAAATGATCACTGCGTCCACGTGTTCTTACTGCTGAAACATCCGCCTGGGTTCTCCCTTGATACGGGGTAGGTCACCACGAGATGTCGGTTTTCTTTTGACCAAGCCCCTCAAGGCTTAACATGTCGAACTCAAACCCAAGCGAAGCGACCTTTCCTCAAGAGATATTTGATCAGATCATCGACAGTCTGCCCGAGGACAAAGTTACCCTCTCCAACTGCAGCCTCGTGTGCAAGGCCTGGATATCAACTTGTCGACGTCACCTCTTTCATCAAATGTGGTTGAACCAACTCACTTGGGAAATTTTCCCCGAGTCACTTTACTCCTACCCGCGTATTTTTCTGCTTGACATAACGCCTAGTTTTGATGGCCGAGACATCCACCGCGTGAAGCACGTCCCAGAATCGGAGCTCATGGTCATATTTTTCCTGCGCCTCCTATTACCAAAACTCCTGCATTTTTTGCTGCCTGACCCTCCTCTGGAAAGAGAGCTTCCACGACCATGGTTATACTCAAGACGCCCATCTGTCGAATTTCTTCTCATCAAGTCTTCCGCTTTTCATCCGATGATCTGTGATCTACATTCTCTTCATGGCCTACCCTCTGCTCTTCCCCGATTAACATCACTGGAAATGCACACTGGCTTCGGCACATTCAGCGAGAGGGTCAGTTTCATCTGCTCTTTTCCTGAACTCCAAGTGTTGGCCCTGCGATTCAGGACCTCTCCAGGCATTGGCGAGAGGGTGGGACATCTTCGCCTGTCCAATCGTGTTCACACTGTTACCCTTTCGGATCCATCAATCGAGTTTCCATTATTTCTTGAGTGGCTTGGACAGATGGAGCCTCCACCAAGGATTGCAACACTCCGTGTCATTTGTCCAAGATCTGAGGACATGTTGGCACTGTCGAGGCTCACATTCAAGATAGGAAAATCTCTTCAACAGTTGAGAATCTACTTTGACCATGGTTTGTCATTTCCTGTCCTTTTGTATCATCTGATAGCTGTTGATGCTTGCCAGCTGTCCATTATTCCTCTGCTGCACATTCAATCTCATTTGTTCCCTTAACAACCAAAGCAACCCAGGCACTCAAATATTTCTGGTTGCATCTTGGGACACCTCAATTATATGTTCAATATCTAATGGCCTATCTGCAGAATACTGAGGTGAAGAACCCCATATTTATATGCTCAGTTGGTGGCCCAGGAGAATTTCAAGACTTTTCTGCTGAGTGGTCATATCTTGATCAAATGATGATGTGTTATCTTCAGATACATCCCAATTGTATCCTGATACACACAGGAACTATTCATCATGTACCTGTGGCAAAATCACTACTTCCTCAATGTAGTGCAGCAGGTATTTTACATTTTGTATATCCAGACACAGTGGGTGGTCCTGCAAAGTTGATAGGCCAAGCTGGTGAACCATCAAGCGAATTGGACTTCCGGTAAATTAATTTTATAGTATGAATTGGTTGCTAACATATTGTTGCAGGCTGGAAGAGCAGCAAATTTACAGCATAATAGAAACATGTGGAAAAAATGACGACTAATACTGGTCATGCTCAATTACAAAGGTTTTTGGCAGGTGCCTGGGATGACTGGATATATGTGATCGGTAGTTCACACTTCATATCAAAATGAGGGATTATCAGAGATTAGAGGACCTCTGTTTATAGTTTGTGACAAGTGGGTTTTAGTGTATATGGGATCAAATATTGTCCTCATACATTACATGATAAATCACATACAATTATTCTGCACACATTTTGCACACTATGTCTTGCTCAGAATCCTGGTGAGAACAACAATGCTTCAAGAACCAAAGATGACTGATTCACACTATTGGGGCACAATGAACAATATATTGTATTATTAGTTTAATAATATAATGTGTTATTTATGTTTCTGATATATTTAAGGTGACAAAACTGTCTATATTTACATAGTGGACATGAGAGGAGATCAAAGTCATTTGGTGTGTGTCATAACCATACAATTCACATCCGACTCATCCGATGTATCTGATGACTCCAATGATTCATCTGATCTGACATCCAATGATTTTCATAATAGTGCTTATTGACATTTCTACTAGTTAACATTCTAATTATATGCTGACAAGTAGACACCTTGATGTTTGTTTCACATTTGCCCCTCTCTGTACTCCGATTGCTCTGATAAGTAACTCTGACATCTGCACCTTACCTATAGTAGCTACTGACCCACTTCTGGTTTGCTATAAGTAGTACAAATGTTGAGGCGACGCTAAGTCAAACGACGTCACGAGCCCAAACTTAGGAACGAAGTGGAAAAGTGATAAGAGAACTGTATTGCCAAGAGACCCAGCGGGAATCTCAAGAGAACAAGCTATCGAATACAAGTGAAAGTACCCTACTTATATATGTAAATTCCATGAGGCTGCATTGTGGCAGTGTCATGCTGCGCGATAATGATAAGATGTCCTCATGTATGATATGATGTAGATAAGATAAGATCAAGATAAGATAAGATAAAGTGAAAAGTGAAAATACGATCATAACATTACCCCCTTTCTAGATCTCGACTTCCAGGCGAGATATGATGTCGTCCAGGGTGTCCGTGAAATTTTCATATGATTTAAATTCCAATCCTTCAAAGATGTTTGCGCGTAAGCGCCGGGGTGCATTCGGGTTTAATTTAAAGAAGTCCTCCACTGCTTCCTTGGCATGTTCTAGGTGATCCTCAGGTTCCCACGTGTTGTGGTTGTTGAAGTTCCACCTGGGCGTTAGCCACAGATGTACTGAGCAACCAGCTACAGTGGAAGTACTCTACATAACCGTTCTAGCCACTTACATGGTTTGGGAGGGGTGAGGCTGGTGAGAGCGGTTGAGGCTGGTAAGAGCGATGGAGCTGGTTAAGAGTCAAGAGACAACTTGTTGATATTGACAGTTTCCTGGTCTTATATACCGTACTACTGTTTGTACCAACCAAATAAGTATGTAATCAAAGATGTGTAAAGGTCACGTGATATAATCTAATCTAATCTAATCTACGTGATGGAAAAGTTTCAACACCCCCCCATATTTAGTACATACTCTAAATACATCTTTACTTTTTCCCATATAGGTACTCTTTCGTCTAGTTTTTAAGTAATCCAAAGTACGGGATAAACTTGCTAAAGAGGACTTTCCCCAGATTCTTAGTTAAAAGGTCTGCAGGGTTATTCACTCCTTCGATGAATTCGACCGTAATGATGCCTTCAGATACTTTTTCTCTGACAAAGTGGAATCGCACGTCGATGTGCTTGGATCGCTTCTCAGTCACAGGGTTGGATGCAATAAAGACGGAGCCGTTGTTATCTCCATAGATCAGTACTGATCCGATCTGCATTCCAAGTTCGGCAAGCATGCTTCTCAGCCATGTTGCTGCGCGACTGCAATCTGATAGTGCCATATATTCTGCTTCTGTAGAAGAGAGGGCGATGGTCTTTTGCGCCGATGATACCCATGTTATCGCTCCAGACGCCAGTGATATGAAGAAGCCGGTGGTAGACCTCCTTGTGTTTTCATCTGATGCCCAGTCGGAGTCTGTGAATGCATAGATTCCTTTCCCTGAGTCCCCATCATACATGATCGTGTAATCTTTTGTTGCTTTTAAATATCTGCAAATATCCCTAGCCACTTCTAAATGGCGCTTGGTGGGATTTGCGGAAAATTGAGACATTTTGATTACGGCAAAGCAGATGTCAGGCCTCGTTCCGATCATTAGATATAGGAGTGATCCGATGACGGATTGGTACTTGGATCGGAGTTCCGCATTAGGTTGATCTTCGGACGCCATGGGTTTGTAGCCCATAGGGAGTGGGGTATGGGTCGCATTGGATTCACTCATCCCCATGCATGTGAGTATTTTCTCAAGGTAAGGTACTTGATCAATGAAGATCCTTTTCCCATGTTGCCTTATCTGGATCGAAAGGAACTCTTTTGGTTCCCCACCAGGCACGAGGTGCCCTAGGTCCCTACATTCCCATGTGGTCATGAAGGCCTTCTTTTTCTCTAGCGTATATTCCCGGTTTGTGCTGAGAAAAGCAGAGTCGTCGACATAGATGACGGCAATTACAATTTCCCCATTGGTACTTTTGTGAATGAACACTCCCGCATCGGAGTGAAGCCGGACAAAGCCAAGCTTTTTCATGGAGGAATCAAGTTCCCTCCACCAGGCTAATGCGGCCTGCTTAAGTCCATATAGGGCTTTGTATAGTCGGTACACGAGGTGTTCTTTCCCTTTTACTATGTAGCCCTCAGGCTGTCGCATGTAGATTACCTCAAGGAGCATTCCATAGAGGAAGGCTGATGAGACGTCCAAGAGTGTCATGAACCACCCTTCAAGGGCTGTCAATGCCAGTATCAGTCGGACGGTTTCATATCTCATGACTGGTGAGAAGATCTGATCGAAGTCGATCCCTTCTACCTGTGAAAAGCCTTTTGCGACGAGGCGTGCTTTCAGACGTCCATCGGACTTTTCGTTGTAAACCCATTTGTTCCTTAGAGCCTTCCTTCCTGCAGGCAGGGGTACTAGCTCCGTGATCACCCCGCAGCGTTTGAGCATGTCTAGCTCTTTACGTTCAGCCGCATACCAGTCTTCTTTATTTGGAAGAGGGTATATGTCTTTATGGGACATTTCAACGATGCCAACTTGGACTGATATTGCCTCCATCAGGAGGTCATTCATCCATGCCGTTTGACCACCCAATCTCCGTCTTCGATCTAATTTTTCAAGATCAGACGCTGGAGTGTCTTCCCCATAGATGCTTCCTGGCATCTTCCGAACTCGTCGTTCCCTGATCGGTCAATCTGGTACTTGCTCGGGTTCCGGAGTGGGTACTCATGGTTCATCATCAGGCTCACTGGCAGGCAGTTCGTTGTCTGATTCAGGTTGATCCTGTTCAATGGGAACTGGGTCATGAGGTGTTTCGTTGTGACTATCGTCATCATTGCTGCCAGGAATGAGATCCTCAAACTCATCAGCTGGCTCTGGGTTTTCCATTTCTGGATGGTTTTCTGGCAAAGGGTTGATGTGGCATCTAGGGTACTTGCTTTCATCAAAGATAGCTTTTCCACCCATGAAAATCATATTGGTTTCAGGATCCATGAAGCGGTATCCTTTGACCCCTGGTTTCGATCCGAGATAAGTCATCAATCGGGACCTTGACTCCAGGGAGTTCCTATGTTTCTCCTTTGGGATATATACATATGCCTGGCATCCGAACACTCTGACACTGGACATGTCGGGGATCTCATTGGTCACCCTGGAGTAAGGGGTTTTCCATTCAAGACGCTGCATGGGGGTTCTGTTGTAGAGAAATGCTGCGTGTTCCAAACAGAATTCCCACCACATGGGCAGTAAGCATGCATCGAAGCGCAATGCCTGAGATTTTTCCCATAGTGTTCGATTGATCCTTTCTGCTCTACCATTCTGCTGGTGCTGATATGGGAGCGTGACATCGATCAGAATTCCATGATCGGCAAGTACATCCTTGTATTCGTCAAATTCTCCACCTCCATCAACCCGCCACTTTTTAGGGGTAGCGGCAAATTGATTCTGGATCATCACAAGGAATTGTTTCAGCGCCGTGATGGCGCCTGACTTCTTCCTAAGCAAGACGACCCAGACATGGGATGAAAAATCGTCCAAAAAGGTGAGGAAATATTTGTACTTATGGTATGATGCCGTGGATATCTGCTTCAAATCCGAATGGATCAAATCAAAGGGTTTGACAGCCCTTGTCATCGAGTTGGGATAAGATTGATTTGGCATTTTCCCTTTTAGGCACCCCGTGCAGCTTTCCTGTGATTTCTCACGTACTAACGTTCTGGGTACTCCTTTGGTACTGGTGGGAATCTTATTGAGCGCCTGGTCATTTGGGTGGCCAAGGCGTTTATGCCAGGTTTCAACAGTGATTTCGCTAGAGATCGCGTGGATTTGGCCATAGCGTATTTCAGTGTCTAACCAATAAATGGTTTGTCCGAGAATGTGAGGCGAGAACTGTATTTTGTTCTGTCCTTTGGAGATGTTAATTTCTCCACACATTCCGTCTACTTTGTAACCGTGATTAAGGAAGACGCCTAGGAACAATAGGCGTGTGTCCATGTCCGGAATGTAGAATACAGGTCGGAGAAGATGGGTTTTTATTTCCCCATTTAGGGTATGCCATACTGGAACGGCCCCAACTCCGAGAATTTCCAGTTTCTTTCCCTTTGCAGCTGTTTGGACAAATCGCTTAGCCTTGAGAGGCCTGTAGTACACGAAGTCTTTAAACTCATGGGTAAAGTGTAACGATGCGCCGGAATCTAAGATCCACTGAGCGCGTTCTTTTTCTTTGCAGTGTGTGCAGGATGCAAAATGTTTGATATATTTTTTGTACAGATCATCACTAAAGAGATCTATACTATCTGCATTGGTACTAGCTAATATATATTCAAACGTCTGTGCGTGATTATTAGCGTTTCCCATTTGGTCAAGTTTGAGAGAAGGATGTGACGAACCGTCAAGTTCGATCAGTCCATCTTCGAATTGTTCCGGCCCCATCCACTCGCTTTGATGGTCTATGTCCATCATCCTGAGCGAGTCATCCAAGGGTGGAGTGACTCGACACTGCTTGGATGGTCTTCCATCTTCTTCTGGGATAATTGTATCCAGAATTCGAAGGTTCAACCCTGAGGGACGAGCACCAATGTTCCGCGCAAGTTTGCGGAGGTGATCGTTCTTTTTCCACATGAACGGTTTTCCAGAAGGAAGCCCGGTGTACTGTGACGGAGGGGGGTTCATGCGTTGCAGGAGCGACTGCATTTTTCCGGAATCGGGCTGTGCAGTACTTGTCATTTTCCTGCGGCCAGTGATGGTGGTGAAGGACGGTGCCGGAAGAGGAGGGAAGTGGATGGCGGGAGCAACAAACTCAACCGTTTCTTCCACATGGTCAGACGTGTTGTCCACAGTGTTGGCGCTTTTCTTCTGGTTGCGCCAGCGTCCTTTTCCCTTCTTCTTTTCAAAAGCAGTACTAGGGTCGGTCGAGTTAGGCTGCTCATCAGCGTCGTTCTGCGAGGTACTCAGCTTTTGCTGCTTTTCCCATTTGGGGTCCTGCCCCTTGCGCTTTGTCCCAGAAATTTTCTTGGCCTGCTCATTGGACGTACGAGTAGACCCGACCAAATACTTGCGCCTGTATTCCAAAATGATGCTTTCGGCAACATCTTTCCATGTGAAGTCGTCAGCATCGTACACCTGGAAGAGAGTGGTGGAGAGCGAGGACCATGCGTCAGGAATGGCATTGGCGAGGATCATTGCTTGCATCATGTCGGGCACGTCGAACTTCGACTCGCTGAGACGAGCAAAGAGTGACCCCAGGCGCTCGATTTCAGGCATGGGGTCGTGTCCAGATAGTTTGAAGGTAGCGGCGGCCTTGAAGTCGCCGAAAATCATGGCCGGGGATATCTTGGCATAGGCATCTTTCAATGTTGTCCATGCGTTAAGCGCTGAGGTGCTGTCCTTGATGTGGCGTCTGATCGCCTTAGAGACCTTCAGGTGTATCGCCCCGAGAGCTACATCGTCGTCCCTGATCCAGGCTTTTTCTTCCTTGCGGAAGCCGGGCTGGTCGACCGTAGTAGCCAGCACAGGGGGAGCAGCAGCAGTGGCCCCAGGGGTGGAGACCGTGGTGGTGAAGTCAGCGATGACAGGGCGGGTGATGTCGCCAGAAACAAGGTGCCAGACTCCTTGATGGAGGAGGTAGGACTTCATCCTTTCAGCCCAGCTTTGGTAGTCGATACCGTCGAAGGGGGTGATGATGTCAAGAGCAGAGCGAGAGGTAGACATTGTTTAATGAATCTAAAAGGAGTTTTCCCAATCAGTGATGTTCTTTTTATGAATTTGATTTTTAGAGAAAACAAATAAATGATTCCTCATAACATATTCCCTTCAGGAATAGTGGTTGTGGGAGAAACCCTTTTTGTCAGAAGTGTGTGAGGTACGATCAATGTTTCCACATGATGTGTACTAAGTCAATCCCCTTAGGGACGCTTCATGACAGGTACTTGTCGTAATGATGTTCCCAGGTTCATGTGTGAAGAAGTAAGACTCAGAACCTAGATCTTTCGATCGGTTCTTTGCCAACCAGGGTAGAGTGGGCAGGTACTTGCTGTTGCCAGCGTTCCCAAGTCCCTCTGCTATCCGGGGCCCATAACCTGTTGAAGTTCCACCTGGGCGTTAGCCACAGATGTACTGAGCAACCAGCTACAGTGGAAGTAATCTACTCTACCGTTCTAGTCACTTACTTGGTTGGGAAGGGTGAGGCTGGTGAGAGCGGTTGAGGCTGGTAAGAGCGATGGAGCTGGTTAAGAGTCAAGAGACAACTTGTTGATATTGACAGTTTCCTGGTCTTATATACTGTACTACTGTTTGTACCAACCAAATAAGTATGTAATCAAAGATGTGTAAAGGTCACGTGATATAATCTAATCTAATCTAATCTACATGATGGAAAAGTTTCAACAGTGGTCCTGAGTCAGACCCTCCCATTGCACTAAATATTCCAGCTTCCCTCTCTTCAACCTTGAGTCAATAACTTTAGCGACATTGTACTCCTCTTCGCCATTGATAACTATCGGGTTTGGTGCCTGCACCCTTTGTGATATAAATAGTGGTTCTTTAGATAATCGGACCCGTGATACATTGATGACCGGGTGGATTTTCCAAGTTTTTGGTAATTTAAGTTCTATGGCGTGTGACGAAATGATTTGGGTTATGGTATAGGGTCCAATCCATCGTTTGGCAAGTTTCTTTAAGGGTCGGTTCAACTTTAGGTCTTTAGTTGATAACCAAACTTTGTCGCCAACTTTGTAAACTGGTGCATCACCCCGTTTCAGGTTCGCATACCGTTCCATCTCTTCTCGTGCTTTTACTAGCGCTGCTTCTGCCTCCTCATGAATCTTCTTCATTCGCTCTGCGAATTCTTTTGCCGGTTCTGACTTTTCTGCCCTCCGAGGTTCTACGCCCATCCTAAGGTTAAACCCATAATTTACATAGAACGGTGAAAACTGAGTTGCCGTGTGAATTTTATTATTGTCGGCGAACTCCGCGGTTGCCATCCATTCGGGCCAATCTGTTTGCCGATGGGAAATAAATGATCTTAGATATTGCTCCAACTCCTGGTTGATGTGTTCTGTCTGTCCGTCTGTTTGCGGATGATACACCGTTGATAATTTAGTTGTGATCCCCAATATTTTATTTAGTTCCTTCATAAATATTGCCGCAAATTGTGGTCCTCGATCTGACGTTAACGATTCCGGCAGTCCATGAAGTTTCCAAACTTTGTCCCGATATAGTTTAGCTAATCCTTCTGCTGAGACTTCATCGCGTGTTTTGATAAAGTGTGATTGCTTTGTTGATCTGCAAGCCACAACTAATACTGCGTTGTACCCCTGAGCTTCTGGAAGTCCCACGATAAAATCTGCTGTAACATGTTTCCATGGTCCTGCATGTTCTGTGTTTGCTTTTAATTTACCGGCTAGTGGTTGAGGCACGTTTTTTGATTGTTGACATCTGTCGCAGCCCTCGACGTATGCTTTGACCATGTTTGTAATACTAGGCCACCAATAATTACGTGTAACCAATTCCAGGGTCTTCCACTGCCCTGGGTGTCCTGCAACTGGGTTGTCGTGGTGTAATTTAATTATTTCCTCCCTGAGTTCCTGACTTTTCAGAACATAAACTTTTCCTCGATGTAACCAGAGTCCCTGCTCTTCGTGCCATTCATCTGCACGCAATGTTTTGGTATTTGTCTTTTTTAACTCTTCCACTGCTTTCAACACTTGTTCATCAAACTCCTTGGCATCCCTGATGTGTTTTAATAGTTTACTTTCTTGTCCATCAATAAGTATGTGACCTCGATCCATTGCTCGCAAGTGGAAGTATTCGGGTTTTAATAGTGTTACGTCTTCATTGTCTTTTCCACCCCCTTTCTATGATCAACCCTTCTCGAAAGAGCATCCACCTTTCCCATTGAGGTGCCAGCCTTGTGTATTAATTTGAAATTGAAACGTGTTAGATACAATGCCCAGTGTGCTTGTCGGCAATTAAGCTTTCGTCCCTTCATGAAGTACTCGAGGTTTTTATGATCGGTCCAGATCTCGACCTCATGTTTGGCTCCTTCAAGGTGGTGTCTCCATGCTTCCAGTGCTCGAATTATGCCCAGCATTTCTTTATTGTGTACATCGTAATTTCGTTCCACGTCATTCAATCCTTTAGATAGAAAGGCACATGGCCTCCATTTCTCATCCTCACATTCCATAGATAGAATTGCTCCTGTAGCAAAGTCCGATGCGTCTGATTCTACTCTCAACTTCCGATCCGGATCGGGAGATACTAATATAGGTGCTTTCGTAAATAATTTTTTTAGCATATCAAACGCTTCCTCCTGTTCCTCTTTCCAATTCCAGGTTGTTTCTTTCCTTGTTAATTTATGTAATGGCCCTGCCACTTTAGAGAAGTCTTTGACAAATCTTCGATAGAAATTGGCCAATCCTAGAAACGACTGGACTTCTTTGACTTTCGTTGGTTTCGGCCATTGTTTGATGGCGTCTACTTTTGAAGGATCCATTCGAATTCCGTCTTTCCCAATAATTAACCCTAAGAACTCTATTTTGTCTCTGTCAAAGAAACATTTTCCCGGTTTTAAGAATAAGTTGTTTTCCCGTAATCTTTTTAGAATTTCCTCCACGATTTCACTGTGTCCATTTTCTCCTTCAGTTGCTACCAATATATCGTCAATATAGATAACTACGTCTCCTTGATCAATCAAGTCTCTAAATATGTCATTCATCATGGTTTGAAACGTGCTTGGGGAATTATTTAATCCGAAGAACATAACTGTTGGTTCGAAGGCTCCATCTGGGGTTGTAAATGCCGCTTTCCACTTGTCTCCTTCTTTGATGCGCACATTGTTATACCCCCATCTGAGGTCCATTTTGGTAAACTTTTTCTTTCCCTTTAATTTATCAATCAATTCCGGAATCAACGGAAGTGGATAATTATTGCGAACGGTCCAGCTGTTAATATGTCGGTAATCCTGTACCATTCGTTTCTTTCCGTCTTTTTTGGGTATAAAGAATACTGGCGAAGTTTGTGGTGACTTGGTAGGTCGAATATATCCTTTGCATAATTGATCGTTTACAAATTCGGATACTTCTTTCCTTTCATCTGGTGACAGGGGATAGACTTTGGCCTTTTTTGGTACGAAATCCAGTTTTAAGTCTATAGCGTGATCCCATGGTTTCCTGACTGGTAATCTCTCCAATGCTTTCTTTTCAAAGACTGATAGATATTTGTGATATTTCTGGGGGACAACCTGTTCCGCTGGTACTTCATCTGAGGGTTCTCCCTTAGCTGCCCTGAGCATGTGGATTACTTCCTCCTTCACTTCTTCCTCATTTCCTTCTACTACTTCTTCCATCCTTCCCCCCCATCTGGTCCTTGCAGTTTTATTTAGGTAATGTGTTCGACGCATGCCACATTCTTCTGGACATCTTGATGATTTAATTTCCGCTTTTTCCCAATTGATTTCTGGATTATGACATTTCAGCCAAGTATGTCCAACGATAATTTTAGCTTTTCCTAGGTTGCATGCTTCAAACACTGCTATCTCCACGTGTCCTTTATACCGCATAGCCATGACTGCTTCATGCGTGATCGAACCTCCTTGGTTAAGCGTGCCATCAACGTTGTAGACCCGAATGGGGAAAGGTAGTTCCCTTAATTTAATGTTGTTCCTTTTGGCGAAGTCCAGATCTATGAACATCCCTGTCGCCCCTGAGTCTAATAATGCTTCAACATCAAATGTGCGTTTGTTCTGCAACGTTTCCAGCGTGATTTGCATCATAAGCTCCTTTTCCAAAGAAGCGGATCGAATAAAAGATGGTTCCCCCATAGAGTCCGTTTGCCTAGTTAATTTATCTGATTCTTTGCAACAGGGAATTAAGCATTCATCCGTAGGGGACAAACCAAGCCTCGTTGCCGAGGGCTCCCCAATGATATAGTTTACAAGTGTATCTAAGTCCGATTCATCTGTGCTATTTTTTTGGGTTTTTACCTTTTTGGGTTTGTCCAATAGTATTTTATTGTATGTAACTGCTGCGTCCGTAAGCTTTTGAAACCAAGAATTTACAGTGTCTTTATGTATGTAAGAGTCTATAGGCAATTGTTCATATCGATTTGTCAGAGCCAGCGGGGGAATTACTGGTTGACGTTTACAAAATCCTGCTGCGCTGCAGCCTGTCCGTTGTTCTGAGCCGGTTGGCCCTGCTGTCCATTATTAGCTTGGCGCGCTTGACGCCTCGCATTGATCTGTCTCAAAATTTCCTCCTCCTCTTGTTTGTCAATCTGTTCGATCATTGCTGCTTGTACCCTGCGCTGTGGCCGTCTGCAATCTCGGGCAAAATGCCCCTGTCCGCCGCAGTTATAACAATTACCAGGAGCGCGTTTCTGGTTCCTATTGATGTCCATTGCATTTGGATCCTGTTGTGGTGCTGCTGTTGTTGTTGTTGACTGTTTTGTTGTTGAGGACGGTACCCCCCATTCTGTTGTTGCCCAAAGGGCCTCTGTTGCTGCTGTTGTCCATATGCGGGCCGATTGCCCCATGTGTTACATTGTTGTCCAAAGTTATTGCCAGTCCTCATGCCTGGTCTTGCTGCGAAGGTCTCTTCCGCTCTGCCGATTGCCAAAATTTCTTCACAGGTGCCCTGCACCGTGGACTTTCTCCTCCCTTGCTGGAAGAGTTGTTGCATGATAGATTCCTTGGCGTTCCTTTCCAAAAGGGTTACACCGTGCCTTTCCTCAATCTTGCCCTTGATCACCAGGGTCCCGAATTGCGTAATCCAATCATCGGTCTTCATTGAACCTTGCTTAAAGCTCTCAATTTTGGATCGGGCCCATTCGATCTCAGTGGTGGGACGAAACCTCGTTGTGATTTCACTGACTAGCTCTCGGTACGTTGGCCAATCTTCTGATTCTATACATTGATTCAAATGGGTTTCCCCATAAACTCCTGCCGTGGGACCATCCAATCGCGACCACACTGCAATGCACACTTCTTCCTCTCCATTGAATAGCTCTCGGTTGACCCTGAGCCATGCGAGCATCTTAGTCCACCATACTGTGAACGTTGCTTTGGATCCATTGTATTTGCCGGGATCCGCGGCGACTTCTAATTTCCTTCCACAATTGTTGTTTTGTGGGGGGGGGTGATTGAACAGTGGTATTGGAGGTAAGGGTGATGGTGCGTGGTGTTGTTCAAATTCTTCGTCGAATTGGGCATTGGTGCCTTCGGCCATGATGGTGTAATGAGGGGGAGTGGTTGATTTTTGAACAGTAGTACCTTGCGTCGGGCGCGCGACCCTGTTCTACCGCTTAGGCGAGAAAAATCTAAAAGGAAAAAAACCCAAAGAGCGATCTGTTTACTCAGGTAGCTGATTTACCCGAGCAAAGGAAGATCTAGGAAAAATGAAGTCCATGCAGTCAGATCCCCTACGTGCGCTGGACTGGTCGATATCCTGAAATAGGGTCGGGGGTTGGAACACCTTTTGCGATCTAGACGTGTACGGTCTGCTCTCTCTAACCGTCACACACGCCAGCAGCTTTCCCGAAGGTTAGTTGCGTCGGCCTTTGGTCACCTCGACATGGGACGGGCTCAACGTTTCCCTATGTGTCTCAAACGGCAACGCTAGATATAGTGGGTGCACCAAGTGTTTCTCTTCTTATCCCTGAAGTCTGGGAGATCCCCCTTAATGCTAGGGTCTGTGTGTAATAACGAAGTGCGACTTTTAACGCAAAAGTGCGAAACGGCGGGGATAGTGATGATGGAGTGGGAAGTTTGTGTTTGGGCGGGCGAGTAGAAAGAGCTTGTTTTTCTGTTGAGGCGATGCTAAGTCAAATGACGTCGCGAGCCCAAACTTAGGAACGAAGTGGAAAAGTGATAAGAGAACTGTATTGCCAAGAGACCCAGCGGAAATCTCAAGAGAACAAGCTATCGAATACAAGTGAAAGTACCCTATTTATATATGTAAATTCCATGAGGCTGCGTTGTGGCAGCGTCATGCTGCGTGATAATGATAAGATGTCCTCATGTATGATATGATGTAGATAAGATAAGATCGAGATAAGATAAGATAAAGTGAAAAGTGAAAATATGATCATAACAACAAATTCTGTTGTAGTTTCTCAGTTCTTTTATGTGTAACAAACTGTTCCAAGGTTCAGGCAGAGTATGCAGGAAGTTGGAAAGGCAAAGAGCAATGTTATTGCTAAATCTAAGGAATCTAGCTATAGTACAAGAGTACTGACTATGAGCGGTAGCGAATGAGTCAGTAGCTGCAGAAGGCAGTGCACATGAGTAAGGCGACTGCAGAATGCTATGTATACTACTGTGGAAAGCGAGTCAGCATGGGAGTGAAGTAGATGAAAGGAGATGCTGTGTCATGGTATACAGTGTCTCACAAAACTGATTCAATGTTTGCTACTTTGTGAATACCTTCAAAGTAACTTTGCAAATAATGCCAATCAAAGGAAGGTATTGGTACCTGGTTAAAAGCCCTGCTTCAGGACTCTCGGAATCTGCAATAATTATGTAATTCCCATAAGAAATGATCAATATATGATCAAATTACTCCAGGGACTCATTGAATCAGTTTTGTGAGTATGTACAATAAATACAGTATTTTATACTTTAGTACTTGGTATTACCCCCCTTAGCTTTGATTACTGCCTCTACCCTTCTTGGCATACTTTCTATCAGGTTTTGACACACTTCTGGCTCTATATTATTCCACACCTCTGCTGCTCTGTCCCAAATCTCCCAGACTCCCTTGGGTGGTGTTGGATATTCATTCAACTTCCTTTTAATATGAACCCAGAGGTGTTCAATAGGATTGAGGTCTGGGGACTGTGCAGGCCAATCCAGCAGAGCGATATTCTTGCTGTCCATCCATTTTTTGGCCTTCTTGGAGGTGTGCTTGGGGTCATTGTCCTGCTAAAAAATGATCTCCTCTTCAGAGATTCCACTCTCCTCCATGCTGGGCAGCAAATTGTCCTCCAAAATGGACACATACTGATCAGCATCCATCCTCCCCTCAACCTCTGCAAGTCTCCCCACACCTTCCCAACCCATACAACCCCAAACCATAATATTTCCTCCCCCAAACTTGACTGTGCCCTGAACCTCTCTTTCAATAAGCCCCTCACCCTTCTTTTTCCAGACCCATTTCTTGCCATCTGACCCAAACCTGTTGATTTGGGTCTCATCTGACCAAATGACCCTCTTCCAGTCCTCCACTGTCCATTCCCTGTGCTTCATAGCAAATGCCAACCGCCTCTTCCGATGTATGGCCTTTAAGAAAGGTCTTTTCTTCTTTGTTACAGCCTTGAATTCATGTTTTCTGAGAACCCTTCTCACAGTTTCTGGGGAGACAGGATTGGAGATGACAGTGTTGATGTGTTTGGTAGCCTGCACAGCATTGGAGGCTCTCCCTGAGGTGATTTGTGAAAGTATGTTTCGTGTGTTGGTGGGAGAAAGCTTGGATGGACGACCACCAGAAGAGAGATTGCGATGAGGAAGAAGATTCTGAAGCACTCTGGAGACAGTTGGTTGGCTGACACCCAGGTTAGAGGAAATATGATGAGTGGAGTGACCATTGGAGGCCAGAAAAAGAATGTTTTCCTTGTGGGAAGAGGAGATAGGGCACATGATTAATTATGGAGGCTGTTGAGGTTGGATTCTTCTTATACAACTTTCCTTGACAACCCACCAGGGTTCTATTCAAGTTCCATCAGTAAGTCATGACAACTGGTTACCATACAACCAGTGAAGCATTTGATTCTGATAATTGCCATAGGTACTCACAAAACTGATTCAATGAGTTGCTGATTTAATTTAATCATATCTCCATGGTTTCTGATCTAAATCATATGATTCCTTTATATTCTGAAAGCCCTGAAGTAGGGCTTTCAATTATATACCAAAGCTTTAATTCAATTGGTATTCTTTGCAGAGTTATCTTAAAGGTATTCAAAAAGCAACAAACATTGAATCAGTTTTGTGAGGCACTGTATATGTAAGAGGGCGCCAAGCCGGGCCGATGAGTAAAAGTGAAAATGATATTGTCCCCATTGTTGGGGTTAGACCAGTTAAGATTTGTCTTGACACCCCAGTCCTGTATCAATTCCTCATTGATGCCGACAGTGAGGTTAAGGCCTCAGATGGCCAGGTGAATGCGCTGGTTTTCGACAGCGAGGGTGTTGGTATAACTTTTGAGGATTTGTTTCTCCTCTTGATTTGGGGTGATGGGGAGGTCAGATAGAGTGTGAAGGTGTATGTACATTTGCCGATTCAGGATGTTGGCAAGGTTTTGAGTGTGTGGATTTGGTCTCTCATGGAGAGCGCTTCAGACATGAGGGTGGCGACGGCAGGGTTGATGTTGGTGGTGGAGGTGGAAGTGGTGGTAATGTTTGACATGGTGGTGAGGGTGTTTGAGAGGTAGAGGAAGAAAGGCGTGTTGGGCAGAAGACTAGAGCAGGGAACTCAGTGGAATAGTTGACTGATGAGGTTGATGGGGTGATGGACTTTGGTATGAGGCTTTCATCGTGGGTGAGACGGATTTTGTGGATGGAAATCACGGATCAATTCTTGAGCGTTCTGAATGTTAGCCCAAGGTTCCCATGTATTCTCTTCTGGGCCATACCCTTCCCACTGGACAAGGTACTGGATCTTTCCGTGGAACTTCCGAGAGTCCAGGATCGTAGAAACATGGTATTCTTCTCGTCCCTCAACAATGATCAGATCAGGGGCTGGCTTCTTCTGGATGGCGTACTTTGGTGTTTCATATAGTAACAACAGAGACTCATTGAACACAGGGTGGATCATCTTCCAGGTTTTTGGGAGATCAAGAAGGTATGCACTGGCCCCTTTCTTCTCCAGGACTTTGAATGGTCCATGCCGGAGTGCATCAAGTTTCTTCGAGGGGCGATTGGTCCTAATGTTAGTTCCTTCCAGCCACACCTTGTCTCCAATGCAATAGTTCTGAGACAGAGTTCGCGGTGTGTCAACTGTCTTCTTCATCTGATCCCATGCCTGTTTTAGCGCTGCATTGGCTTCTTCATGTGCCTGTTTGAGTTTTTTCAAGAAGTCGTTGGCAGCCAGATTGGTGTTGAAGCATCTTTGAATGTCTGTCTGTGATGACCAGAATTGCATTCTTCCCATCAGATTCTGGTATTGGTCCTATGTTGTCAATCCCTATGTCTTCCCATGGATGAGTCGGTGCTGCATGGGGATGTAGAGGAGCATGTTGCTTCTGTCTGTTCATCTTGTTGCATTGACAGGTGTTGCAACCCTTCACATACTTCTTCACATCATGCAGGATGGTGGGCCACCAATAGATGTGAATGAGGAGTTCATGTGTCCAATACTGTCCTGGATGTCCAGCCACTGGTGCATCATGTAATTCAAACATCAGCTCTTGACACAATTGTGGGTCTGGTGGAACATAAACTCGTTCTCCTGCATAGATAATGCCGTTTTCCTGTTGATACCAATGAGGATTCTTCTTCAGACCCTGGGCTACTTCTGTCTCCATGTGGTTCAAAGCCTTGATGCATGTGATCCATGGGTTTTCAATGGTTGTGACATTTCCAATCTTGATGGAATCAGATGTTTCACCCCCTTCAAAGAATTGTTCTTCTGTGAACATCTCCATTTGTACCACATCTTCTGATTCCAATCACTTCAAGAATAGTCCCTCCTTGAGCATCTGGTCACTGTCCTGTGGTTTGAGTTCCGTTTCATACCAGGGTGACATTGCCGTTGCCATGATTATGTTATCACAATTCTTGGCAAATCCTACCAAGGAACACATTGATAAAATGAAGTATATAATCTGCTATCCCGTGGGCACTTCTGATTACTGACTGACATATTCCGGTGATCAAAATGTGGGCTGATATGCCTACATGGATTCTGACTGGGCATCCGACAAAATTAAACATCAAAGCTGCACCGGCTTTTCCTGAAACTTGCAGGTGCTTCTGTAGGCTGGACTTGTCATCTACAAAAAACCATTGTACATTCATCTACTGAAGCAGATAGTGTTCGAAAGTCCAGTTTAAAAAACAAAATTAACCACTAACCAGACCAAACCAAACCAGTGGTTTGGTTAATCAACTGGTTTGAGTTAATCAGATTCAGACATACCACTGATTTTTAAATAATATTTAAAAAAATTAAAGGGGTTAATTGAAAGAAATTTTTTTTTAATTTTTCTTCTGTTTCACATTCATACATTTCAACGAAAAACAGTTAAAATTATTATTAGAGGAGCTTCGCATAATGGTTAATGCAGTTCGCTCATAATGGTCTTTTGTTTTAAAGCCTTTAATCAATTATACTTTGGTTTAAGTTGATCACTTTTGGAAAAAAAAATTAACCAGGTTTAACCGGTTTAACCCGGTCTAAACCAGTAACCTTGAAACAAAGCAAGAGGTCATCTGAGCTATTGACATAGAAGTCAGTCTATGGAAACTACTCTCTCACTCATATGGAAATGACAGAAAATAAGACAAGACCAATGGGAGACTGGTCCCACTAGTCTCACCAATCTTAAATTATAGAACAAGACTGGTCTAACTAACTACAGTAGATACAAAAAAAAAAACCCATGTCTGTCCCACTCCCCAGCCCCATGATTCATGCGTGCATGGATGGCATTGAGCACGAGTGAGGCCATTGGGCACAGCTGCAGGTCCTGTTGGACAGGAGAGAGGGGCGATTGGACACGTGTGAACGGCATTGGGCGTTGGGTGTTTGAGTGCAGGTCATTGGACATGAGTTGGGG
Organism: Entoloma clypeatum; assembly: GCA_963565915.1. NCBI lineage: Eukaryota > Fungi > Basidiomycota > Agaricomycetes > Agaricales > Entolomataceae > Entoloma > Entoloma clypeatum. The sequence continues at coordinate 1,528,405 of OY751490.1, read as the reverse complement.
GGCCATTCGGCATGAGAGACGGGCATTGGGGATGAGTGGGGACTGTTGGGCGTGAGTCGAGGCGGTTGGGCATGAAAGATGGCTTTCAGGCACGAGAGACGGGCGAGAGATGCCATTGGGGGCGAAAGGAGGCTGTTGGACACTAGTAGGGGTTGTTGGATGTGAGAGTGGGCCGTTGGGCGCGAGTGGGGGCCGTTAGGCATGAGTGGGGGCCGTTAGGCATGAGTGGGGGCCGTTAGGCATGAGTGGGGGCTGTTAGGCATGAAGAGAGGCTGTTGGTCATCAGTTGGGGTTGTTGGGCACAAGAGACGGGTAAGAGACACCATTGGGGGTGAAAGGAGGCCGTTGGACGCAAGTAGGGGTTGTTGGACATGAGAGTGGGCCGTTCAACGCAAAGGGAGGCCATTGGGCACGAGGACGGGACGTTGTGCACTAGAGGGGAGTGTTGAGTGCTTGAGGGGGCCGTTGGGGGTGAAGGGAGGGCATTGGGGGCGAGTGGGTGTTGTTGGGCACGAGAGACGGGTGAGGGATGCCATTGGGGGCGAAAGGAGGCCGTTGGATGCCAGTAGGGGTTGTTGGATGTGAGAGTGGGCTGTTGGGTGCAAAGGGGCCTGTTGTGGGCAAGTGGGGGCCATTAGGCATGAGAATGGGATGTTGCGTGCTAGAGGGGGGTGTTGGGTGCTTGAGGGGGCACAAAGGGAGGCCGTTGGGCATGAGTGGAGGCCGTTGGGCATGAGGATGGGACATTGGGCACTAGAGCAAGGCGTTGGGCGCAAAGGGAGGCCGTTGGTCATCAGTTGGGGTCGTAGGGCACCAGAGGAGGGCGTTGGGCGCGAGGATGGGCCATTGGGCATTAGAGAGGGCCGTTGGGTGCTTGAAGGGGCCAGTGGTGGCCAGATGGAGTGGAGGTGGGGGGAATAAAGAGTGTGGGAAGGTTTGGCAGTCAACTTATGGTTTGAGTTTTGGCAATTGCCAAGCGTGCTCGGTAGTGTTGCTGCGGTTCCGACTCCAGTCGGCTCTGAGCCGAAACCGCACTGCACAGAGCCGAAACCGAGCCAAACCATGATGTTCTGAAGCCATGACTTCCAAAGCCGCGGTTGTAAGCAGTTTCGGTTTGGCTGCCAGCTTGAGCCGGTGCCTCGTAAACACAACAAACACAAATTCAAACAAAACACTCATGCGTCTCTGAGACTTCTTTCTGCAAGCAAGCAATATGATTCAAGTGTAAATATGTCATATAAAATGCCCTAAGCATGACGATAATGATGTATGTAGGTAGGGCGGGGGAGGAATTCTTATCAAAATAAAACAATAGTAAAAAAATATCAGTTGCAAGCCCGCTTTTGACAATCTACCATGCACTCCTCATGCCGCCATTTCTCTTCCTTCGTTTCGAAGACAATTGCAAGGTGGTCTGCAGGCAGCCGCACCTCAAATCCTGTCCAGGCTGAACTTGCACCTTCAACGTGATCGATGATTTCAATGAGAGCTGCTTCCTCAGAGCCACAGCGACTATAACAAATTCGAAGAGCAAACCTACCCTGATGATCCCCCTTGAGAATGACAAGCAGAGCATCAGTCTGCTTCACATTCGGATGGATGATAGAAACCCAATCTGGGTCCAAAATGTGCATCCTTCGATTCGCCATGTAAATAATTTTTGGCTGTCTGTCATGCATGGTGCTGGAAACATAGACCCGCGACAGGTTGAACTGGCCGCCAGTAACCTTCACCTGTACTTTGACACCCAAGAAACATGGATCAAGAAGATCATGATCAGGAGTGGGCGCGGATGTGGAGGGTGTTGTGGGGCGGGAGTAGCGACCTGGAGTCCACGACAATGGATCCCAAACTGGGGTGGACGATGAGCCTCCAGGCTCAGGCATGGGGGTGCTCGCAATTAAGATGGGTGGGGGGGGGGCCGGGCGCGTGGAAGTGGGTCACAGAAAAGTGGGTCGAAGAGGCGACTTTGTGGGTACTGGAACTCGAATAGCTCTTGCTTGGTGCTGAAAGTAAGGATCATTAATTAGCATCAGAGGATGAATGTATATTGGATGAAACTCATACTCAAATTCAACCACATCATAATTGAAGATCACCTTCGGGAACAGCGCATTTGGATCATAGTTCATGAAACGGACTTCAATCCTGAGGCCGCTCACTGTATCTTGATTGGGCAGAACATTCTCAATGACCGCGGGCTGGCCTTTACACTGGTGTCCACGCTTGATAACCATGACCTTGACCCCCCGCCAAGGGACTTGATGCCGCTTCTTCAACACCGCTGAAAGTGCCAAATCATCCGAAGAGGGCAGCAACACAGCGTGCAGTATGGGCAGTTCTGTAAGGGCAACCACTTTCACTTTTCACTTTTCCTTTCTTTTGCCTGACACATCGAGACGCCGTGCCTTGAAGGGGGGGTGATGTAAGGGCAACCACTTTCACTTTTCACTTTTCCTTTCCTTTCTTCCTTTCCTTTCTATTCCACCATCTCCGACGTCCTCCGATCGTATCCGCTGTCTCTGACATCTTATCCGCCTCTCCGCATCTGACGACTCCGCCCCCATCCGCTACTCCGCACGTCGGATCGCAGGTACTATCATTCATCTTGTTTCCATTCATCCTTCATCGCTACTCCCGATCATTGCTCATCATTCATGCATCTCGTTTTATCTCTTATTTCATATCTCATTTTACTATTTATCTCGCTAGCTTGCAGGGGAATCCTTAGAACTTTCTCTTCGGATCTCCCTTGCAAGGTGTGTGTTGTATTACTTATCAGACTGCTCAATCTAAACTTCGGATCTCCCTTGCAAGTATCTGAGTTCGAGTCTTGGATCGTAAGGTCGCCCTTACAGGTTCTGTGATTGAGGCGCTGTTTTTGTGAACGATGAATGACTAAGAAAGAAGTTAGAAGATGAATGTTTCTTCCCTGAAAAGAAGTGCTGTACCTCCATAGCAGGACGGGTGTCGTCACCACCTTTTTCAAGGATCCAGATGTCAATGTAGTCTACCCACTCTACAAATCCCATTCGGCCTCTATGCATGCCTCCGACAACTCTGACAAAATCGCCAATACTGATGGATTTGCAGACGTGGTACCATGGAAGTTTCAAAACCTCACCCCCCATTTCAGCGACTTCGACCTCAACAAAGTCTGGTTGAGCAAGTTTGACCTGGCCAAATTCCCCATTGTGCGAACCTTCAACAATTTTGACCGACTCTCCAGGAAAGAACGCCCATTCAAGCAGGATGGGAAACTCCTCGCCCATCAGGTGTTGGATCCCCAGGTGCGGGCTGAGGAGGAAAAGGGCATGCAATTCAGTGGAGATGGAGACAGCCTCAGATGACATGTATCAGCAGGCCGTGTTCGAAAGTGCACCCATTGCAAAAGAAAGTATCATTCCCTTTTGGAGTCAGTGGGATGCCGAAGATCTTTTCAATGACAGAGGTGAAAAGAGCCTGGGGAGGAGGAGGAGTGGAGCTTGGCCGCTTGCCCCGTTTTCTTCATGAGAGAGGGGTCGAAAGCTGGAGGCGAGGCACCAGGAGGAGTTGTATGCCACCCCATGGCATTAACTTGTTGATGTACCCAAGGTCACCTTTGTAGGCACCTCTTAAGACCCGCACCCACTGTCCGATCCTGAGCCATAGTTCCCGATCCTGAGGAAGACGGAGTGTCGCTGGTCGATCTTCCAGTGGAACAAACTTGACGATAGGTGTTGCTAGCTGGTCTTGTGATACCAACAGGTTTCCTCTCTTCATGACCCCAGGGATGTGGCGCAGGAAGCTATGGAGGTTTGGGTTCATGTTGGCCTCAATGAAAACCGACCCTTGGAGAGGTCCATGGGTATAGGCCACTGATAGAACGTCTGGCATCGCCCTGTCCTTGACTAGCTGGAAGAGCGTGTAGACAACTTCTTCTTCAAATCCAGGCTGGGATATCCTTGAGACTTACCACAAACGAGATGAATGGAGACTTACCCAGCATTGGAGCTGCCAAATAGGTTTGTCTGACGTTTGAGGTTGACACAGTAGATTGTGTGGTAAAATTCCGCCAGACGCCTCGTCGTTGTATGCAGTCATGGGGCATTGGCACCGCGCGCTGGTGGCGCGGTAGCGTGCATGTTCATGGACCATGTCCCAATCAATATCATCCTCTGGCTCATCCTGTGGCTCGTCCAGTCCACCGGCCTGATAATCGTTCCACCACCGAATACCCTCAGGGTGATTATCCTCCTGGTCATTGATAAAACCTAGAGCTACCTCAGAAGTGGATCAAAATAAGAGGACAGGTTGCTTACCATCCTCCTCCTCCTCATCATCATCATCAGCATCATCGACTTGAGCCTCGAGATCCACGAAGGGATTATGAGCTTCTGTGATCTGTTTAATGGACTGTAAGCCCCCCGCGTGTTGCATGAGCAAGAAGACAGACATACCCGGCGACAACTCATCCTGTTGGTGGGTTTGATTGATGACCTACAGGACATGATAATTAGCTTTCATGGTATGGTTGATGTTCAAATCGTAGAAAACAAAGAACAGCCCTCGCTCTATAGGCCCCCAGTTCCCTTGCATCACTCCTTCAGAGCGAGGAGTCCATGAATCTGGCGTGCACATATCATATGCTACATGTCAATTTGCCTGTGCAGGACGTGCCACCGATGGGTGGGGCTTTATCTTTGCCCCCGCTTCAATTCAAGTACTCATCAGGGCTTATGATTTACTAATTACATGTACTAATAAAACCTATCTTACAGAACTTACTGAGGATGAGGAGGTCGGTAGGTGGTGGTGTGAGAGCAAGAAGAAAAAATCATGTGTTGGGGTGTCCAGTTGTTGATACACCACGGGACTCAAACAATGGAATCGGGGGTCGGAAGTCATACTTACAATTAAATCTAATATGTGTTTAGGGCCTCGTGGAGGTGAGAGGTGTAGGGAAAGGTCCAGAGTCATGTGGCTGCTGTTTATTCAACCAGCAACCCGGTTCCCCAGTTTGTTGATGGTTATGGGCAGAGGCGGTGATTGTACTGGTGGTTGGATCGCTACCGAGGTACTGGTGCTCGAACTTGCCTTCACTGCTTTCTGGCACCTTGGCGGTCGGAGTGAAGACAGCTCTCCTAGATGCTCACGAAGAGGCCGACTGGACGGTGTCAACATAGTCCAACTTCCAATTCCGTTGTTTGAGTTCCGTGGTGTATCAACAACTGGACACCCCAGCACATGATTTTTCCTTCTTGCTCTCGTACCACCACCTTCCCCATATGCACAATAGTACTCTACCACTAGTATAGTAGAACTATCTAATGTAGTCTAGTAAAAGGAATAGAACTACTAATTCAAATAAGTATACAGAAACTAACTGTCCACGGATGCTGCTACTGCATTGCCGATGTCGGTTCGCAATGCACCACCCACAAGGTAGATCATATCCGCCAATGAATTCAATCCCCCACACGACGCTGCTGTTACATCATTGCTTCACGATCACACGCACACGAGGTGGATTGAACGTCGAGCGCCCCTCGGGAATCTTGGCAACAGGTGTGTCCACCATCCGTTCATCATTTGATAGGTCAATAACTTAAAGCCCAGGTCGCTTATCAAAGGTAATAGGGGAGGAACAAGTGCGTGCCTTGTCCGTTTGCAACAGTATGGATCTAACAGATTCATAACTCGGTACCCAACCAACATTCAGCAAGGGCAATGTGAAGGGAAGATATAGTCCTAGATCAATGGAGGAGCCCATCACTACCAAGCGCCGCAGTTGGGACTTGTGCGATGGATTAATTTGCGGGACTCAGGATGCAGGTATGTATGCACTTTGTACATCAATCTGTCATTTCTTACAACTTCACCCTTAGCACTGCAGGGGGTGGTAGATTATGGAGTCCTGTTAGAAGTAATTACGTGATAGTTGTGAACGATAAAAGACCTTAGTGTGTATTCTCCCTAGCCAGTGTACACGATTTTTCATCACCTCCCCATCCAGAAATGCCACCTCGTCGTTGTCAGCAAGTTCTGGCTGAATCCCTTCCCAGTCATGCCCAGCCTCTCGCTCAGAACCAACCTCTGGCTCTGGCCCAGCATCGCCCCATTGCAGGTTCTTCGGGGACGAGATGTCGACGCCCTCATGCCCAGGATGGCAATATCGCTGGAGAGGACTTCGACTGCACTGGGATCAATAGAAATGCAGAAGGCAATGATGAGTCGGCTTGTCCATCCAATGTTGCAACACAACACTCGAGCCCATCAGTTCAAGTAGCCCAACTCCCGATCTGTAAAGAGAGGAAGAAGGCTGTTGATGTCTGGGAGTTCTTCGAGATAGAAGATAATGTTTTACCAGATGGGAGCTGGGCCACCAAGCGAGTGTGTATTTTGTGCAAGTAAGTAATTGTCTTGCTTGAGTCTTGCGACATTGGATTTGACACTCATTGCAGAGAAGTGCCTCCTTCAGACGATATCAGATGGACCTATGCGGCAACGACAGCAACAACAACCCTTTGGAAACATCTAACCGCTAACCACCGTCAAACATATATCACCAAATGTCAGGAAAAAGGTTGGACGGAGTACCTCACGAAATTGAACGGCGGCTCGGTGGATAGTTCGGGTTCTTGTTCTATGGGGCCATGTGCTCCCTTCAGCCAGACAGCGTTTGTCAAGCACCTTGTCCTCAAGAAAGAACTTCAGGTAATACCATCTGTCTTCTTCAGTGCCGTTCACTGAGTTTGTTGTAGAGTGCATTGGGGCGAATCAGCTTCACGGCCGATCTATGGTCCAGCAAAATGTGGTACCCTTATTGTTGAGGCGACATGTGAGTCTGACGACTATATTCACAGGCCCGAACATAAAATGCACAAGGAGAGGTGATACGATGCCATCAAGACAAAGGAGCGATGCTGACTATTGACCCACATGGGATCTCAAGAGAACAAGCTACAAAATACAAAGGAAAGTAGGCTACTTATATATGTAAATACCATGAGGCATAAATGAGGTGCACAGTAAATAAGACTGTTCTAGAATAACATGTGTCTAACATGAGCTAGGATAAGATAAAGGTTTCAGATAAGATAGGATAAGATCAAGAGATAGGATAAGATGAGATGAGATAAAGAGATAAGATAAAGATGAGATTAGATAATAGGATAAGATAAGAGCGATCATAACACTTATCTTGCCATCACCGCCCATTGGCTCGGACGCAACTGAGAAACGACTCAAATGCGCCTCAACAGTGGCTTGATTGCCTTTCATTGCATGCGGGAATGCCACGACAGTCAACGCCTGGCTAGAATTGCAATGAATATCCTAGAACGGGCCGGAATCACATCGAAAGTATGTATTCTCTATTAAAACAATACACAATCTAATACCGCCTTCCACAGGGTGGCCACTGGACTGTCGATGATGCATCAGTGAATGACACTTTCATGAGAGCCCTCAAGGACTTGCATGATGACTGTGATATTGAGTTTGATGCCCAGGACCGACACATCATGTGTTTCCCCCACATTATCAACATCACAACTGGACATGTTGTCAATGACTCGACAAACACAGCTTATTCAGATGACCCAGATGATTTTGATCATACTCCTGACTTGCCAGACAGAAGTCGCGATGTTGTTGCTGCCTGCCGCAACACTATATGTGTGGTCCGGGCTTCAGGACAGAGAATTGAGCACTTTGAAAACACAATCACACTCGGCAATCAGGAGCACTGGTGGGCCCTCAACACCGAAGGAAAAAGCAAGAATATCAAGATTCTCCAACTCCTCCTCAATGTCCATTCTCGTTGGGACTCGATACATGCCATGGTCGTTAGATGTCTCTATTTGCGACAGGAAAGCTTTTCTTCGTCTCGCGTCTTTTGCACTTCTCATCTTGACCTACAGCCTGTCAAAACCTTTCTAACCAATCCTCTCAATAGAGATATTGCTCACCTCAAGTTGACTGAACAAGAGTGGGACAATTTGGAAGACTCTGCCTCAGTCCTCACAGTAAGGTTTCACAATCATTAATTACTACATACAATCTTGACTGGTTTAAATAGATTCCACATGTCGTGCAGCAAAACATGTGCGCAAAAAAGCTGCCAACGCTTTTGTCAAGCATATGCAACTTCGAAATGTTTATGATGGCATGGGAGACACTTGGTGAACGCCACCCGCATCTGAAGAAGTATACTGATATTGGGCTGAAATGGGCGACAAAATACTATCGGTGTATAAATCAAAGTAAGGCGTACGTGATCATGATGTGTTAGTATTTTTTACCTTTTCGATACTTCAGGCTGACCATGTTATTAGTCCTCAATCCCTCAATCCGTAGACACAGAGGAGCATTGGGAGACAAATTATATTGACCAAGCAACAGACACAATAAAAGATACTGTACATTCTATCATGACAGAATATCCCCTCCCCTACTAACTACACTGCATTGTAAGATGGGCAAATATCATCAGCATGGGGAGCTGTTGCATGCTTCAGATAGCTTTGGCCCTGGACCTAGCTGCCGTGCTACAGGCAGCATGGATGTTTGGAGAACGGCTTCGAAATATGGGCTTCAAGACATGTTACGGTTTGACACGGGAGCACAGGCATGGGCTTCACCTTCAACAGTCGATGAGGAGTATGACTTATACCTTAGAGATATTTCGCCACCAGAAACTGACATCGTGAATTTTTGGGATGTACGTGCCTTCTTGATCAAAACTCACATCATACTAAGGAAAGCAAGACCCACGCCGGTACCCCACATTGTATGCCATGGCTCTCGACTATCTCCCAATCCAGGCATCCGCCGTTCCTTGTGAGTGTATATTTTCATCAGCTAGTGAGACGGACACGAAGTGCCGGAACCGAATCCATCCAATCCTGATGGAGGCCCTTCAAATCCTGAAGTTTTCGTTGAAGCGGCAGAGGTTGGATTTCATGCAGGGGCTAGAAACACCGGAGGATGACATGTTATTGTCACCAAGAGACACTCGTGATCATCTTGCATCGATGTTGTCTCAAGGCATTTTGGGTGATGAACTTAGACAAATTGTGGCTCATGATGCATAAAAATATATTGTATCTCGTATGACTGAATAATTATGCTTTTTATACACTTAAAGAAAGTAATGAGAACATCAAGCAGCCGATAAAATGATAAATATATTATTATATAATGACATGCACTGTTTTGGCAATTGATTGATCAGTTCCACAACTCAGGACCGGCTTGCTCCGGCTGCTGAGCCAAACAGAGCCGAATAAATCGGTTCGGTTGACAAGCCAAGCCAAGCCATGACTTTGTGAGTCACAGTGCGGCTAGCTGAGTTGCAGCAACACTAGTGCTTGGCAGTCAATGCCGAGCGATGTGCATCGTTGAAATGCCCTCAATGCCCAAACCGTGGCACCACCAGTCCCAAAAATTATTCATAACTTATGTAGAGATACTTGAAAGCAATAGTAAGTATATATACAGTTACATACATTAGCTATGTCTGGTAGAGAGTCTATGTAGCAGAATGATGTATCAAAACACACTGTAAATTGTGATAAACAGTGCAGCATGAGTTCTCTTAAACACAAAAAGCAACATTTCTTACTTTCTCCTTTCCACAACCACATTAGATTACATGTAATATATATATACTATTTAACCATTGCATGTGAATCTATTGAGACCATTCAAACACATTTCAAGGACTTCATAAGGTGAATTTGAGCAAAATAGGTCGAAAATTTGACCAAAAAATTCTATTTCAGATTTGGATCCTTCACATCCAGGGGATCTTATAGCACATTTGTTTTTCAAATTTGGTCCATTCCTTGGGGAGATATAGCACTTTCACTGAAATCTGTACATTTCATTATTTCTATTCTATCTAGACATCTAAAAACCATACAAGGTGTTTCAGAAGGTGAATACATATCTATTGATGAGTTCTATCACATCGAACTATTATTAGACTATGAGAAAGGCACCGTGCGCACCTGCGCGATGCATTTTGCACATTGTTTACTATTATTTGGTCAGAGCACGGAACCTCTATAACTTAAAATCCATGGCGAAGTTTCATAAAATAAATACTTACTTAATGACATATAACTCCTTCCTACCTAATTGATATAGTATAAACCCTTACTTGTTCCTGTGTAGACATAATAAGCAGATGTGCGATGTTTTTGGGAATTTGTTTACATGTATTTGACACATTTGATGCGCGCGTGATACACATTATCCAATGTTGAAACAACACATCCACCCATTGCTGACTCTGCAATGAGGGCACACATGCCAAAAATCATGTGTTTGGATGGTTTAATCATGTGTGAACCTATGTCAACAGCAAATTAACTAAGTAACATGGCTCTTGTGGACAATTTGTGATATTTGTATGGTTTAACTGAGTTTAACCAACAAATTAACCAAACCAATGAAAGATTAACTGGTTGATGATGGTTTGGTCTGGTTTAGATTTTTTTCTGAAAATTTCTTAACTGGTTAAGGTTTAGGTTAATGGATTTGGGGTCAATTAACCAAACCAAACCAAACTTTCGAACACTAGAAGCAGAGTACATCATGATGGCGATGTCCGATTGCAGCCGCCAAGTAAAATGGGTAATCCAACTCTTCCAGAAGATTGGCTTCCTAATGCGGAATGTCCCAATCTATGCGGACAATCATGGCTCGATCTTTATTGGGAACAACCCTGTACAGGAACGCTGTACTAAACATATTGATCTCAGATATCATGTTATCCGAGAGTACATCTCTCGTGGATTGATCACTATAGAGTACATTGAAGGCACATCCAATCCCACTGATATGCTAACTAAAAATCTTAGTCAGGAACTCTTTGAAAAGTGTTGCCAACATTTAGGCTTGACATTTTCTTAGATCCAATGTATACACATCGAGGGGGAGTGTTGAACAAATTCCACTCCTATAGATTTACATCTATAGTGTCATGTGCTCTATCCCATGACATACAAATAATGTACAAATAAGTAGACTAGTATATAAGACTGTCCTTATTCACTGTGCAAGAATAACACTCTTACCAAGTAACCCCCACCTTGCAAACACCTCTCAAAGGTTAGCAGTCAGGTTCTCCCTCTATCGTAGATACACAATCCATAGCACCTAGCATAGAGTATACTAGGACTGCAAGACGACACATCCACCATGATTACCTCTGGTGTTGATGTGATCATATGCTGTTCCAACAGATGTGATCATATGCTGTTCTAACAATGGACATTGATTTGTGGCCTTTTTTAAATGAAATGAAAATGTTTTTTGGTAATTTAATTTTTTCAATGGTTCAGCAGTTCAAACCAGTTCTTCCACTCCAGTTCTGGTTCAGTTCTGGTCCAAAGAAAATCTATTGGTTCCAGTTCTGGTTCACAAATCATCAGTCAAGAACTGGACTGAACAGAATGTTGAAACTTTTCCCATCACGTAGATTAGATTAGATTACATCACGTGACCTTTACACATCTTCGATTACATACTTGTTTGGTTGGTACAAACAGTAGTACGGTATATAAGACCAGGAAACTGTTAATATCAACAAGTTGTCTCTTGACTCTTAACCAGCTCCATCGCTCTCACCAGCCTCAACCGCTCTCACCAGCCTTACCCCCTCCAAACCATGTAAGTGACCATAGCGGTATCGTAGAGTACTTCCACTGTAACCGTGTTGCTCAGTACACCTGTGGCTAGCGCCCAGGTGGAACTTCAACAGGTTATGGGCCCCGGATAGCAGAGGGACTTGGGAAACGCTGGCAACAGTGAGTACCTGCCCACTCTACCCTGGTTGGCAAAGAACCGATCGAAAGATCTAGGTTCTGAGTCTTACTTCTTCACATATGAACCTGGGAACGTCATTACGACAAGTACCTGTCATGAGACGTCCCTAAGGGGATTGACCTAGTACACTCCATGTGGAAACGTTGATCGCACCTTATACGTTTCTGACATATAAAGGGTTTTCCCGTGACCGCTATTCCTAAAGGGAATATGTCATAAGGAATCATTTAATTGTTTTCTTGAATCATATTCATAAACACATCACTGATTGGGAACCCTTTTTTAGATTCATCTACAATGTCTACCTCTCGTTCTGCCCTCGACATCATCACCCCCTTCGACGGTATCGACTACCAGAGCTGGGCCGAAAAAATGAAGTCTTACCTCCTCCATCAAGGAGTCTGGCGCATCGTCTCTGGCGACATCACACGTCCTGTGATCGCTGACTTCACCACCACGGTCTCCACCCCTGGGGCCACCGCTGCTGCTCCCCCTGTGTTGACTACCACGGTCGACCAGCCCGGCTTCCGTAAGGAAGAAAAAGCCTGGGTCAGGGACGATGACGTAGCTCTCAGGGCGATACGCCTGAAGGTCTCTGAGGCGATCAGACGCCACATCAAGGACAGCACCTCGGCACTTGACGCGTGGAAATCGCTGAAAGATAACTACTCCAAGGTATCCCCGGCTGTCATCTTCGGCGACTTCAAGGCCGCCGCCACCTACAAGCTCTCTGGACGCGACCCCGTGCCTGAAATTGAACGCCTGGGGTCTCTTTTTGCCCGGCTCGCCGATTCAAACTTTGACGTCCCCGATCTGATGCAGGCAATGATCCTGGCCAATGCAATTCCCGACGCCTGGTCATCACTCTCCACCGCCCTTTTCCAGGTCTACGACGCCGACAATTTCACCTACAAGGCCGTCGCCGACAGCATCATATCGGAGTACAGGCGCAAATATGCAATTGGGTCTACTCGGGCGTCCAACGAGCAGGCCCGGAAAATTTCCGGGACAAAACGCAAGGGGCAGGACCCCAAATGGGAAAAGCAGCAAAAGCCGAGTACCTCACAGAACGACGCTGACGAGCAGCCTAACTCAACCGACCATAGTACCGCTTCTGAAAAGAAGAAGGGAAAAGGACGCTGGCGCAATCAGAAGAAAAGCGCCAACACTGCGGACAACGCGTCCAAACATGTGGAGGAAACAGTTGAGTTTGTTGCTCCCTCCATCCACTTCCCCCCTCTTCCAACACCGTCCTTCACAACCGTCACTGGGCACGGAAAAACGATGAGTACCGCCCAGCCAGACTCTCAAAAAATGCAGTCGCTCCTTCAGCGAATAAACCCCCCTCCGTCACAGTACACCGGGCTTCCTTCTGGAAAACCATCCGTGTGGAAAAAGAACGACCATGTCCGCAAACTCGCGCGTGGCATTGGTGCTCGCCCCTCAGGATCGAATCTTCGTATCCTAGATACCATCATTCCTGACATCGACGAAAGGCCGGCTAAACAGCGTCGCGTAGCCCCGTCGATAGAAGAATCACTGAAGATGATGGACATAGACCATCAAAGCAAGCGGATGGGACTGGAACAATTCGAAGATGGGCTGATTGAACTTGACGGTTCGTCATCTCCCTCTCCTAAATCTGACCAATTAAGGAAAGCTAATAACACCTCCTTTCAGACGTGTAAAATATTAGCTAGTACTAGTGCAGAATGTATGGATCATATTGACAGCGATCTATATAAAAAATATACAGAGCACTTTGCGTCATGCACACACTGTAAGGAGAAAGAACGCGCACAATGGATCTTAGACTCCGGTGCCTCGTTACACTTTACCCATGAGTTCAAGGACTTCGCATACTACAGGCCTCTCAAGGCTAAGCGATTTGTCCAAACAGCCGCAAAGGGAAAGAAACTGGAAATTCTCGGAGTTGGGGCCGTTCCAGTACGGCATACCCTAAATGGGGAAATAAAAACCCATCTTCTCCGACCTGTATTCTACATTCCGGACATGGACACACGCCTATTGTCCCTAGGCGTCTTCCTTAATCACGGTTACAAAGTAGACGGAATGCGTGGAGAAATCAACATCTCCAAAGGCCAGAACAAAATACAGTTCTCACCTCACATTCTCGGACAAACCATTTATTGGTTAGACACTGAAATACGCCAAGACCAAATCCATGCGATCTCTAGCGAAATCACTGTTGAAACCTGGCACAAACGCCTTGGCCACCCAAATGACCAGGCGCTCAATAAAATTCCCACCAGTACCAAAGGAGTACCCAGAACGTTAGTACATGAGAAATCACAGGAAAGCTGCACGGGGTGTCTAAAAGGAAAAATGCCGAATCAGTCTTACCCTAACTCGATGACAAGGGCTGTCAAACCCTTTGATTTGATCCATTCGGACTTGAAACAGATATCCACGGCATCGTACCACAAGTACAAATATTTCCTTACCTTTTTGGATGATTTTTCTTCCCATGTCTGGGTCGTCTTGCTTAGGAAAAAATCAGGCGCCATCACAGCGCTGAAACAATTCCTTGCGATGATCCAGAATCAATTCGCCGCCACCCCTAAAAAATGGCGGGTTGATGGAGGTGGAGAATTCGATGAATACAAGGATGTACTTGCTGATCATGGAATTCTGATCGACGTCACACTCCCATATCAGCATCAGCAGAATGGTAGAGCAGAACGGATAAATCGAACTCTGTGGGAAAAATCTCAGGCATTGCGTTTCGACGCATGTCTACCGCCGATGTGGTGGGAATTCTGTTTGGAACATGCAGCATTTCTATACAACAGAACCCCCATGCGGCGTCTTGAATGGAAAACCCCTTATTTCAGGGTGACCAATGAGATCCCCGACATGTCCAGCGTCAGAGTCTTCGGATGCCAAGCATACGTATATATCCCAAAAGAAAAACGCAGAAACTCCCTGGAGTCAAGATCTCGATTGATGATTTATCTCGGATCAAAACCAGGGGTCAAAGGATACCGCTTCATGGATCCTGAGACTAACACGATTTTCATGGGTGGGAAAGCTATCTTTGATGAAAGCAAGTACCCTAGATGCCACATCGACCCTTTGCCAGAAAACCATCCAGAAATGGAAAACCCAGAGCCGGCTGATGAGTTTGAGGATCTCATCCCTGGCAGCAACGACGACGATAGTCACAATGAAACACCTCAGGACTCAGTTCCCATTGAACAGGATCAACCTGAATCAGACAACGAACTACCTGCCAGTGAGCCTGATGACGAACCGCGAGTACCCACTCCAGAACCCGAGCAAGTACCAGATCAACCGATCAGGGAACGACGAGTTCGGAAAATGCCAGGAAGCATCTATGGGGAAGACACTCCAGCATCTGATCTTGAAAAATTAGACAGAAGACGGAGATTGGGCGGTCAAACGGCATGGATGAATGACCTTCTGATGGAGGCAATATCAGTCCAAGTTGGCATCGTTGAAATGTCTCACAGAGACATATACCCTCTTCCAAATAAAGAAGACTGGTATGCGGCTGAACGAAAAGAGCTAGATATGCTCAAACGCCGCGGGGTGATCACGGAGCTAGTACCCCTGCCCGAAGGGAGGAAAGCTCTAAGGAACAAATGGGTTTACAATGAAAAATCCGATGGGCGTCTGAAAGCGCGCCTCGTCGCAAAAGGCTTCTCACAGGTAGAAGGGATCGACTTTGATCAGATCTTCTCACCAGTCGTGAGATATGAAACCGTCCGACTAATACTGGCATTGACAGCCCTTGAAGGGTGGTTCATGACACTTTTGGACGTCTCATCAGCCTTCCTCTATGGAACGCTCCGTGAGGTCATCTACATGCGACAGCCTGAGGGCTACGTAGTAAAGGGGAAAGAACACCTTGTGTACCGACTATACAAAGCTCTATATGGACTTAAGCAGGCCGCATTAGCCTGGTGGAGAGAACTTGATTCCTCCATGAAAAAGCTCAGCTTTGTCCGGCTTCACTCCGATGCGGGAGTTTTCATTCACAAAAGTACCAACGGGGAAATTGTAATCGCCGTCATCTATGTCGACGACTCTGCTTTTCTCGGCACAAACCGGGAATATACGCTAGAGAAAAAGAAGGCCTTCATGACCACATGGGAATGTAGGGACCTAGGGCACCTCGTGCCTGGTGGGGAACCAAAAGAGTTCCTTTCGATCCAGATAAGGCAACATGGGAAAAGGATCTTCATTGATCAAGTACCTTACCTTGAGAAAATACTCACACGCATGGGAATGAGTGAATCCAATGCGACCCATACCCCACTCCCTACGGGCTACAAACCCATGGCGTCCGAAGATGAACCCAATGCGGAACTCCGATCCAAGTACCAATCCGTCATCGGATCACTCCTATATCTGATGATCGGAACGAGGCCTGACATCTGCTTTGCTGTAATCAAAATGTCCCAATTTTCCGCGAATCCCACCAAACGTCATTTAGAAGTGGCTAGGGATATTTGCAGATATTTAAAGGCAACAAAAGATTATGCAATCATGTATGATGGGGACTCAGGGAAAGGGATCTATGCATTCACAGACTCCGACTGGGCGTCAGATGAAAACACGAGGAGATCTACCACCGGTTTCTTCATATCACTGGCGTCTGGAGCGATAACATGGGTATCATCGGCGCAAAAAACCATCGCCCTCTCTTCTACAGAAGCAGAGTATATGGCGCTATCAGATTGCAGTCGCGCAGCAACATGGCTGAGAAGCATGCTTGCCGAACTTGGAATGCAGATCGGATCAGTACCGATCTATGGAGACAACAACGGCTCCGTCTTTATCACATCCAACCCTGTAACTGAGAAGCGATCCAAGCACATCGACGTGCGATTTCACTTTGTCAGAGAAAAAGTATCTGAAGGCATCATCACGGTCGAATTCATTGAAGGAGTGAACAACCCTGCAGACCTTTTAACTAAGAATCTGGGGAAAATCCTCTTTAACAAGTTTATCCCGTACTTTGGATTACTAAAAAACTAGACAAAGAAAAGTACCTATATGGGAAAAAGTAAGATGTATTTAGAAGTATGTACTAAATATGGGGGGGTGTTGAAACTTTTCCCATCACGTAGATTAGATTAGATTAGATTACATCACGTGACCTTTACACATCTTCAATTACATACTTGTTTGGTTGGTACAAACAGTAGTACGGTATATAAGACCAGGAAACTGTTAATATCAACAAGTTGTCTCTTGACTCTTAACCAGCTCCATCGCTCTCACCAGCCTCAACCGCTCTCACCAGCCTTACCCCCTCCAAACCATGTAAGTGACCATAGCGGTATCGTAGAGTACTTCCACTGTAACCATGTTGCTCAGTACACCTGTGGCTAGCGCCCAGGTGGAACTTCAACACAGAACTTTGGCAACTCTAACAGGTCACTACAAGTTTGGGTGTGTTTACTACCATTTGCTACTGTCAAAAATCGGGGTTTGCTGATGAAGACCTTTTTCACGGCCTGGGTTCTGTCTTCATTAGACAGGACTTCCCTTTGGAGGTTGTGAGCTTTTATGGTGCTTCCCTGGTGGCTTTGTAATAGTAGCTTGCCTTGCTTTGGTTGTGGTCTGAGAGAAGGTCGTGCCACACTGTGTGTGTACGAGGTGTGGTACAGTATGGGATCACATATCCAAGTCGTTCCACACTTAGAGCTCGTTTGGATGCTGCTTCTGCACCAAATTTTGTGGCTGTGCACACCAAATTTGATGATGGCATATCAGCTGGCCGTTGGAGCTCGAACTGAAGCTATACAGCAGCAACCACCATTGATGGATTCCACAATAAGCTTCGCCGACCGACAATCACACATTTGTCGCCTCCAAACCATTGCTATTGTCTACTCCATTCTCTGTGTATACCATCTCCTTCTCCATTTCTCC
>OY751490.1:1464204-1510463 GCA_963565915.1 Entoloma clypeatum | reverse complement strand
GTGTTGATCCTGCGATTCCCAGCCCACTCATATTCCCATATCCAGCTAAAGAGTAGATTTACCGCTGAGAATAAATTTAATTCGAGCTCAGGCATGGGTGCAAGGATGAGTAGTGAGGCTAGTACCCCTGCAGAGTCAAATGTTATTGCTGGTTACGCAGCCAGTAATCTGGTATCTAGTATTTTTAGCTTCGTTTCTTATGTCTATGTCTGACGAATTTCAAGTCGTTCGAACCGCAAGGATTCCAATATCATGACGCGATGTCCTGGGTCTTGCTGTTGACTGCCACTGGCCAGTTTTCCTTTCGCGGCACTGCTTCTGATGCTAGCCTCCGTCAATTCGACGATAATGAAGATGAAGCCCTGAGTAAGCAATATGTCTATTGTGATGTCCACCATGTTGACCTGTCCAACCAGGTATTTCGACTACTCCTGCCAAGTCTGCTCAAATGCCTTTCAGACCTTCGGAATTTCCTCTTGATCCAACCTTGCTAGTTGACCCCTTGTTGTCTGCCCTGTCTCATGTGTCGTTGTCTCTCCCCCTCCTCCTGTTGAAGTTCCACCTGGGCGCTAGCCACAGGTGTACTGAGCAACACGGTTACAGTGGAAGTACTCTACGATACCGCTATGGTCACTTACATGGTTTGGAGGGGGTAAGGCTGGTGAGAGCGGTTGAGGCTGGTGAGAGCGATGGAGCTGGTTAAGAGTCAAGAGACAACTTGTTGATATTAACAGTTTCCTGGTCTTATATACCGTACTACTGTTTGTACCAACCAAACAAGTATGTAATTGAAGATGTGTAAAGGTCACGTGATGTAATCTAATCTAATCTAATCTACGTGATGGGAAAAGTTTCAACACCCCCCCATATTTAGTACATACTTCTAAATACATCTTACTTTTTCCCATATAGGTACTTTTCTTTGTCTAGTTTTTTAGTAATCCAAAGTACGGGATAAACTTGTTAAAGAGGATTTTCCCCAGATTCTTAGTTAAAAGGTCTGCAGGGTTGTTCACTCCTTCAATGAATTCGACCGTGATGATGCCTTCAGATACTTTTTCTCTGACAAAGTGAAATCGCACGTCGATGTGCTTGGATCGCTTCTCAGTTACAGGGTTGGATGTGATAAAGACGGAGCCGTTGTTGTCTCCATAGATCGGTACTGATCCGATCTGCATTCCAAGTTCGGCAAGCATGCTTCTCAGCCATGTTGCTGCGCGACTGCAATCTGATAGCGCCATATACTCTGCTTCTGTAGAAGAGAGGGCGATGGTTTTTTGCGCCGATGATACCCATGTTATCGCTCCAGACGCCAGTGATATGAAGAAACCGGTGGTAGATCTCCTCGTGTTTTCATCTGACGCCCAGTCGGAGTCTGTGAATGCATAGATCCCTTTCCCTGAGTCCCCATCATACATGATTGCATAATCTTTTGTTGCCTTTAAATATCTGCAAATATCCCTAGCCACTTCTAAATGACGTTTGGTGGGATTCGCGGAAAATTGGGACATTTTGATTACAGCAAAGCAGATGTCAGGCCTCGTTCCGATCATCAGATATAGGAGTGATCCGATGACGGATTGGTACTTGGATCGGAGTTCCGCATTGGGTTCATCTTCGGACGCCATGGGTTTGTAGCCCGTAGGGAGTGGGGTATGGGTCGCATTGGATTCACTCATTCCCATGCGTGTGAGTATTTTCTCAAGGTAAGGTACTTGATCAATGAAGATCCTTTTCCCATGTTGCCTTATCTGGATCGAAAGGAACTCTTTTGGTTCCCCACCAGGCACGAGGTGCCCTAGGTCCCTACATTCCCATGTGGTCATGAAGGCCTTCTTTTTCTCTAGCGTATATTCCCGGTTTGTGCCGAGAAAAGCAGAGTCGTCGACATAGATGACGGCGATTACAATTTCCCCGTTGGTACTTTTGTGAATGAAAACTCCCGCATCGGAGTGAAGCCGGACAAAGCTGAGCTTTTTCATGGAGGAATCAAGTTCTCTCCACCAGGCTAATGCGGCCTGCTTAAGTCCATATAGAGCTTTGTATAGTCGGTACACAAGGTGTTCTTTCCCCTTTACTACGTAGCCCTCAGGCTGTCGCATGTAGATGACCTCACGGAGCGTTCCATAGAGGAAGGCTGATGAGACGTCCAAAAGTGTCATGAACCACCCTTCAAGGGCTGTCAATGCCAGTATTAGTCGGACGGTTTCATATCTCACGACTGGTGAGAAGATCTGATCAAAGTCGATCCCTTCTACCTGTGAGAAGCCTTTTGCGACGAGGCGCGCTTTCAGACGCCCATCGGATTTTTCATTGTAAACCCATTTGTTCCTTAGAGCTTTCCTCCCTTCGGGCAGGGGTACTAGCTCCGTGATCACCCCGCGGCGTTTGAGCATATCTAGCTCTTTTCGTTCAGCCGCATACCAGTCTTCTTTATTTGGAAGAGGGTATATGTCTCTGTGAGACATTTCAACGATGCCAACTTGGACTGATATTGCCTCCATCAGAAGGTCATTCATCCATGCCGTTTGACCGCCCAATCTCCGTCTTCTGTCTAATTTTTCAAGATCAGATGCTGGAGTGTCTTCCCCATAGATGCTTCCTGGCATTTTCCGAACTCGTCGTTCCCTGATCGGTTGATCTGGTACTTGCTCGGGTTCTGGAGTGGGTACTCGCGGTTCGTCATCAGGCTCACTGGCAGGTAGTTCGTTGTCTGATTCAGGTTGATCCTGTTCAATGGGAACTGAGTCCTGAGGTGTTTCATTGTGACTATCGTCGTCGTTGCTGCCAGGGATGAGATCCTCAAACTCATCAGCCGGCTCTGGGTTTTCCATTTCTGGATGGTTTTCTGGCAAAGGGTCGATGTGGCATCTAGGGTACTTGCTTTCATCAAAGATAGCTTTCCCACCCATGAAAATCGTGTTAGTCTCAGGATCCATGAAGCGGTATCCTTTGACCCCTGGTTTTGATCCGAGATAAATCATCAATCGAGATCTTGACTCCAGGGAGTTTCTGCGTTTTTCTTTTGGGATATATACGTATGCTTGGCATCCGAAGACTCTGACGCTGGACATGTCGGGGATCTCATTGGTCACCCTGAAATAAGGGGTTTTCCATTCAAGACGCCGCATGGGGGTTCTGTTGTATAGAAATGCTGCATGTTCCAAACAGAATTCCCACCACATCGGCGGTAGACATGCGTCGAAACGCAATGCCTGAGATTTTTCCCACAGAGTTCGATTTATCCGTTCTGCTCTACCATTCTGCTGATGCTGATATGGGAGTGTGACGTCGATCAGAATTCCATGATCAGCAAGTACATCCTTGTATTCATCGAATTCTCCACCTCCATCAACCCGCCATTTTTTAGGGGTGGCGGCGAATTGATTCTGGATCATCGCAAGGAATTGTTTCAGCGCTGTGATGGCGCCTGATTTTTTCCTAAGCAAGACGACCCAGACATGGGAAGAAAAATCATCCAAAAAGGTAAGGAAATATTTGTACTTGTGGTACGATGCCGTGGATATCTGTTTCAAGTCCGAATGGATCAAATCAAAGGGTTTGACAGCCCTTGTCATCGAGTTAGGGTAAGACTGATTCGGCATTTTTCCTTTTAGACACCCCGTGCAGCTTTCCTGTGATTTCTCATGTACTAACGTTCTGGGTACTCCTTTGGTACTGGTGGGAATTTTATTGAGCGCCTGGTCATTTGGGTGGCCAAGGCGTTTGTGCCAGGTTTCAACAGTGATTTCGCTAGAGATCGCATGGATTTGGTCTTGGCGTATTTCAGTGTCTAACCAATAAATGGTTTGTCCGAGAATGTGAGGTGAGAACTGTATTTTGTTCTGGCCTTTGGAGATGTTGATTTCTCCACGCATTCCGTCTACTTTGTAACCGTGATTAAGGAAGACGCCTAGGGACAATAGGCGTGTGTCCATGTCCGGAATGTAGAATACAGGTCGGAGAAGATGGGTTTTTATTTCCCCATTTAGGGTATGCCGTACTGGAACGGCCCCAACTCCGAGAATTTCCAGTTTCTTTCCCTTTGCGGCTGTTTGGACAAATCGCTTAGCCTTGAGAGGCCTGTAGTATGCGAAGTCCTTGAACTCATGGGTAAAGTGTAACGAGGCACCGGAGTCTAAGATCCATTGTGCGCGTTCTTTCTCCTTACAGTGTGTGCATGACGCAAAGTGCTCTGTATATTTTTTATATAGATCGCTGTCAATATGATCCATACATTCTGCACTAGTACTAGCTAATATTTTACACGTCTGAAAGGAGGTGTTATTAGCTTTCCTTAATTGGTCAGATTTAGGAGAGGGAGATGACGAACCGTCAAGTTCAATCAGCCCATCTTCGAATTGTTCCAGTCCCATCCGCTTGCTTTGATGGTCTATGTCCATCATCTTCAGTGATTCTTCTATCGACGGGGCTACGCGACGCTGTTTAGCCGGCCTTTCGTCGATGTCAGGAATGATGGTATCTAGGATACGAAGATTCGATCCTGAGGGGCGAGCACCAATGCCACGCGCGAGTTTGCGGACATGGTCGTTCTTTTTCCACACGGATGGTTTTCCAGAAGGAAGCCCGGTGTACTGTGACGGAGGGGGGTTTATTCGCTGAAGGAGCGACTGCATTTTTTGAGAGTCTGGCTGGGCGGTACTCATCGTTTTTCCGTGCCCAGTGACGGTTGTGAAGGACGGTGTTGGAAGAGGGGGGAAGTGGATGGAGGGAGCAACAAACTCAACTGTTTCCTCCACATGTTTGGACGCGTTGTCCGCAGTGTTGGCGCTTTTCTTCTGATTGCGCCAGCGTCCTTTTCCCTTCTTCTTTTCAGAAGCGGTACTATGGTCGGTTGAGTTAGGCTGCTCGTCAGCGTCGTTCTGTGAGGTACTCGGCTTTTGCTGCTTTTCCCATTTGGGGTCCTGCCCCTTGCGTTTTGTCCCGGAAATTTTCCGGGCCTGCTCGTTGGACGCCCGAGTAGACCCAATTGCATATTTGCGCCTGTACTCCGATATGATGCTGTCGGCGACGGCCTTGTAGGTGAAATTGTCGGCGTCGTAGACCTGGAAAAGGGCGGTGGAGAGTGATGACCAGGCGTCGGGAATTGCATTGGCCAGGATCATTGCCTGCATCAGATCGGGGACGTCAAAGTTTGAATCGGCGAGCCGGGCAAAAAGAGACCCCAGGCGTTCAATTTCAGGCACGGGGTCGCGTCCAGAGAGCTTGTAGGTGGCGGCGGCCTTGAAGTCGCCGAAGATGACAGCCGGGGATACCTTGGAGTAGTTATCTTTCAGCGATTTCCACGCGTCAAGTGCCGAGGTGCTGTCCTTGATGTGGCGTCTGATCGCCTCAGAGACCTTCAGGCGTATCGCCCCGAGAGCTACGTCATCGTCCCTGACCCAGGCTTTTTCTTCCTTACGGAAGCCGGGCTGGTCGACCGTGGTAGTCAACACAGGGGGAGCAGCAGCGGTGGCCCCAGGGGTGGAGACCGTGGTGGTGAAGTCAGCGATCACAGGACGTGTGATGTCGCCAGAGACGATGCGCCAGACTCCTTGATGGAGGAGGTAAGACTTCATTTTTTCGGCCCAGCTCTGGTAGTCGATACCGTCGAAGGGGGTGATGATGTCGAGGGCAGAACGAGAGGTAGACATTGTAGATGAATCTAAAAAAGGGTTCCCAATCAGTGATGTGTTTATGAATATGATTCAAGAAAACAATTAAATGATTCCTTATGACATATTCCCTTTAGGAATAGCGGTCACGGGAAAACCCTTTATATGTCAGAAACGTATAAGGTGCGATCAACGTTTCCACATGGAGTGTACTAGGTCAATCCCCTTAGGGACGTCTCATGACAGGTACTTGTCGTAATGACGTTCCCAGGTTCATATGTGAAGAAGTAAGACTCAGAACCTAGATCTTTCGATCGGTTCTTTGCCAACCAGGGTAGAGTGGGCAGGTACTCACTGTTGCCAGCGTTTCCCAAGTCCCTCTGCTATCCGGGGCCCATAACCTGTTGAAGTTCCACCTGGGCGCTAGCCACAGGTGTACTGAGCAACACGGTTACAGTGGAAGTACTCTACGATACCGCTATGGTCACTTACATGGTTTGGAGGGGGTAAGGCTGGTGAGAGCGGTTGAGGCTGGTGAGAGCGATGGAGCTGGTTAAGAGTCAAGAGACAACTTGTTGATATTAACAGTTTCCTGGTCTTATATACCGTACTACTGTTTGTACCAACCAAACAAGTATGTAATCGAAGATGTGTAAAGGTCACGTGATGTAATCTAATCTAATCTAATCTACGTGATGGGAAAAGTTTCAACACCTCCAGCTGCCATCTCAGTCTTCTTCTCAATTATTGTTGCTGTCTTCTTCTTCACAACATGTATCATCATTGTCTTTGTCACAGTCACCATCACCATCTCTCCCACAGCCATTACCTTCTCCACCAGCATCATCTTTTGCGCCAGCACCAGTGCCAGCTTTGGTGGGTGACTCAGTCCGTTCTGCTAGTAGTGGAGGGAAACGGAAATCGGCACGGACAGATTCCGACCGCCTGTCGAAAAAATCCAATACCAATTCCGCTGTCTCTCAGAACATGATTCTACTTCATGGTGTTCAGGGTTCCCTTAACCGGGTTGCCGGTGCCATTGAACAGGTTGCCGTCACTCCGGAATCAAATATCCTCAACGCGACCATCAATATTCAAAAGGATTCTCAGTTGGATGCAGTGGATAAGTCATATCTTGTTTCTCTGATTTCCAAGATGCCTGCAAAGGCAGCTGCACTTCTTGCATTGGAGCCCGGAGAAGTTCGTGACAATTATATTTCCAGGGAGCTTCATGTATATAAGGATCACATGAGATAATCGTAAGCCTTTGTACCTCTATGTATCATCACTGTCTTCATTACCAATGTCATACTCATCATTGTTGTCATCATTGTTGGTATCTTCATCATCAAGCAAACCAGCCTCTATCCATTCTTGAAGCACATCTTGATACTGATTCCACATCGCATCCGCAATCCTGTCTCGCCAGATAGTTGCCTCTGTCTGCAATTCCTTATCTTCAATATCTTCATTTCCAAAATCATTGCCTGTGTTCGATCCACCAAGTGAATCATCTGTATTGTCAGACTCTTCAGCTTCCTCTTGTGGATCGTGAATCTGAATGAAGTTGTGAAGGGCAGCTAACACTGCAGAAATACATGCTTGAATTTCAATGCTATATTCTGGCGCAAGAAGTAAAATGCGAAAGCGCTGTTTGAGCACACCAAAAATGTGCTCAATAACATTCCGTGCCTGTGCATGACGGAGGTTGAATAATTCATATTTGTTCTGAGGACTTATAGAGATTATCGTAAGAATTCAACATACACTAGAAAGGGAAAAACATACCGTATCTTGACTCATCCCCACTCTGCAAGATGATAGCGAACACTTTGGTAAGGAACCAGAAGTTGGTCACAGTTTGGAAAACCAGCATCTGCAAGATACCATCCATCAGGAATGACCAAGTCGGTGTTTATAGCATTGTAGTAAACATGTGCATCAGCTGCTGATCCCTCCCATTCTGTGAGTGTGTATGTGAAGAGAAGGTTGAATGTGCAGCAGAAGAGGCAGTTCTGTGATGTAAATCCTTTGCAGTTTTGGAATGCTGCTTGATAAAAGAAGGGAGATGAAAAATGGATATGGCTACCATCAATTGCACCTAATGCATGACAGAAAAAAGGCCATAGCTTCCGATTTTTACGCAGCGGATGAGAGGATGAATCATAGGAGGTTGGCTGAGTGATATGTTTTGGGTAGAATGGAGAGGATGAGAAAATTCGGACCATCTTTTTGAAGTATCTGATAATGCATAAAATAGTATCAATATTATTCAAAAAAAAAAAAATAGAAACCCACTTTGAAATGGTTTCGTTAGACCGTTGGAATCACTCACCAGTATGCCAAACAGTCAAACCTGTGACAACCATATAGAGAATAATAGCCAGTTGTTCCTCCAATGAGAGATATTTCGAATGTGTGTATCCCATAATGTAGAGTTCTGCAATGAGCTGTTCAAAGACATGTTTGGTGACACCTAATTTGCACTGAATGTGCTTTGGATGACCATGGAGGAGTTCCTGAACCCAACCTTCTCCAGAAAGAATAGATGTATGATAAGGCTCCTTGATATAAAGAGACTGAAAGATCTGCAGAATAGTAGGAACAATAACATTTGTGATGAGAGCACCAAGGTGGACAATTTGTTGGCGAAGTCTCGTTGACAGAGGCATTTGCTCAACGGTAGTACCATTATCTTATCTATATACTCTGTGTCAGTCAGCTCTGGCTCTGAGCATGACGGATTTGGCATCAGTTCGAGCTCCGACGGCCAGCTGATATGCCATCATCAAATTTGGTGTGCGCAGCCGCAAAATTTCGTGCAGAAGCAGCATCCGAACGAGCTCTTATAGGTCGAGCACACCAAAACTTCGTGATTGGAAATGCTACTTACATATATGTGCATGATTGAGATACAACCCATCGAATTTTGTGCTACTCCGAATCGGACAGTTGCAGGACAGTGCCCGTAGGTGGGCGGGAGAAAGGAGAGGAAAGAAAGGAAATACAGCAGAGCAGGAGCGAAAGGGTGAGACAAACAGACGTATAAGTCAAGCACGAGGAAACAGGAAGTAAAAAAACAAAGAACTGGGAGTTATCGATATATAGTACTGTAGGGACTCTGTGTGAATGTACCAGCCTAGAACAAGGACAAATACATAACCAAGAAAGAGGAAGACTCGCAGCATCCACTCCACACGACTGACCTGCCAAAGGGAAAGAAAGCACCAACTCCAGCCCCACATCCACAATCCTTTTCTACCCCTTCACTTCCCATTCTCCTTCACCCGCTCATAAACAAATGCCCCACCAGGCCTCGCCCGATAATAGCTAGTCGTCCTCTGCTGCTCCTGGTACGTCCCTGCCGCCGTCGCCGTCGCCACCCCAACAGTACCACTCGACCCCCCGGTAGCAGCCGCACCACCACCACTCCCACCACCGCCCACGATGGGCGACGGCGCGTTCACCGCGAGCGTCGGCATCGGCCACGGCATCGTCTTCGTCGTAGCCTGGGAGGTCTGCGCTTGTCCTTGTGTTTGTGACTGGGGCGGCTGGTGCGACGACGACGGGCGCGATAAATATCCCAGCGCAGGGGACGCCGGCGGCGGAGACGGTGAGGTGGGAGCGTGGTTGTGGTTATTTGTCGTCGTCGTAGCAGTAGTACCCGAGCCAGAGAATGTGCTCGGACCAGCCGTGGTCGTGGCAGTGGTGGTAGTGGTAGAAACAGGTGGCACAGACGGACTCGCGCCCTCTACACCCCCGCCACCACCACCACCACCACCGTCCGTCTCCCCCCGCCTCCGTTTGATCCCCCGCGTCGAGCTCTCCTTTAGCCCAAGCGACGTCGCTTTGATCAGTATCTGGTGTCTACAACCGCCGGTCAGCCTCTTTACTTCTTCATCTGAGAACAAAGCACAACGAAAGAGAGGGAAGGCGGGGGAAAAGGAGTGAAAAAAAAACCAACCTCGTCCTCCCAGTCCCCCACCTCCCCACAACCCAATCCCACTCAATCTCCCCATTTGCAGTCGACCCTTTACTCTCCTCCGCGAGCTTCTTCAGCCTCTCCGTCTCATCGTCCGACCACGCGCCCTGGTTCCCAACCCCGGTCATCTCCGCGGTTGTCGTCCCTACAGTCGTCATGCTCGCCGCCGTTGCCGTGGTCATTCCCGTCGTTGTCGTTGCAGTCGGTACCGTCGCCGCCGCCGCCGCAGTCATTCCCGCCGGCGTGGGGGTGGGGGTGGGAGCGGTACCACTCCCCTGCGCATGGGAATAGTACCCCCCAGCAGCGTAGGGATACTGGTAGTACGACGTCGTAGGGTACTGCCCCGCGTACATCGAATACTGCGCGTGCGGATACCCCGCCGCCTGCGGGTGGTGTGCGTGGTGTGGAGGTGCGAGCGAGACGACGAAGGACTGCGGGTTGGTGAGGACTGCTGCTGGGGTCGCGGCGGCTGTGGGGGTGGTGGATTTGCTGGTGGATGCGGCCGGGGCAGTGGTGGTGGCAGGAGGGGGGGTTGTGGTGGCGACGGGTTGGGGCTGGGGCTGGGTGGTTGTGAGAGAGTAGGAGAACGTGGGCGTGGGCGTGACGGTGTATATGGGCGGTGGGGGGCTCGTGATGAGTTGGTGCGGATTCGCAAGCTGTTTGAGCGGTTAGATGGAAGCTTTGGCAGGCGGGAGGAGATTTACCAGCGTGTCGCATATCCGTTTTGCGTCGCTGAGCATGACGAGGGGGTCGACCTTGTTTCCGGGTCCCATTTGGTAACACTGTGCAATCACCAGCGGGGGTGTTCCTTTCTGCAAGAAAGAATGCACAACATGTCAGCATCTTCTTCATCTTTACGTACGAAACTATAGACACGTACGACAAGCTCCTCCGCCGCGCCGTAGAACTCTCCACAGAGGTTCAGCACCCTCCACTGAAACTCGTAGTACTGCTGGTTGTGCGCGTTGACGTCCGGGTGCTGCGGCGGGGCGGGGACGGCGGCAGCGGGGTTGTAGAATGCGGGGTCGGGTTTCATGATGCTCTGGCCAAGGGCGGCGCTGCCGCCACGGGGCTTGCGGTTCTTCGACCCGCGGGGACGGCCGGGCCGGCGTTTGCGATCTGGTTCTTGCGCGTCGTCGTCGTGGTGGTGTTGAAGGGTTGAGGGTTGCTGCGATTGGGGTTGTTGCGGCTGTTGTTGGGGCCGCGCGTCGGCCGTGCTTTTGGAGGGAGAGAGATATATCGATAAACATTGAATCGGTCACGCGGAATGGAGGTACAGACCTTGGTTTTTGTTGGGGGGATGATGGGTGACTTTGTGGGTCGGGCTCGTTGCGGCTGAGCTGCTCCTCGACGAGGCCCTCGTCGTCGCCGTCTTCTTCTTCCTCTTCCTCCTCCTCCTCGCGGTGGGTGCCGGTGGTGGTGGGCGCGACGGGTGCACGGGCCTTTGGGTTGTAGATGGGGGAGGTGCCATAGGAGGACTGGGCGGGGGGCGGGTGAAGGGCGTCGGAGAGGGGCTGGTAGTGCTGGGGGTTGTCCATCAAAGTGGTCGGCGCGACGTTGGGCGGGGTGCTGAATCCGGTCGGCGAGAAACCTTTTCGCGGACTGGGGCGTATCAAAGACAAAAAGAAAAAGGTGATTATTCCTAAAAGAAATATACGGAATAAACGACCAAAGTCGAACCTGCAACATCAAAAAAAAGGTTGAACAAACCTTGATATAGGCAACTGACGATAACGAATTTTTAGAGATTGGTCGGGGCAGATGCGGGGATTGCTGTCGTACTCGTAGGATCCTCAGACGAAGGGCTTGCTCACCGTGCAATCCCGTGTGAACTGGGTGTTTTGATCAGTTTTTGGTGTCACACGTCACGCCATGCCCGTATTCTCTCGCCTCGTCCCTGCTCTCTCCAGCGCCTACGCTCTCCAATCTCGCAAGTACCCTCACTCCTTTCTCCCTCACAACATCCACCTACAACCTCTACAGTCTTCGCCCTCATATTCGTCCCCCAGAAAAACGAAAAGTACTACGACCTCTGCGGCGCACTCGGCTTCCTCTCCACCACCTCTCTCTCCATCTACTACCCCGCTCTCAAAGCAAAATTCTACGATGCACTCCCCCTCCCTCTCTCCCTCTCATCCCTCGCGCCGCGCCAGATTCTTTTGAGCGCTGCCCTGGGCCTATGGAGCGTGCGTCTCGGGACCTTCTTAGTACATGTACGTCACTCCATATCCCCCACTTCCATCAACAAACAACTCAACAACCTTAGAGATCCATCAAAGCGGGTGGCGATTCTCGTTTCGACCTCGTTAAAACCCGACCCAAAAAATTCATATTCTACTGGATAGCCCAAGGTACTATATCTATCTCCTTCCCCTGACGATTCCACTATGGTCCCTCACTCATCAACCCGCACCAGCAACATGGATCAGCCTCGTCGGCCTCCCCGTCTACCTCTGCAACATCCTTCCTCCCTCAACTCACCCTCCCCTCGGCCCCCGGGACTACGCCGCCCTCGGCCTCTTCGCCGGCTCTTTCATCCTAGAATGGATCGCCGACTGCCAAAAGACCGCGTGGAGAACCGCGAAGGAGAGGAAGGAGCACGATCAGAAGTTTATCACAACTGGGCTCTGGAGCGTCAGTCGGCATCCAAAGTATGTCGTTATCAGTTCAACTTTTCGAGCTTGTAGACTTACATTTACAGCTACGTAGGTGAGGTCGGCGTATGGACGGGCATATGGGCGCTTTCTACTGCGTCCCTGCAGACGGCGCACTATCCCAAGGGCACGGTCGCGCTGGCTGCGCTGAGCCCACTGTTTACTTGGTTCCTCTTGCGCAATGTTCGTTATCCCTTCCTGACACACAAGGTATCGCTGAGGGTATTATGTCAACCAGGTATCCGGTGTACCGCCGCTTGAGAGGGCAGGTGACAAAAAGTTTGGGCAGGACCCAGAGTGGCTGGTGTATAATAAGTGCGCGTTTCCGTTGTCATCTCAAGCCTTTCGCGGCGGGGTGTTGATGATATGCATAGGACTGTGCCGGTGTTCTGGCCCTGGGGGGTCTGTCAATTAGCTGACGGAAATTTGTTGGATCGTGGAGCAGTGGTCCTGCGAAAATTTTCACTTCTACTTCTGCAATGCGCCATGTAACTTGTATGAGCCCTTAAATCGCTCGACTATATATCCAGCTGATGTTTCAGTGAACCTCGAGAGAGACACGACAAATTCTGATTATCCCGAACTTAATCATTGCCCTGGATCTCGCTAAAACTGGCAGAAGAATAAGAAGAGAAGGAGAGCAAAGAAAAACAATTACTGCCTGCCCAGTGACCCATCCCTGAGTCGAACAGGGAACTCCCTACCGTCCTATCAACAGGTTGGGTTCATACAGAGCGTAAGCGTGATCCCGTTTCACCAATGGGTCTGTTATAAAAGACTCGTAGTAACCTGATGCTTTCCCTAGCTAGGATCGTGTTCATCCGTAAGCGCTAAGCTTCTGGCTATGCAGAGATCGCTTCTCAACTGAGTCGCTTCTTCTTCAGGCTCTCTTCAGCAACGGTGAGGACGGAAGGGAAAGAAAAATAGTGTTTGGAAGACCTACGACCCAGCCCTGAATAGAACAGCGAACCCCCTTCCTCACGTGTCGCCGCAGGACTGACCTCGAACGGGTGGAACTCATACCAGCTCCGGACTTTCCAAGTGGATGATCTTTCTCGAATTTCGGTTAGTATGACCATCGGATAGATGGGTGCAATTAATTGGGTTTTTACAGCCAAATATAGTATGAGTATCGGGGCGTTGCGGAAGGAAGAAAAGAAAATCACTTTTCCAGTCGTGGTATTCGACCCAGCCCTGAGTTGAACAGGGAACCTTCCCATCAACAGGCGACACTGTGCGTAGGCATGATTCTGTTTCACCACTGGGTCCCTTGCTCACATAAATCCCTGAACTTCTTGACCCGCAGGACCTTCCTAACATGATATATCAACGTTCGGGCTACATCTGTGACGGAGGTTGGTTGGTTTGGATGCTTCAGGCTGGTTTGTAAGATAGTATGTTATGAGTATTGTGCCATGGGAGGGAAAGATAAAAGAATGTTACAACGCTAGTGTTACGGTATGTAACCCAGCCCCGAGTCGAACAGGGAACCTCTTTCATGTCATCAGGGACTCACTAGATGGTGCGTAGGTGTGATTCCGTTTCACCACTGGGTCGCGTCTAAATCTTTGGCTTTCTGCTTTCTTGTTTTGGTAGGACCGATCGTATCCATGGATCTATGTTCTGGCCATACGGAGGTCGGCTTGTTTGTATCTCCTGGGGTTGAATGTCTTGTGAGTGACAAGATATTGTCGGGGAGGGAAGAAAAAAAAGAAGTTGATAAGCCTCCAATTAAGTACCCCATTACCAATGCAAACCAGCCCCTGAGTCGAACAGGGAACCTCCTACTTACTCGCATGATCGAGAGGCAAGCGCAGTGCGTAGGCGTGATTTCGTTTCACCACTGGGCTATATTCAAAGTTTGTTTTATATACCAGTAGGAACTTCTGCAGAGAACAAGCACTCCACGCTCGAATTCAAGTTGGACGATCGAAATGGACGATCGAAATTGCATAGCTGGATGTCGTCCAGCGAGCTTGAGGGCCGTGTGCGTCGACGGACGACACGGCGCCTTGTTGAGCGAGCTCGAGCGCTCCGCCTTCAAGTCGTCTGAGCATTCCTTCCAAGCCCGAAATCTGTCTCGAAATCCCGCAGCTGTCGCCTGGGCGGATATTCACTTTCTCTCCGGGAAGGGAAGGGAAAACAAAAAAAAATGGAAGAGGCCAGGAAAAT
The DNA here is from genome assembly GCA_963565915.1 of Entoloma clypeatum. Classification (NCBI taxonomy): domain Eukaryota; kingdom Fungi; phylum Basidiomycota; class Agaricomycetes; order Agaricales; family Entolomataceae; genus Entoloma; species Entoloma clypeatum. The sequence goes on along the minus strand of OY751490.1, from coordinate 1,496,040 downwards.
TGATCATGCGACCCAGCCCTACCTCGAACAGGGAAATCCCCATAGCTACTTGCTCACACGACATACATAGACCCCCGTACGGTCGGTAGGCGTGAATCCGTTTCACCCCCTGGGTCCTCTCTAGAGTTCTGGCTTTCTGACTTTCTAAACCATAGGATCGTGTCCAAGCTAATCACACCGGTTGGCCAAGCGCTTTTCTGTATGAGCGCTTATCGCCCCTTCGCGGATACACACTCGTCACTGGCAGGGAAGGAAGGACAAGAAAAAAGTGATGTCGGAAAGATAGATTATGTATGTGAGACCAGCCCCGAGTCGAACAGGGAAACTCCCACCCATTTGCACTAATTTTATTATTGCAACAGGCTTGGCGTGATTCCGTTTCACCATTGGGACCCGCTTAAATCTCTGACTCAATGCTTTCGGTACTAAAATCGTGTTTGTGTTCTGGCCTCAGTGGTTGGTCAACCAAATTTCGGACCAGCCGAGGCATCGCTTTCAAGACCCCCCCCCCCCCCCGAATCAGCCGCCTACTTCCCAGGACACTCTGGATTGGAACATATGTACAGCTGTGGTCGACGTACACGAGAAATAAAAAATGAACATTCAAAACCCCCCAGACACAACCCGGCCTCGAATTGAACAAGGGAACTCCTACTTTTTCATGGGACGAAGTAATTACCATGCGTAGGCGTGATTCCGTTTCACCACCGGGTCTGCTCAGAGATTCCTTGGACGCGAATTTATCGGATGATCGATTCTGTCAGAAACTCCTGACATCAGGCAAAATCCGGCGAGAGGGAGCTGGCAGAAGACAAGGACAAAGACGGGAAAAAACACTCGACGCAATTTCCCTACCTACCCAGCCCTGAGTCGAACAGGGAAACTCACGTACGGTGCGTATGCCTGATTCCGCTTTACCACTGGGTCTGCTAAAATCCTTATATTTTTTTTAGATTCTCTAGAATCTTCCCATACATATGGCAGTCAAAATCGGGCTTGTCGGGCTTTTCTTTGGCGATGGTCGTGTGATGTGGCAGCGCAAGTAAGCTGCGTGAATATTCAATCGGTGTCTTGTGGAATTTGAGAGTCTGTCCAGACATATGTATGATACGGTACGTGTAATACTATTCAACACACAAGTGACGCAGGCCTTGAACTATTACAAGCGAGGACCTCCTCCACCGACCAAACAGTAGACGGGGAGTTGGTAGAAGACGAATATGAAAGAAAAAATCTTGGAATGTGACCCGGCCCTGAGTCGAACAGGGAAACTCCCACCGACCATGGGGCGTCCTGTGCTGAACTGTAGGTAGGCTTGATTCCGTTTCACCACCATGTAGGTCTACTTTTACTCCGTTGTGAAGGACCAAGGTCACGGTTATTTGATTCCCAGATACATATACATATGCCAGTCCGGACAAACATCGCCCAGCGCTCGAAGTGTCATTCAGCCGACTGACGCAGAGCACGACGCAGAACCGTCCGAGTCGTCCCTCACCGCTCAGCGCTCAGCCATCGGCTTGGGTCCCACCACATATTTCACTTGGTAGTGAGATATCCTCTCCTCCGAATTCTGCGGAATAGAATCTGCTTTGCTTCTTTTGACAATGTCAGCTCGACTGGAATACTGGAGCAATGACCAAGCCCTAACTTCGCTGTGGCTCACTTACAATGGTGCCTTGAATGGCCTTCCGCGTCTCTGAATCACCAGGTATATGAATTGCGCCCACCTTCGCCCAGCACTGAGTTGAGTGTGATGATATCGAATGGTTCTGTGACTTCCACTGGTTGATCGCCGAATTCCTACATAAGGCTCAGCTTGGGCGTTCACCGCTTCCTCTTGGTCTGTCCCGCTCCTCCCATCCATATGTCCAAAAAACTTCCCCGCCCCTGCCTCAGATGTAAAGGCGCCCTCAAATCCGATAGCACCGTTCGGCGTCACACCAGACACAGATTTCCTTTAGTCAGACAAGCACCCGCCGTTCCGTTGTTGGATGGATGGATGGAGAGACGGGAACGGCTCGCCCACGGTCACACCCTTGAGAATGACTCCGAGGGCGAGTCCGAGGCAAGCAGTGTCAATGATTCTTTCGTTAAGAGCGAGGACAGTGAGGGTGAGGCCAGGGCGTCCAAACGGCCGAGATTGGTATAGTTATCCCAAATATATGCGTCTCTCATTTTTACTTCTGATCCCAGATGCCCGAAGGGCCGCCTCCCGTGCCCGCGTCAAGCGCCTTTCGAGACGAGGGTTCATTCTGTCTATGTCAACGTGCACAAGACTCGGGACAGCTGGCCTGCCGGTTTCCTGTGGCAGTTCAGGTTTGCCTCTGTATTGGAACCACTCAGTCCATTATGTGTATTAAAAATCTGCATTTCTGGGTAGATGCAACCCGACCAGACATCTCGTAACGCTCCGCCCGCTCCCCAAGTGTGTATCAACATCTATACCTCTACAAGTCATTTGGACTTAGGCGTACACCCCGAGTTCTCGGCTGCTACAACCGTCTTCCATCCGATGCCAGTCCCCGTCCACCAGCATTATAATTTAGAGAACGTCGCCGTCGCATCTGCATCCCAAGAAACGCTCCTACGACTTGGAAACCCCGCGTTCACTAACCTCTATACGAGTTTCAGAAACCTTCACTGCGCATATATGGAAGCTGATTTTGCTGCGAAAGTCCATAGGTCAGTCTGACGCACCCATAACCACTCTGCGAGATCGTATCGTCTTTGGTTGCTTGCTGACAATTGGATCTACGGCTGATCATGAAGGGATGAGATTAACTTTCTCCGACGACTTGTAGCTTCTCGACAGGAGTTGCTCTCTACTTGGATGCCGCTGTAAGAGTGAAGGCGAGATAGCAGAGAAAGGTGGAACGATCGTGTATTACCAGGAAAATAATTTCTAGTCGTAGTTAGATTTGGGTGTTTGTTGCATCAAAACAGCTTCCCATCTTATCTTCCACGACAACCATGTCCAACCTCTACCGCTCCACCCTCAGTGCCCGCATCGCCAGACTCCCTCCCCCAAACTTCATCAACGAAGACGGCGAGGAAGACGGAGAGTCAGAAGCCGCAGACTCGATCGGCTCATTGCCCGGGAGCGGCATGGGGCCCCCAGCCATGCAAGTGTCAGTGTTGGTCGCGACGCAGCGGGCCCTAACCCAACAGTCCAACAAGGAAGGCCCGCAACGAAACACCCGCGCAGCCGGGCGCCGAACCCTGAGTTCGCACCGCTCTCTGCGTCGCCCTTCTTCGCCGACGCGGTGCAGGTCTCACTTCCCAAGCGCGCGCTGGAGTGCAGAGTGTACTACACACCGCCGGCATATGCGGACGGGACGGTGATGGTGTGTCACCACGGTGCGGGGTATTCTGGGCTCAGCTTTGCGTGCTTCGCGGGGGAGGTGAGGGAGATGACGCGGGGTGAGTGTGGCGTATTGGCGCTGGATGCGAGGAGGCACGGTGAGTTTGGGCGTCGGCTGGTTTGCAGAAAATTTGGACTGAGTGGTGTGGATTTGTGGGATAGGAAAGACGGGCGCGACGGCTGGGGAGAGAGACGATGAGGATCTCTCGATAGAGGTTCTTGTCGAGGATTTTACGGGGCTCATGCGGGCTGTATTTCCGGATGCTTCGAAGTCGCCTTCCCTTCTGGTATATTTGTCCCTCCAAATCCATATAGCCCGTCTATCTCTGACATATTACGCCGTTTGCAGCTCATCGGTCACAGTATGGGCGGCTCCGTCGTCGTTCGCAGCTGTCCAATCCTCCTCGAGAACAAGTATCGCATTACAGGCGTGGCGGTTATAGACGTCGTTGAAGGTCACTTACGACCTTGATGGTGCTCAGCAAACTAAGTTGGCTTGGTTCAACAGGTTCAGCAATTGAAGCCCTCCCGCACATGCACAGCCTCCTCAATGCCCGGCCGGAAGGATTCCAAAGCGTGGAAGACGCGATTGAGTGGCAGTATGTCATCGACTGGTATCATCTTTCAATGACCATTACTCATTATTTATAACAGTGTATCAACGAAAACAATCCGCAACGCAACCTCCGCGCGCGTCTCCATCCCTTCTATCGTCGCCCCAAACACTGATCCTGCAGCTATGCTGCCATACCAGTGGCGAACGCCTCTGCGGTCGACCGCCCCATACTGGATGAGTACGCCTTTGAAATGCTTCTACCCTACCTCAGCTTATTTTGATCCTAATCCCAACTCGGAAGGCTGGTTTGAAGGCCTGTCCAGTACATTTCTGGCCGCTCGTACGGCGCGAATACTCGTCCTCGCAGGGACGGAGCGGCTGGATAAGGAGCTGATGATTGGCCAGATGCAGGGCAGGTTCCAGGTGGTGGTTATTCCGGGTGTAGGGCACATGCTGCAGGAGGTAAGATCGAGCTGTTTTCATCTGATATCATGAACGATCTTGGTGACGTAAAAACGGTCGACTGCTCAGGACGATCCGACGAGATTGGCGGAGGTTGTGATCGAATTTTGGAGACGGAATGAGAAAGTGGTGGTCGGTGTGAAGAAAGTTGGGGATTCATAGGGTGGTGAATATGTTCGTGCAGGGCATATTTCCTACCGTGCGCCTATGGTGAGTCCATAGATTATTAGAAGTTACTTATGTACATGAAGTTCTGCAATCGTGTACTGTGTAATAACCAGAGTTGTCTTGATATCCAAACAAATGTATCTCTTACCATGATCTCGCGATGTTCTGCCTCCCAATCTACCCATTCCTATGTCTCTTGGGATAGGATTAACTTATACAAGACCATCCAAGCCCTCAGGACCTACTCACAGAAGGCTCCACCGCTCCCGACGCCTCCCAGGATTCCCGCACTTACAACAGCGGAAGAGACAAATGAAGCAAGAGCCTGGCTCACTGGCTTTAAAAAGAGCAAAATACCGAAAGAGCTAGTCGACCTGGGGTTCTCGAGGAGCTCAGGACCGGGAGGCCAGGTAGGCTTGCTTACAGTCGTCTCCGCATTGGCTGGCGCTAAAACGAACCCACCTGGGCCACAAGCATGTGAACAAGACCAACTCGAAAGCGACTCTCAGATGCCCCGTCGACGCTTCGTGGATCCCGCCGTGGTCCCAGTCAGAGCTCAGACAAAACGTGAATTGATCTCTTCCCCGTTTTCCAAATTCCCCCGCCCCCCCCCCCCCCCCATGTATGAGAAGAGAGAAACCGAAAAGAATCTAAATTATAGTTTAGCCGCACTACGTCTCATCTTCAAACTCGATCCTGATCACGGCGAGCGCGTCCCGCTCTCAGGCGGAGAATTTGGAGGACTGTCTTTCCAAGGTATATATATATGTATATGTCGTTGGCGGTTACAAAATCTAAAGCATACTTTTGCACGCCCCCAAGTTACACAACATCATTCTGAAAGCATCGTCTGCGTCGGTGCACAACGAGCCCAGCGAAGAACAGAAGAAACGGGTTGCCGCGCTTGAAAAGGCAGATAAATTGCGACGGAGACAGGAAAAGTCGCATAGGAGGGAGGTCAAGAAGGGGAGAGCGAAAGGCGGCTGGGATTGAGAATTGGATTGAGGATCTAATGAGGGAGGGTTGTCAGAACTGTCGTTGTATATCTTGTATGCTGTCCAAACCATACAAATCGTAGCCCTGCATTCAGAACGTTCTCAGGATCTTCTTCATGCCGCCAAAGCCATGTTGTTTTGTGCAAGAAGAGCAACTGGACATCATACGACAAACCCCACTCCACCTCCATCACTGTCGCCTGCTGGACCTCCTTCGCCCTCTCTCCTTTCCATCCTCTCCGCTCTCCCAGCCCCGCCCCTCACAGGCAACCCCGCAAACTTATTCCTCAACGCCTCATACTTCCTCCTCTGCGCCACACTCACGCTCGGATTCACCTTCCCCAACGCACTCACAAAGTCCCCCACTTCCACCGTTATCACCGTCTGCATCTCTCCTCCATCTTCCCGCGCCTTTTTCATCCCACCTGCACCTCGTGATTGTTGGCTAACCACGCCCTCCAGCGCCTCCAACCTCCCCAACGACCTTCTCAATGCAATCACTCCAGCCTCCCTTACAAGTGCCGCAAGGTCCGCCCCACTGTACCCTTCACACCGCTGCCCACGCACGAGATTCTCCACTTCTCTCCGTGCCTCTTCAATTTCTTCTTCCCCGCGGTAGCACCCTGCCCCAAATCCGAGTCTTACGCCCCGTTTCTCCAACAACGTCCTGACAATCTCTGCCCTCTCATCCCCACCTGGGAGATCGACGTACAAGAGCTTGTCAAGGCGGCCAGGGCGGACCTGTGTGTTGATTTAGTAAATGGCGAGGAAGAACACAAGGTGGGACCGACCATAGCAGGATCAATCATATCCGGTCGATTTGTCGCTCCGATTACGAATACGGCTTTTCTGGTGTCAAGACCATCAAGCTCGGTGAGGAGCGTGTTAACAACGCGAGCAGACGACTCGGACTGGTGTGAATGCATGTCGGAATCAATAAGTCAAAGGGGGGCTAAATGAGGGGGAAAACATACGAGACTATCATCCCGTCGCGGAACGAGTGCATCTAGCTCATCAAAAAAGATGACGCAGGGGGCAGAAGCCCGCGCACGAGAAAAGACTTGACGAACGGCGCGTTCACTTTCGCCTACATACTATAACAAAGCACGACGATCAGTCATACGTTGAACAAGAAAAGGAGAAAAGCATATGCCACCCACCTTATTCAACACCTCCGGACCCTTCACACTGATGAAACTCGCCCCACTCTCCTTCGCCACTGCCTTCGCCAACAATGTCTTTCCACACCCAGGCGGCCCCCACATTAGCACCCCACACGCTGCCTCGATCCCTACGCTCCTGAACAGCTCCGGCCGTTTGATTGGCTGTACAATGGACATGGCCAGCTCTTCGCGGATGTCGTGGAGCGCACCGACGTCGGACCACGATACATCCGGGACAGTAGCGAAGCCCTCGCGTTTGGAAGAGGGCGTGATGGTGGAGAGGGCATCGGTAAAGTCGGAGGGGGTGATGAAAATCGGCTCGAGTTGGACGGGTGTTAGCGGGGATGGGTGGGTGCGGAGAAAGTGCGAGATAGAGGGGTGAAGTTCGGGTGTGGGTGCGATTTGTGTCAGTGATTGAGGCAGGCTCGGTAAATCGTCAATAGCCATAGAGTTTTGGTCTGGTTCATGCTGGCATGGGGGGGACACTGAGGACGGATCATCAGGAAGAACCAGTGTGCCGTCCGAAAGCTGTCGAAAGATCCGCTTGACGGCAAAGATTCCCGCCGCACCTGTGAGGGCAGCAAGATCTGCACCGACGTAGCCTGGAGTCGCTTTCGCCAGAGCGGTAAAGTCAAAGTCCCCTTCCAAGCGCAGTTTTGCGCAGAGCACTTTTAAGATCCTAGTCACATTTTCAGATGAGAATAATGTAAAAAAAACAGATTGAATGGTACCGACTTTGCTCGGGCCTCCTCATCTGGAACGCCCATGCTGATCTCGTGGTCAAATCGGCCTGCCCGACGTAAAGCGGCATCAAGCGAGTCCGGCCTATTAGTGGCTCCAATGACGATGATGGGCTTGTTATCCGTTTTGTCCCAGGACATGTCTGGTGGAGGAGTTTGAGGATATACAAGAGTGATGAGAATAGTGGCACCCACCGTCCATGCATGTCAGAAATTGCGCAACAATCCGCCTCTCCATCTCTCGCTGCGCACTTTCTCGTTTCGGGGTAATAGCATCGATCTCGTCGATGAATAATAGACATGGTGCGACGCGCTACGAAGCTGGTGTATCAGAATCACAGAAAGTCAAAGCAGAAAAAAGAACGGACCTTGGCCTCCTCAAACGTATCCCTCAGCGTCTTTTCAGACTCTCCAGACATCCCAGAAACAATTGACGGCGCTGATATACTAATAAACGGGACGCCAAGTTCCTTTATCCAAATAAGCAAGAAGCCTCACTACATAGACAGCGACACTTACCCCAGCCATCGCATTCGCCAGAAGAGTCTTCCCGCACCCAGGCGGACCATGCAACAGCACCCCTCTCGGCGGCGGCACGCCCGTGTGCAGGTATACCTCAGGGTGACATAGCGGCATCGCCACGAGCTCGAGCATCTTTTCAACACAAGCATCGACGCCTCCCAGATCTGCAAGGCGCGTTGCCGGAGGAGTGTGGTCCTTCGCTATCGCGCCTCCAGAGCCAGACCCAGACGACGAGGCAATTTTCGTGCGCTTGCTGCTGCCGCTGCTGCTGGAATCAGGGGCACGGGAGGAGCGGAGTTTGCGTTTGCCATTGACAAGAGTCTGTTGCTGTTGTATGTCGGAGGATTCTGGCACGAGTGACGGCGCCGGGGGTGTCGATGGGACTGGTGGGGCTTCTGGGATATCCTGTATCGGCACTGTGGACTCTTCGGCTGGTGTGGACGGGGTCACTGGGCTAGGGGACGCAGGAGTGTTGAGGTTAAGCCGCGTTCTGCGGTGAGCGGACCAGAGGCCTTGCATGGACCGGTTGAGTACATTGGAACCCTGACTGCTACTTCGTAAGTGGGCTTCGTTGCTCTGATCGCTGATAATACTCACGGATCCATCCATCTCGTCGCCGTCGCTGTTGTCGTCGAACAAAATGATATTGTTTGGTTAGGACCCCTCAATCAAACACGCAGGTGTGCAACAGAATTCCTTTCGCAAGGTCTTTCACAATGGCTCAAGTTTGAGTCCTGTCTGAACTTGATAACTTTTTTTGATACAGTTATCTACAGGACTCCCCGCTCCTAAATCTGCGTCAATTCTGCTGGTCACCAGCTTGGCCTGCGATGAGACTGCATCTCTGCGTCTCAGGATCCGTCTCCGTCTCAAGAAAGCTCCCGCTATGGGTCGTACTGTCCTTTGGGTCCTGCCGCAAGACAACACGGGCTCTGTACCCCGCCGAATAACCAGGCCACTCGGGTGAATGGGCCAACCTATAAGTGTTTGGATTACCCGCCCGCACAAAAGAAAGCCAGTACGCGATCAGCTCCGAGGCGAAAGCTGTCTCTACGGGGGTCTGTGGTGTAAAGGTTGTTGTTCCATTAGATCTGACCATGTTGGATCAGAAATCAGGCTTTCGTTGGTATCGACCAGATAGACGAGGTACTGACCTTGTATTCGTACCAAGGAACATCATCCAGTTCTCTGCTGCATGGGCCGTTCCACCGGATGCTGGCAATGTAGGATTGGGTTGATTATAACGATACGTCCAAGCCGTGCCTACTTTTGAGAACTCGCTTGCCATGATTGTGCGCTGGTTTTCTGGACTGTCAAAAACCCTACTCGCCGAATTCGACAGGTCGCACTAACCGCGCATCTGACGCTAACATCCCCTGTTATTGTCTGCGTCAGTAAATCTTCCGATGCAAAATCTGTCGCAGGGTACGCCTTTGTTTCAAAGGAAAAGGATTATCAGTAATCAAGGTCTACTTTGAACAATGATGCCCATACTGCGGCGAGTTCGTTGATGTCATCGGCCGTGAGTTGAGGGCAGTAAGATGTTAGCGCCGAAGAGATATTGACTCCGCCGGTAAGTGTTTCGTTGGTCGTGGCACTGTAGATCAACTCTGAAATGAGAAAACCTGGTGCTTCTGTTTTTCTGACACATACCCGACGATCAGAGGAACGCGCGCGAATTTCCCCGAAGTTATCAATCGAGTGGGATAGTCTACGAACAACTTGCCATCAAGAACGGGGTGGAACGTGCGGTATGACGAGCCATTACTAGGGAAAGCGTCAATAACCCCCACACAACGCAGAAGACCGCGACATACAAAGCAGGAGAGTTGCCAGCATCCTGTGCACGAGCCAGTGCACTGACGCTTGCATTTCTGAGACAGGCGATCTGAGATGCAACAGTGCCTGATCCACATCCAGTGTGTTCCACAAAGAATTGGAAGAGCGGCTTTAGAACAACTTCAGCGATCCGTTTGAATGGGGCTTATGGTATTACTCCTTACTCTCTGCTGGTCTGGTGTGGGGAGAGGCGTTCGATACACGCTCTGGGCAATCGCTCCTGAAAACAACCTTTCACCTTCGTTCGCGACGAGATGAAGCTCGACCGAGGCACCACCTGCACTCTCCCCATTGATAGTGACTCGTTCTGGATCCCCACCGAAACTGCTGATGTGTCGTCTGACCCATCTCAATGCCTCTATCTGATCGTGGAATCCAGCGTTGAAGTCTCCGAGGCACGAGTCAGCGAATTCTGGGGTTGTGAGGAACCCGAAGGAACCAAGGCGGTAGTATACAGATACGATGACGACGTTAGGGCTTTGGTGGACCCAGTGGTCGAACGGCCAGTTGGCGGGGTTGCCATAGATATAGCCTAGAAGGATGAGTCCGTGGTGAGCTGTCAATGTTGCGGCACGAGAAAAGGAATAGACAAAAACCTCCGCCATGTACGTATATAAGAACTGGGACTGTGTCATTCAAAATGAGATTCAAAAAAGTAGAAAGACAACCAGAATACCGCACGATTACTGCGCGGGGGTATATATGTTGACTTTCAGACAATCTTCGCTTCCGGCACCGCCAACATCAGAAGCTTGACATGACTCTCATATCAGAGAATGGTGAGCAAACAGTGCCGGTGATGACCCACGTCCAGTCATTCCCTGGACACAAAACGCTGGATACTTCGTGGCGTCTACCACCGCACCTCCAGCCTCTTCTTTTACACGCGTCGTATTGAGCGGAAGGGGGGCACGAAACCGCCGTTCCCCCAATGGTGGTTCGGCATAAGGGATCCCTAGATACGCAACAACATTGTCGAAAGTGCGGTTACCAAGGTACTTGGCATATCCCGTATCGACAACCCATTTTGCAGAGCCTGGATGGAACGTGTTGCCTGCGAGAAAGAAGCCTGCAAGGAGAACAAGCGTCCCAGAGAGCATTACAGGGAAGGGCCGGAAACTGGAGCCCGGTAACGAGGGCATCCTTTATACTGAGCAGAGCACGCTCTTAGTATGCACTCGCTGAAGTGATCATGATGGTCCTTGAACTTGTTAGCAATGCTTGATGGACTGCTGCTGATCGGATCGAGGGACTTTTAGAAGCCATACATCATACATCATGAAGCTAACCCGGTGCAGAAGGACCTCAAAAAATACAATGATCAGCGCAGCCGTGTGTTGTTCGAAAATTGACCTCTGGAGGAACTGCAGTTGAATATGTTTGTAATTTGGAAACTGAACGAGTACAACGCGCAAAGTTCCCCGCTAAATTTCCGACTACTCTCATTTGACTTTCCAAGCGTCCTCTCCAAAGATCCTATCCCCCATATATCATGAAGAATCCTGAATCGATATTCTGATTACCTGGATCATGAACAGATTTAGAGACAGAAGCACGGCGAAACGTTACACGGAAACATACCATTTGATCAACTTGAACTCTCCACGACACTCCCCGTCGTGCGGAAGTCTCTCGCGTGCATACGACGGTTCACCACGTTAGCTGGGGGAGCAGCAGGCAGGTCACGGCCGTATATTTCGCCCCGGAAATAACGAGCGTTAAGATCTGATTTCTCGTTGGCACGGGGAACGATTGCGGCGCCGGAAAACGTGGCAGCAGTGAGGGCGAAAACAGCGACAGAGGCCAACGTGAAATGCATTGTGGATGATCAGGTGTGTGGGTTATTGAGAGTAGATTAGGACGGATTGAATCTTCTTCGCCTGGAAGAGAGACTATGGAGGATGTGGAGGGCGGGAAACACAAGACTGAGCTTGTGAGGTGAGTTGGTGGGGAGTGAAGACTAGCTTAGAGACCCCAAACATCCTCCAGGCCACTTATACCGACGAGGGTTGATAAGCCAAGTGATGGTTGCCTGTGTATCATCACAAAGAGATCTGTATCACCACACCACACATCATCCCTGATCAGTAAGTCCGGTTTGAGTCCGGTGACGCGGTTCACTGCGCTGGGCTGTGCAGTAATCAGCTTCAAGTGAAAGTGGAACATGGCCATCGTTACACATAATGTTATGTATAGGCAACACAAGTCAGAGTGGCTGTGAATCAGTTTCGTGGCCTCAAACACATACATAACGGAAGCTCAGGCGCTTTTGCGCGCGTTCACATACAGGAAAAAACGATCCGGCCTATGTGCACTCACCCCCCTGACGTTGAGCACTCCGTACAAAATTTTCCCGTTGTGTGAAGAGTTGGATGACTTGATAAGGAATTGGATAAGGCAAACACATCAGAGGCGGGATGGCTGACCAGGATAACAGAACGGTAGAGTGGTGGGAGATTAGGGTCTACCGCAGGAATCAATTACATGCTGCTTCGCTTGCCTCTGTTCTGCACCACCAACTCCGGGAACATCCTCCGGGGCTTCTCCATCCTGGTTGAGCTTAAAGTTAAGAGAATCAGTGGCGAGTAGGATGAGACAGAAATTCCGGGGGAAACTCACGCGATCACGGTCTGCTCCAGCATTTATGAGAAGCACGGCAGCCGCGGCGTGCGCTGAATCCATGGCAAGATGAAGTGGGGTGTTTCCTAACGTCGCAAGGATAAATCAGGCTTGAACCACTTCCGGAAACAGAGGGGTCCTCACCAATGCGATCCGCCGTATTCAGACGAAGCTTTGGCGCTCCAGGGACGGGCGATTCCAGCAGGAGGCGAATGAATCCAACTGAACCGGTAGTTGCCGCTCTGTGGCTGGGATTCCAGGTGTTAGGAGTAACAGAAATGGATCATAAAGGTATCGGCATACAGAGGTACTTGATTGGCGTTATCTTTTGCGTTGATCTAACAGACAGGCTGAGAACTCCTCGGTCATAACTTGATGTCAACAATACGTACGTCTGCACCCCTCGAAATTAGGAGCCTTCCAATCTGAAGTATAAAGGTCAGGAGATATAGGTGTATGTCAAAATGACAGCGTACATCAATGCGAGATTTCGAGGCGGCGTAATGCCTTGAGGACCGGAAATCGAAGCAATGCACTGAACACGGAATTTTGAACCGCGTTGAAGAACTCACAGTGGGGTGATCCCCTTGTCATTCTTCCTGCTCCTTGCGTTAAGAGTATAATAGGCTTTGAAAATGATGTGTGTCACCTATTTACGTCGGCGCCTGCACCCACTAGTTCTTGGACAACTTCGTCATGGCCAGCACTCACTGAATTATATACAAAATTGGATACCTTGGGTTAATAGTCCTTTAGGTACCAAACAACGCACCGGCGATGTGCAGGGGCGTCCACCCGCTGTTGTCCGGTTTATCGACCTCCGCTTTCTGATCGATGAGGAACCTCGCGATGTCAACAGCACCAGAAGATGCAGCCCAGTGAAGGGGTGTCCTGTTATCCTGTAAGGAAGGCGGCTGAGTTATGTCCTAGTATCGAAGGTAATCTGTCGCTGTTGTACCAAATCTACAGCATTGATCACATTCGGATTCTCCGCCACAAGGGCACGAAGGAGCGATAATTGTTCTGCTCCGATTGAATCACGGTGAAAAGCTTAATGGATTTCTGCAAGACCCACTGTTCTGAGCGGCAGCATGGGCTGAGGTTTGTGACATGCTTAAGTTCGTAAAACTGATCAAGCAAAGATGGAGTGACGCGTCAAGAACGTGAAAGTCACGTGTGTGTGTCCCGATCACCGCCACGGTGATTTTCGGTGGTTTGCACTCTCAGAAATATCATGACCTCCTCGCGACCATACACATACACGGATCCAGCTACCCCTGCGACTACTAAACCTCATACACTTCTTCCGTTCCTGGAAACACTGTCGCAAAATACTCTCACACGGTTGTTTCAACTGCCTTCGTCATGTCTATCAATATTTCGGTTGATTCCTCAAGTGCCGGAAAGTTTACCTCTTCTGACCTTGTTCACGCAGACTGCTTGCACCCTTGGAGAGGCAACTTGTGATGAATTTATTATGGCTTGAATCTGCAATACCTGCTTCGACTATGGCAGCTTGGGTTATCCGAGAGAACAAACAGTTCAGTCCGCAAGCGTCTGTATAACAGTGCAACGAATCTTTATGATCACCCAGGCTCTACGACGAAGCCCTGGCTAATCTCGCTCGCATCCACATTTTGCCAAACTCGTCAGTCAAACTGGCGCTGAATTCTACTTTTAAATCGAGTTTTCGACAAGCGTTGACCGGCGGGTAAACATTTTTTTTGTCGGATGCGCATTCACATTCTTAATCAAGTGATTGTAGCGGCAACAGCGGGAGTTTCGGAGTTCCTGCAGAGCTGGATGAGAAGCGCCCTCCGTTGGATATCGAAGGACTCGATGGCTACGCACTAGAAAGGTGGGAGGTAGGTCTGTCTAGCCAATTCTTTCAATGATGTTGTTATTCTCGATGAATAGACGATTCTTCATTACATGGTCTCTTCTGGGACTGGACGGAACCCAACACGCCCTTCCCCAGGTGTACTTTTTTTGCTGGAGCGCAGCCAGCTGATGGTTAGTTTCCGGTAAGCATGCAAACGCACTTTCATTAATGGAGCATGTCATATTACATCGTTAGTGGGTCTCCACTTCAAATTACGTCCCAAGGCTTCCAATTCTTGCTTCATTCGCCCCATCAGCAGCTATGGGACCTCCTCCTTCAGTATTTACGCATGGCTGAGGTGTGTATCCAGTAGACATCCCAAGTCTTCTTTGAATTTTGCGGCGATAGGAAAGGCAGATGGATCTAGTCGAGGTCCTGAGCTTTGTTTTCATGCTATCTACGATGGAGCTCGGCAGGGTTCTACACCCCTTTTCTTACCTTGTTATTGCCACTGATTTGGGGTTTAGGAGTACTCTACAGAAAAACTTGGCTCCAGCCAAAAAGCGATGCTCGAGGACCTTCGTGATTACGGCCTTATTTGGCAAAGGAGGGTTTGTACATATCTTTCGTGCCCAGCGCATGCATACCCATATGGATCTTCCCAAACAGCCCACATCTCGGCGCTTCAGCCCCACTCGTCTAGCGACAACACTGACGTCTTCTTCCCCCCCTCTTCCGACAAGTACAGGCACTAGCTCCGGTCCTAAAGAGGGATTCATCGTGCTTGAAACAAACTATCGGATATACGCGTACACAGGTGCTTCCTTTCACCGTCTCGCCATTATCCAGTCCTCGAATTCCATCAGACAACCCCTTACAGACAGCCGTCCTTAATCTCTTTGTCTCATTGAAGTATCGATTTCCTAATCTAGTGGTTGGCTCCATCACACGCGATAGTGTCAAGAAAGCTCTTGCAAATGGGATTTCGGCTGACCAGGTTGATTATAGCAGCTGCATTCCTTGGGCGTCACTAATATGTTTCGCGGCCAGATAATCAGTTATCTCATTAGTCACGCGCACCCTCAAATGCGAAAAAATGTACGTTAATTCTCTATGTTCCTGCTCGATCTGTCCAATAAATTCAGAACAGAATCCGTTGTTGCCTGTAACAGTACAAGATCAAATAAGGCTTTGGGAGCTGGAAAGAAACCGCCTGAAGTCACAAGAAGGTTCTAGGCCGATCTCTGTTTCCCGTCAGCATCTGATCTGTCTTTTTCCAGGCTATCTATATACTGCCTTTGCATCTCAAGCGGACTACGAGTTCGTGCTGAATTACGCGAAAGAAATTGGAGCGGTGATATGGGAGAACATGGGCAAGCGGTGCTTTTTTGGGAGCTTAGAGGGGCATCCAAATATCCGAGGATTTATTGAAAGGAGAACGGCTGCAGGGGCGATTTAGTCTACATGTTTGTTCCGCGTTTTCTCCTCATTGAAACATGGTCTGATGTCATGGTCGCTCGGGGTTTCGGAAAATTGACCGTCAGATCATCTTCGCGCGTTTCTCGAATCATCTCATCTCAGTGAGTTCAGTAAAATTGGCCTTATCAAATAACATCGCAGTGACCGGACGCATCGTAGGCCTACAGAATCTTCTTTTCTAGCGACTTCTGCAATGCAAGCTTAAATCTACTTTATTGGATCACGCCATCAATGCAACTGCCACGTTTGGGCTTTACTCTTCATGCCGATTCGAATACCCGACGCTGATTGGTGGGGTTGGCCACCGAAGAATTTCGCAGCTCCAATTCCGAGATGGGCGGGCCGACAGTGAGTAATTTATTACTTTATATTTATTAACGTCGCATCAACTCGTGTCTTTAATGTCCTTTTTAACGTCAGGCACTGCTCAGGCACTGCACTTTCATATATCCCGATGCAATGAATTATCTGAAGACTGATGAAATACTCGTGCATGACATACCGGCAAGAACTATGCAAAAAATCGCGTGGCTCGTCCTCAAAAGGTTCAAGAAGACGATGATATCAGTTGGCAAGAAAGGGATACAGTTGTTGAGGTTCAAAATTCCGCCTGGGTATAAGAGGTCTCATAGGAGCCCATGGCGACGGCATGAGACTGGATCGAATGCAATGGCGCTTCCAGAGAATCCCCGCCGTCGCTGGGAGTCCATGTTCCAAAAGTCGAATTCATTCGAGGATAGTTATGTTGCTGGGAGAAAGGCAAATTCGCAGAGGTGCCTGTGAACGAGGACCCGACGTGCGAGCTGCGAAGATATTTCTCGTTGCTTGGCGCCTCACGCGGTAGCCACGCGGGGCGTTGCGGTAATCCTTCGCGCGTGCTATCTCCAACGTCTGTGGATAGCCCGTAACGCGGTGCGGCTTCACTGTCCCGCCTATGATGGCCCATGTTCGTGGTGTCGTAAACAGTGTTCGAGCGGCCACGAGAACGGTCCAACTGATTGCCGTGGCCTGCTGACGAACTGTATGAATCCGAGCGCCAGCGAGCCGATTGCGAATGGAGTGCCGACCAAGAGGCTGTGCTATGGCCTTGATTACTGTCGCGGCGACGCGAAATGCTGTGGGGATGTGTTGGTGACGGAGAGGAGGACCAGGAATCGTGGAAGTCTGGACGAGTGATCGGTGCGATCCGTAAGTTATCCAGGGAGACCGGCCATTTATCTGCTGTGCTTTCACGATTGTAGATTCCGGGGGAAGGGATCGTGTGGCTGTGACTGTCGTGGTACACTGATCCCGCAGTGTACGAGCCGTCCATACGTGGGGAATGGTGGATGGAGTCGGAATGGGGGGTCCATTGAGTGGATCCCGAGATGTCATAAATTGGCTCCTCTAATTTGCATTCTGCTGGTGTCTCTAGGTCTTCCGCTTCGCATCTAAGGGTGAAAATTCAGTGCACCGCAAGCGCAGCTTATAAACCCGACTCACACAAGCCGCGACTTCCCGTCCGGTCCAGCTTCAATCTTTGGAGGTACACGGAAGTTGGTCAACCGAAATATGTGCGGAGGCATGGGCAGTGCCATGATGTCAGATCGACTGGTAGGTTTCTAGCAACCGAATGGTCAATAGCGTGAGGTTTCCAGAGATACGTCGAGTCCCACCTTGAGCCTTCCCGAGCGGATGTCCTCCGACGTGTAGTAGGATATCAAGTGAAGATCTGACCCCTCGATTGTCACGGTGATCGTCTGGGCGCAGCTTCGGTCACATTGGATGCGAGGGATCCCAAAAACATATCTACCTTCTTTATGAGCCCGTTCACCTTGAACGTGCCATGATCCCCTTGCGCCAAGTGGCCTGGACCTTTAAATGCGACCGGGTGGTGATCTGGGGAGTTCCTTCGGCCAGTAGAGCAGCGGGATTGGGAGTCGAGTGGGTACGTCTTCCTCTGGCCTACGCGACTACTTGTCCTTTCGTTTATTTCCCGATACACCTGCCAATAGAGCCAACTGAATTCACAAGCTTAAGGAGAATCAGGGCAAACTCACCAAGAAGTTGCCGACGATTCGAGACGGCGACCACAACAGTCCATCTGATTGTATTCAGTCTCGTTGTCCTTCGAATTTGTATCTAGAAGTTAACTCACCCGTCCAACGTTTGATCCCGCTCTCTTCGACGCTGAAGACGAAGACCGCGCCTGATTTGATCATTGTCCTGCGCTCGGAGTCATTGAGGCGGCGAGTGATGCGGGGGATTACTCCTTGGCGAGCCGCGTGAATCAAGCGGAGTGCATGGAGCGTTGTTTCAACATAGCCAGTGAAGGGCGGTACGTCTGGGGTGCTCGTCATACTGCTTGGACAGAGTTTGAGGTTGTTGGGCAGCAGCCGGGAGGTTGTGGGGGAGTCTGCTTGAAAGAAGGTGAGTTTCTTCCTTTATGATTATAGAGTCTACAGCCTCAAGCTGGTTCATCTCGTTCCGAATCGAGTTGCAACTAGAAACAGGTGTTCGCCTTACCGTACATCGCCGTACATTCGCGTTTACGAGATGGCACGTTTTTCGAGTGGGGGTAATTTCGCCGGAAGGTCCGTATCGTTCATTGACAGAGTCCTGACGCCACTTGTCAGCTGCTTTTCCTTTCACTGGATCAGGCCAGACTTCTTTTGGAATTGTGTATATCTTATATTTTATTCCTTCGGTATTTTGGCGCCAGATGGGAATCCAGAAAAAGGTCCGGATTCTACGTGGGTACACAACCGTATGGGGACTCGTGATGATATCGACTTCAAGACACGGAAATTTCCCGCCGACTGTGCCTTCGGCCGTGCTTCTTAACCAAAATTGAAGTTCATACCAGATAAAGACTTCTTGGCTTTGCATGCTCCTGGGAATAGCCGACACCCCGATCTCTAGTCTCCAGGAAATACGATATACGTCCAGTCATTCTTTCTTGCAATCAACGCCAGGCAGGAACGAGGAATATTTAATTCAAGGATGTCGGAAGGAAATGACTTTCTAGGAGGTACTAGTCTGTTGCATGTCGCGTAAAATCGCCCATGCAACACGTTTGATGACAGAAAATACTGTGAGTGGTCTTGGCTCCTGTTCACCAACCCTAATTGATGAAGCATATCAGGCTTCGAATGAGCAATGGATTACGTGGATGGATTTCTTTACTTGCCTCAATATGTTCAAGACCGGCGACACAGTATTTAAACTCAGCGAAAGCGGCCGCAATCGTCCGTTGTCGCCTCCAGACAACAGTCCATGTAGCGGTCGCATTGCTAATGCACCGTCTGCTGAACTGTGCACGGGAACGTTCTTTCATCTTTACTTGATGAGAACCTCACGTCTGCCGGCTAATAGAGACGCCCGTTGCTGCGCGCCGTTGACTTCTCGATGATAAGGACGATGAGATGTATCTGTATAAATCCGGGAGCTGGGTCGAGATGTGCTGACAATAAGACAGTCGAGGAGGACGGGGATGGTGGGCAGGTGCGCAAATTGTTGATCCCACCAGGTTCATGGAACATCAATGCATCACATCTGACCCCGGAATCTCGGCTATCTCCTCGTCAGGAGGATGGTTTGAGATTCAAATGTCAACCTGCGATGGTGACCACATTCCTGGGAAGCTGGCGAATGTACCATGAATGGCATAGTCAGTAATCGATTTGGTCTCTCTCAATATTCGTATAACAAATGATACAGAAGATCCATCCTCCCGCAAGACACGAAAGGCAGCTTCAGGGATGGCGCGAAGGCCATGGATTTGGGGGCGTTTGAGACTCGTGTCAACCACTCGTAATTGAATAACGTCTCGAAAAACTGCATATTATTGGTTTTCGGAGGCAAAGGTATGCCAATGACTTTTGTAATCCTCAACTGTCCTGCACCAATCATTCCGCGAATGAAGGTCTCAAATCTGTATTGTCAGGGTTGATCAGGGGATTTCTAAGGACTCTCGATAAGGCAGGGTTCCCACCTGCAAATGGAGATGTCGATATCGATTTGATGCCATTCCGTCCATGCCTCTTTCTGGAAAACTTATCCCATGAAGCCGAGACTCGCTGGTCCTTTTTGGAAGCGGTCGACATTCACATGCTCAATACTGGTCTTGGATAGAACATTACCTCCGCCGATCGACTGATCAGCTGGCCGGAAATTTTGTACTAAGGACTCGGAGGTGCTGCAGAACCAGAAAGGGCAGACAGAAATTCCAGAAGTTCATTCAAGCGACCCAAATTCTTGAATCTTCCAATTTGTTTCAGGGATTATCCCTGTCTACATCGCCGATGTCAGCGCACGGAAGGAAACGGCACAAACGTGGGAAAACGGATTATCATTCGACAAAGTCGCAAAAAAAAAAAAAAAAAAAAAAAGACGGTGCACCTCTGTATCTTTGGATACACTCCGCAATTCTGACTCCCTTCTTATTCTGGAAACCCGTTTTAACTCCGCGACCTTCCTGTGTCAGCACCACTTCAGATCATCTTGTGAACAGTGAACCAAGACGTGAAACATGAAGTATAGTTCAAGGAATATGTGAATTGCTTGAAACTAACGTTCGGATGTCCAGTCAGGATGCTATAATCTTACGCGGTGACACCGTCACTCTTGCCATGGCGCAAGAAACAAATGTAGAACAGTGATTTCCAGGTCATGGCCACAAGACTTTATCGATATCGGTGCGTGGACTTTACCGTTATTAGGCTGAAGAAGCCTGCGACGAGGAGTTGTCATGGCCGTCACGAAATTTAGCACGCCAATCATTGGTCCAGAGCTTGGAAGTTTAGACCAACTTCACCTTCACTCGCTATCGACCCATGCAAGAGAGGTGAATTTATGCCTCTCAATTGGATCCTTTGACTTTAATTGTCTGGAATGCCTTTCGCTACGGTGGGGTTAGCTGCACGCCAACGTGGAATGGGATACCGAATCAAGGGAAGAGTCTGCGCAATGAGCAGTTTCGGTTTATCATGGCTTTCAGAGTTGTATGAGTGAATTAACTGGAGCCAGGTGTTGTATTCATCGTTCGTACGCTGGGTCGCTGTATGGGTCAAAGCAGGTTACACTGTTGACTTCGTTGAACAGCAATGACGACATACTCAGGATTTGTGGTCGTCCCCTTAAGAAAATTTGATCTCAGCGATACGCAGGTGTGGACACGTATCAAAAAGCTTACGACGCCGATGAAATCGATGGATCTAAAATGGACCCAGGGAAACGGCGCAACAAGGTCGTACAACAAACTAACCCCATTAATAGCACGAACTCAAAGGGTAAATACTCGTACCGACAGGCGTGTCTTTGTTGGAACAAAAGTCAGGGAGGTGGATATGGTAGGGACATTGACCAGTGATGCATATGGATCATTTTCAAAATTGAAATGAACAATCAAACCGGCAAGCCACCACCGTCCGGCTGCCCACAACCACGACCTGGACGCGACGGCCGGTCAAGCCGTAAATTGAGAGGACGATCATCAGCTTGACTGTAGCGGGTAGATGGGATAGGTGTACCGAACCCTCTGCACCAACGTCATACGTGATAAAAACGGGCTTAAGTTCTGGGTTTCCTGGGGTTAGTCCTGAAATTTCATTTTTATGGCGTGGAGAAGATTATCTTACGTTCTGCGATAAGACAACCTCATGGAAGTTAAGGAGACAAGTGAAGTCCCTTACAATATACGTAGTCGAGCTCCAGATTCCAGGCCTATGGAAGTGACCCTGATTCGGAAAAGAAGGCGTCCGGGTCAATCCCCCGCAGGCCAAACCCCATACTTACTTGGACCGATCGGTACAGGAAGCTCTGGCAGGCGGTGACGTCGCTCCAGCACGGCACCTAGATCCAGGATTTCTAATATAAGAGCAACCTATTACAGATGAGAGTGTCATTGAGCACCATAGGCGGGACTCACGATCTTCGATGCCAGTGGTCTACGAGTACGACCAAAGCAGTCGAATGAAATGAAGGACAACAAAGGGCCCTGACCCTGGCTGACTGAAGCTGTGAATGATGTCGATTCCTTTGACATTCAAGTGTGGACGGAAGAGGCACCTTGGTAAAAGTCGAGAGGAAACGGCCAAAAGCAAGATCTTGTAGTTGAGGCTTGAAATTTTTCATGGGAATTTGAGATGATCTCAAAATGATCTAGAAATTTTCACGGGGCCGCGTTCTCAACAAGTTTCCACTAAATACTACTTTCCAGTTCTACAGGCAGAAATCCCGAAATTCGTCGAGTGCGAATAATTGACCCCACCAATTGGAATCGAGGATACGTATTTAAAATTCGCACTGGTGGGCTTCGGTCCGCGCCAACATGCGGAGAGGGTTCTGTAACAGAGAAGCTTAAGTATGTATGGTAAATCTCACATTTGATGTCGAAATTACATACCTCCTCAGATCTATGAAGTGCCTGTCTATTTTAACGCTTCTGGATTTGACCTACGTATCTTAGGATCCGATGCTTCATCCGGTGCTGGCGATAAGACTCATTTCGAACGTCGAGGAAAATGCGGTATATCGGACCCAAACCCCTACCAGAGCTGACATACGACTTGGAGATGCTGCAACATTGAAGCATCGAAGAACTGTCCGGTGAATATTGGAGTCGAAATCAAACTTGGCTACAATACCTTGCCCGAATCAGGCTGTTTGCCTTGCATCACTGCAGGGGTCAGCAGCGAGTCGTCAGTCCCACATGGCGACTACCCACACGTTTTCCCAAAGCCTGCAAATGATGTCCTGTCAGGTCCACACACTAGGAAGCTTTTTCATCTGGTTGTCATTCGAGTCGTGAACATCTATTGGTATGGAATCATCCCCTCGCAAATGACAGCGCCTCGTACGATGGGCATGTGATCTCGATGATTTACTGATTAGCTTTATCTATGAGACCGACAGCAGGATGGATCATAGATCGCTGCGGCTTCGGTCCGCAAATGTGCGCGCGTGTATCCTATGCAATGATACAAGGCGGTTTAACTTCACCGGTATATCCCTCTGCCCCCCTTTGTGGTCTGATAAGATAAGTGAGTGATCCTCGGATTTCGCCCAGAGGTTTTTGTTTCTGGTAACTGATCACGTCGATTGCAGATTGTCTTGGACCAACATGATTGATGACCGCCAGACACAACACGCGTACATCTTGTCCTTGTGCCTTTCATCTGCGAATGTCTGACTATGCACCAGAATCCTTCATCTAAGGTGCCTCGTTATTCAGACTGATGCACGGAACGGACAGTAGTACACACACCTGCGGAAGTATTTACCTCTTGCGAGATATGTGTATCGTTGGTATGACCGGGCCGATACGGGTTTTGTGCCAGGATCCCGTGTTTGTATGCATAATGTTCATAACCTCAGGACTTCAGGTCTTGTCAAGGGGCGATAGCATGCGGAAACATCGGAAAACACGAGGTTTCTATCGGAAACTTTCCTCCCATGCTTTCGAGTGAATTGTGGTCACAACTTTATACGAGGTCGTCCAGCAAGTGCCGCTTCATCAATGAATGAATTGAACGTACATATTAGATTCCTCGTATGAAATATTAAGTGCTGCTGTCATAAGTAATTTCGAACGGAGAAGAGTAGGCACTAACTTACGCGTTATGTTCCTCCAAGCAGCTTGCCTCGGGCCTGCCTGCTGCTGTTCAAATGACAGGACACTATTTCTCGATTTAAGATGAGCAGATCAAGAGCAGATAAGTTATGAATTCAAAAAAAAGTTGACATTTGTCTTTGTTGTTTTATGAAGGCGTTGCCGCGAATCTGATCAACTTGAAGATCAACTTGAAGTCAGCCACGCGGCAGCTTAGAACTTGCAATTGAAGGACGGAAAGGCACTCCAATTCTGTGTGGATTTCTGGTCACTGTCAGTGCTTTCAAGGCTTGCTTCAATGTCATCCTCAGCTCTCCCGTTGAACGTAATCTCGACCCCTAAACCTGAGGACAAAAACAGGACACCCACGCCTTCTTTCAAACAAGCCAATGCTTTAAAACCCGCTATGCTTGCCCCAGGCGATATCTCCAGCCCGCATGAGTTGACGGCATTTGTGAGCCCTTAAAAACGTGCCGTCCACAGATCCGCAATCTAATCACTCGGGCTCTAGGTTGAGACGCTGCTCGAACAATTGGAGTCCAAGTTCGATGACATGTCGTCCCAGATTCTTGACCGCAGTGCGTTTCCGTCACATCTCAATCGCTTTCTTGTAGGATTAAGAAACGGTGCCAGTGTCACAAATGTCGACGCGCGTTGACGCACTGGAGGCCGCGATACAGGACATCATCAATGGCGACACGAGTGTGCCACAATCCCCATCGCCGAACCCACCGCCTAATATCAAAAGGAGCGATAGTGCACAACTATAACGGATGCTGGTCTTGGAATGATTAGAGGTTTCTGGGCTAATTTGAACCCTTCGCACTGTTTGAGGTACATTTCTGGTTTGTGTTTCTTTTTCGGCCTGCGAATGCAATACGTTGCGTTCTCACAGACCTTTTCGTCCGGAACGTTTGCAGGTAGCCCTAATGGAAGCATCCCAAGACCAGCAGTGGCTTGTTCCCAATCTTGGCTCATGGGATTATCATCTAGAGTCTATGTATTGGTTCAGACAATATCTCCAGCGCATAAGACACATCTCTTGTTAGTTCCTTGTTCTCAGTGTGTAATTTGAGCTGTTCTGTGACTGGGTGCTAAGTTTAAAAGTTTGAAGTTACTTGTTCAAACGGACTCAGAATGCGTTCCATAGCCTGCCCTCTGCAGGCCCGTCACCCACCAAACTGCACCGAATCATTTGGTTTTCATCAGTTTTCCACATCGGGTTGGGTGGATTTATATTAAACTTGGGTGCTATGATATATATTACATAATATTAGATACGTACTTTCGACAAGGGTGGAAGACCCCTCTTGACCCCCTTCAACATCCTCAATTGCGACGAAGCTATCCTGGCCAGTCACCCTAGTTTACTGGAACCTCGTTGAAAGAACAGGTCATCTCCCTGGACTGCCCCATATCATAATGCACAATTCGGGGATGTATATCCGTTTTGATCCCAACAAAGTTGTTCTTCCCCCCATCTTAGGGGGACCGCAGCCCCATGCCCAAATCTCATCGCCAACGATTAAAAAACGCCAACATGGACTTACATACGAAATCACTCCAACGGTACATTTCCCTAATTTCGAAAAAGCATTGCAAAAGGCATCCGAGAATGAACTGAATTATGCGGCGAAATCGTTGGTGCGTAAAACTTCTGATCAGTTGTTCCTCTGGTCTGACAGACATTTTCAGGGAGAGTCAAGCAGTACAGGAAGGTCGGCAAAGAAATTGAAGATATATCATGAACCAACTCCCAAAGACGTGCGCACCGCGTGGCTCTCACTAATCCGCCCCGCTAACAGGGCAGTTTAGCAAGTCAAATCATTCGAGAGTAGGATGCAATTGATGCAGGCGCTGCGAAATGCATTCAGAGAAAGCCAAAACGTCAATTTTGCTGGAACCTACCGCCTGCATGAACCTGGTGTGACTCACCAAGAGCGCATCAAAAGCCTTACGCATGAGATATGGGAAGTGACGGGTTATAGGTTCACGTACGCACTCTTTTTGCTAGCCTATCTCATGCCGTTTCTACCAATAGTCCGCAGTATAAAGGATCATCCACGCACAAAACACGGGCATAAGACCAGACTGTGGTGTTCCCAAGATGAAGCACACAAGTTGAAACCTTCCAAAGTACCCCAGCGTCCCCGGACTTTGAACGATGGCGCATTAATGGCAAAAGCCCGTTATCCATGTCGGAGTGGCCTTCTCATTTCGTCCCGAGAAGGAGAAGGCGAAGCAGAAACTTCTTTCATTACCGTGCGGATGCATCATCATGTCGCTCACGAACCATATTACGACAACACTCTGCCTCCAGAAATCACACAGTCGATCTGGGCAAACATATGTCGAGAAAGAAAGGCGAACCCTCCGCCAGAGCTTGACAATGAAGCCTCAGAAAGTGGGTCGGAAGGTGAATCTTCGAGTCGTAGAGGAGACACAATTCCCAATTTCCCTCTGAACGACGACTGCGAGCTTCAGGAATCTAGGGTGCCTTCACCAGAATGCCCTGATGCGCCGTCGCAGATTACAGCAGAGGTTTATCAGAACCGAATGCGGCGGCACATTAACAACATCCGGGATTTCTGTGATGGCCTAGAATACCAACTGCTGTTCAATGACTTTCGAATGTTGGACGTCCTCGAACGTGAAGGTGCTCAATTTTTACAATTGGTGAAGGAGTGTTTGGAGAAAGAGGGCCGCTTAAAAAAAGATGACGAGATGGCAGCCCGCCTTAAGACGTTCGTGGTCCAAACCGAACTTGATGCACGATAGCCTTGAACATTTTCCGCCTTTCATAAGTCACTACCATCTATTCGATATTTTTCTATGTACTGAATCGACTTCTCCATAGTACTTGTCTTTGGACTCATTGTATTTAGTGTCAGATGAGCTTCCCCCGGCGCTCCCTACATGTTCGACCCTCGAACCTCCAGATTTTTGGGTCAGAAATCGATAAGGATTGTCACATGGTCTACAAATCAGGAAATCTGTTATTTTTCGCGCTTTCCTTCTCCGTTCCTTTGCCACCGATGCCCTGCACGGCGGGCTGCCCATCGGATCGTCAGTTCGTCATTGCCAATAGGTATTTGAGAAATTGTCACAAATTTGGCCACCCCAGTCTCAAATCCCCGGACAAGGCTTCGCAAAATTCGCCAGAAATCGCCAAACTTGGACAAGGAAATGGCCGTTTTGGGCCCTCAGATCCCCCAAAATTGGCCGAACATTATGGGAGCGTCCGGGGCCCTGTCAAGTGCGTGTCCTTTACGGAAATGCAAGCCACATCACGTGTCCTGTGGTGGCGAACCATTTCACGAATTTCCATTCGCTCCCTACCATCTGCACCGACTTTCATTCAGCAAACGGCGACGATTCAATCTGCTGGTACTGCTCGAAGATGCAAGTGTCTGGGTTGTTCGATAACCTTTCCGAGGACCTCGCGGCGGCGTTCCTGGAATTTGTGGGGACTGCGTTCTTTCTGCTTATCGGTCTGGGTGGCATACAGGCAGCATCCGAAGAGAATCTAACGAGCGAAAGGCAAGCATCCAGCATCCAGCACATACTCTACGTCTCGACCTCCATGGGATTCAGTCTTCTGGTCTCGGCGTGGCTCTTCTTTCGCATCACCGGTGGCCTATTTAATCCAAACGTCTCCTTGGCGCTTCTTCTTGTTGGAGTCATCAAGCCTGTTCGATTCGTTCTTTATTGTCTTGCTCAACTTCTTGGCGCAATCGCCGGCTCTGCTGTCCTTCTTGCCCTTACGTCCAGGGATCTCTCTGTGAAGTGAATATGTCCACCATTATCACTTTACAGCCATGATTTACTTTATATATCAGTACGGTCCTAGATGAAGCGACAAGCAAGGCGCGAGGCGTTTTTATCGAGATGTTTATCACTTCAGCCCTGGTACTATCGGTTCTCATGCTAGCTGCTGAAAAACATCAAGCGACGGCTTTCGCCCCAGTAAGCGATATCGTCACATATTTTGTCTTCACTGATTAATATTCACTCAGATAGGCATTGGTCTCACTCTCTTCGCTTGCCATCTGTAAGCCTACATAGCCCTCCTACTTACATCCTGGAGATCCAGACTTATGATGCTATCGTGTAGGTTCGGAGTCTATTATACTGGCGCTTCAATGAATACCGCTCGATCGTTTGGACCAGCTGTGGTAACTGGATTCGCCACTCCAAACCATTGGGTGGTACATCCTTACCTGCATTCAGTTGGTCGCCAGCTAATCGCCAGAAATAGTACTGGTTAGGCCCCTTCCTCGGCTCTCTTCTTGGCTCAGCGTTCTACGCCACTATTAGACAGTAAGGATACTGTTTGTTCGTGTGCATAACAAGACGTTGATGTGCCTATATCGACTACCAGCTATCGATACTGGACCCTCAATCCTGATCAAGATGCTACTAAGGCGCTACAGGAACGGGCTGTCGTCGTCGCAAAGGAGGTGATAGAAAAGAGCAACGCCGGGGGCTCCAACTTCCAGTCAAGCGGGCCAGCAAGCAGTGCCGAAATTTCGTCGGGTAGCACCGTGGTTCGAGAGCAACTTCTTTCAAACAACGACAGTCATGTATAAATTTCGGCATGTGTTCGGGGACTTGCTCTATTGTATACCCCTCATTCCTTGGTGTACGAGATCATTTTGTATACATATACCCAGAATTCTTGACAGTTTCTGCAGTGCCACTACGTTTCTCAAAATATGCCATCACATGCGAATCCCATCGTTCTTATGATCACGACTTGCCCTGTGTGCACCCATCGATATCGTCCCCATGACCACGACTCACCTGTATTTCGCCGCAGCGCGTGGCTTGCTCTCTTCCACTTTCAGAAAGCAGATGCTCACGCGACACCGAAATTTTCTTGGGCTTTTAAATTACAACCACATGAGAGGGGCAATTATGGAGATGGTATTGACGATACTCGGGCAGAGGGGCCCATGAAATCCAAGGCATGGTCGTTCTCCCTCACCATTCCAAGGAGATAGTGTCAAGCCACGCACGACGTCGGTCCGCGTGGAGAAAGAGGTAAGTCAGATGGCCCACCTATTTCCTCGCTTTCCACGTATAGATTGTTCTAATCTAGCTGCTTCAGCGGGACCATTCAAATATGATCTGGTGGCCTGAGGAGCAAGGAGCAGTAACTTTTTTTCGCACAGGATGAAGCATCTTTCTTTCGCGTCGCTGTTTCTCGTCTCCTTGGATCTTGTCGCCGCTCATCCAACGAACCCTTCGCGGATAGTGGGTATATATGCTCGAGCAGCTCCACCCAACTGTTTTCCTGCTCTCGGATTCACCATGCCGAGCAAAGTTCCAAGTTCATTGACCAACTGGTGGTGTACTTACGATACAGAATACGCATTCGTCGGGTTTAGCTACGAGATTACGGCTTGTGAGTATTTCCAAGTTTGCCTTGGGGTCTCATGTCGGATAATGTGATCGATGTAGGTCAAAGCTTAGGCCAGTTGAAAACGGACTTTTCGAATATAAGACAGAAATTCGGCGGACGATACGTCCGTTTGTACGGATTCTGTGACAAGTCAGGATATTAGTAGGTTTTTCTCTGTTCTATCCACCACGAAAATACCTAAAAAGTTCCCTTCGATTAGTAACGACGTCGTCGAAGCTGCATGGAACGCTGGTATCGGCGTCTTTGCATTGATATGGGTATTTACTATTTTACAAAGGAAAAGTCGCGGTTACTGAATTTCCAAATCGTGTAGTTCGGTTTCGACGGAACCGATGCGTATATTGGGCGTCGGGACGCACTGTTCGCAATTCTACAATCAAACCCCAAAGCCAAGTTTGTCACTAGGGCATTGCAGTTCGGGTCCGAACCCTTGTTTGACTGGTCATTGGATCCCTCGAGACTTGTTAATGAGGTGCAAGCGGCGAAAAAAAAGTTGGCGAACTTGCACGTACCCGTGACTGTCAGTGATTTGGCATACTCTTTCAGAGACGTATACTCGTTCATACTTCATCTTGGGAGTCTCATACTAATTTTGAATTCTTATTATAGTTACATGCCTCTGATGGAGGGCCAGCGGTACTTGCATCCCTTGATGTAATCGCGGCGCATATCCTGCCTTTCTTCTCGGCTAGTGCATCCACAGGTCCGTTATTTCCTTACAATCCCGCCTCTCCTAAACCGGAATAATGATTGTCGATACAATAGCCGATAAAGCCTGGCCAATCGTTATGGGGGAGAATCTCGATTATTTCATTGATAATGGAAGTGGCAGGAAGATTTGGTTTTCTCAGGTATGTATTTGCATAGGTCAAAGCCACCACAGAGTGCCGACTCGCTGCAGAACGGGTGGCCATCTGTTACATCCCCTAGTGTGCAACCAAACAGTCCCTATGCAGTAGCTGATGTCCAGAACGAACATGTGAGCACCAATAATTCCCTTCTTCGACGATATTCAATCTCGCTCAGGACTATTACACTCTACTCGATAAACACTGCGCAGATCTAAAGGCAGTCCCCGGAGGCGGCGTTGGATGGTTTGCACACATATATTATGACGATATGGAGTCTGGATATGGGATATATAATTCCAACGGGACCCTAAAATTCCCTTTTGCTCCTAGGACGTCTTGCTAAATTCTAATGGATCCATGCGCGAAATCGCTGGTACGCACATTGCACCCCCAAAACCCACCGATTTTCGACCGAGCTGGTGAGAATGATGCCGCCATGCTTGGATCATCATCGTGAGAAATTTAAGTACTAGTTCTAAGTTAACTACTTACGTCACCAGCTTTACCAACCCGGGCCTGTTCATTGTCAGGGAGTCTCGAGAAAAACTCGCAGGCGGGCTTTGCGGGCATGAGACCGACTACGGAAGGTGCCATTTTCACACCAGCCGGCAACCAGCAAGTTATCACATATATTGTGGCCGGTTGAGCCTGAGGGCGGGAAGGTTGAACCCCGTCTCTCTCAAGATGAAATTCCCCTCTCTGTCGCTTTTTTTCGTCTCTCTGGCTCTGGTTGGCGCTCAGTCATCGAGCGACATCAATGTCACTCTGACATTAGATTTCGATTCACCTCTCCATCATCATCTCCATCATCATCATCATCATCATCACCATCATCATCGGACAGACTGTTTTCCCGCCCTTGGTTTCAGAATGCCAAAAACAATTCCGGACTCGTTGACAGACTGGTGGTGCCCTTATGATGCAGAATATGCTTTTGTGGGCTTTAGCTATGAGATCACGGATTGTAAGAGTTTCTTCTCGTCTTGCCTCGTCGGGAAAAGCTAAAATCCATATATTGTTATAGGTCAAAGCTTCCATGAATTGAAGAGAGACTTTATGAACATAAGACACAAGTTCCACGGACGGTATATCCGTCTATACGGAGTGTGTGATATTGCGGGATATTAGTAGGATTTTCCGATTGTCTTGCCCAAAAGACTTGGAGTACTCAATGATATGATCCAGCCACAACGTCATTGAAGCAGCATGGCATGCTGGCATCGGCGTTTTTGCGTTGATCTGGGTACGTGGGCCCTCTTTCCCTTTTGACTACTTGATTCTACTCGACTAAAACACGCAGTTTGGTTTTGACGGGACAGATGATTGGATCTGGCGCCGAGATGCGCTCTTTGAAGTCCTCCAAACAAACCCAAAGGCCAAGTTTGTCACTCGAGTCTTACAGTTCGGATCTGAACCCCTGTTCGACTCGGTGTTGAGTCCCCCAGACCTCGCTGCAGAGGTGGAGAAAGCAAAGGAAGAGTTGGCAAACTTGCAAATACCCGTGACTGTCAGCGACCTGGCGTACTCCTTCGGGGAGGTAAGTATGCAGATTCTTCCCCTCAACCTCGGAAGTCATCTGTTGATTTTATTTTTCAGTTGGATGCCGATAACGGAGGACCGGAAGTACTTGCTTCTGTTGATGTAATCGCAGCGCATATTCTGCCTTTCTTTTCATTCAATGCTTCGACAGGTTCGTTTTCTTGCAGTCCCCCCTTTGTAACGGAAATACGAAGCTACTGATTCTATGATGAAATAGCTAGGAAATCTTGGCCTATCGTCACCAAGGACAACCTTGATTATTTTGTCACCAACGGAAACAATAGAAAGATCTGGTTTACCGAGGTAAATATGGATTCACACAGACGCGAACTCATCACATTCATTTGATTTTTCTAGAATGGATGGCCATCTGTCACGTCCGAAGGGGTTTCACCTAACAGCCCCGACGCTGTAGCTGATGTAAAGAATGAACGTGTCAGTCGCACCGTTTCTTGTCGCCTATCCAAATATTCACGTATAATTTGAATCCAGGATTACTATCTCTTGCTAGACAAACACTGTGAATATCTCAAGGCAGTTCCAGGGGGCGGCGTTGGCTGGTTTGCGCATATCTATTCTGACGAGATGGAGCCAGGGTATGGAATATTGGACGTTAACGGGGATGAAAAATTCTGTTTTTCCCCTCGGACGCATTGCTGATATGTATATATATATATATAATATATCCTTCATTATGAATC
>OY751490.1:1307299-1464004 GCA_963565915.1 Entoloma clypeatum | reverse complement strand
AATCCAGGTTACTTCAGAAAAAAAAAAAAAAAAATTCAATGAAATATGAAACAAAGAAAACGGGCCGAATTTGAGAAAGAACTGCGCGCAAGGTATCCAATCCAAATCCAAAAGATCAGTCCGAATCGTAGTTATCCAGCTCAAGCAAATCACACCACTGGGCATCACACTCCTCTGCCAGCCCTCCGTACGCATAGCACCCTGTCTCTGGTCTCTGTCTCGTCTTGGTCTTCGTCTTGGTCTTCGCCTGCACGCGCTTGATCGACCGCAGACTGACACTGCTCGCGATCGTGGTGGGTATCTCCAGCCGCGGCGACGGGAGGTCTTGTCCCGGACCAAGACCAGGAGCAGAAGCAGGAGCAGGAGCAGGAGGGGGCGTTCCCTGGATAGTGATGCCCATGGACGTGATGAGATCTTCAAAGGACGCGAGGATGTCGTCCATCTCCATCGCGGAGTCGACGGAATCGATGATGACGACTGGTGGTGGTGGGACGTGTTGCTCGTCGTCGTCGTAGCCGCCCTTGAGGTATGAGAGTTCCGTCGACACGGCGGTGGAGAGCGAGAGAGTGGACGACGATGTCGGGGCGAGGAGGAGCCCATCGGTGGTAGGGTGGTCTTTGAAGTAGGCGAGCTCGGTGGAGATGGTGGGGGTGAGGGTCTCGGCGGAGGGTGATTGGGAGGGGGGGTGGAGCTTCTTCGGGCTGGAGGTGTCGTTGTTGTCGTTGATCTTGTTGGTCTTGTTCTCGTGTCGTGAGGGCTTGACAGTGCTGTTCTGGCGGCGCAGCCCGTGCGGATGGTCCAGGTCTGTGGTCGTGGTCGTGGTTGTGATTGTGGCGGGTAGGCTGCGATCTTCCTTGATGTATTTGAACGCGTCGAGCGGAGAGTCACGCTTGAGGTTGGCGTACAGGTCGGAGGGCGAGAGGCCGGGTGAGAGGGCGTACGGTGGCGGCGGGGAGGATATCGTGCGGACGGTGACCTCGTTGCCGTATTCGTCCTCTTCGTCGCTCTCCTCCTCCTCCTCCTCCTCCTCTACCTCTTGCTGCCGCTGCCGCTGTTGTTCCCCCGTACTCTGCGCCGTTTCGACCGATTCCCTGTTAAGCAGCTCACGCGCGGCCGCTCCTTCATCCTCATCCTCGTCCTCCCGGAGGAGCTCAAACACCGCCCGCACCTTGAGGACCACGTCTGCCATGTCGTCATGGCTGGGGCTGGACGACGTGGGGGGGCTGGAGGAACCCGAGCGCTTGACGATGCGGAGAGGGCCGACGGTCGGAGATTTGGGCTCGGTAGGGTAGAACCACAGTCTGGAGATGGAGCGCTTCTTGGGGCTCGGCCGGGTCGGCGAGGGCGAGTGGAGGTCTTCATAGGCGGGTCGACGTCTCAGCGATAGGCTGCACCTCCGGTGCTGCGGCACGGGGGTATCCAGGATGGACGGACAAGGTGATTCTGGGTCTGCTACAGAGGGGTGCAGCGCAGGGGAGGGAGTGCTAGAGGGAGAAGGGGAATCAGTGGCGGGGAGAGAGAGAGGGCTGGGTGACTGGACAAGTGGCAGAACAGGCTGGTCGAGGACGAGGGGGCTGGGCGTGTCTTCAAGCGAGGGATAAGGCGAGGGATAAGGCGAGTCTTCGAACCTGATAGGATGGAGCGTGTGAACGGGAGGATGGTCGGGGTAGACGGAAGGATATGAAGGGCCTGGCATCAACACTGGGCGGTCGGTGGGCGTCTCTGGGACAACGGCATTGGGCAGGTTGGTGATTGCAGCGAAGGGTGCGCGCCTGTGGCCGCGACCACCTTTACGGTGTCTTGTTGGGGTGACGAACGGACCTCTGACGAGCGCCTGGTCGGCCTGGGCAGGCGGGTTTTCGGTGTTGTAGATGGACGGCAGGGGAGGGTTGGGGGGCAAGTCCCTGAAGGGGTCGCCGTTGGGGGGCAGTTTCTTCCTGCTGTCCTGCCTGACCATGTGGGGGTAGTTGAACGGGGATTTGTTGGATATGACGGACATGTAGCGCGGGCCGGAGGGCGGGCCGCCGGGAGTGGATGCGGTAGGGGAAGGGTTGTGATTGTAGGCGATGTCGGGGCGCGAGGCTGACTGTTGGAGATAGCGGCCACCGTCGTAGTCTCTGAGATCGTTCTTAGTCCTGCCCTGACCAGACGAGTCGACGGAAAAGGCGGGCATGTAGACGAGGGTGCCTTGCATGTGGATGTCTGCGCTTGTGAACTGAACTGGCTTCCGAGACGGGCAAGGAATGCGGCTGGAGGAGAGTTCGCGAGGCGGTGGCGGTGTGCGGGAGGCTTTGGGAAGAGTTTATGAAGGATGCTGCTGTTAATAGAAGGGACCGTACCGGGGTCGAAATCTGGTGAACAGAGGCCTTGTTCAAGGTCGATTGGGGTCGGGTAGGATATTATGATTGAAGTCTGGCGAAAGGGAAATGGGGGAGGAGAACGAAGAGATAGGAAAGCTTTGATAACAGACCAGATATAAAGGAGCGTGGTGATAAAGGAGTGATATAGTCTGGAAGCCATCCTTGCGGGAGAATGGTGGAAATGAGGAGGGCTGCCCTTTGAGTCCAGAGGCTGACCCGAGTCGAGAAGACGGTCAGCCCATCGACTTTGTGAGGTGTTGAACGAGCACTGAGCACTGCCACCCACCAATGCCAATCTGTACAAGCTGCACTCACTTCACCCCATACCTCTACACTCTCTACCAATCCCCAAACAACTTGAGACTCGATCAGTGTGTCTGTTCACATCGTCTCCCCCGCTACACTAAATCCATCCTCATCATATCGTTCCCCAGTCAAAATGTCATGCTTTCGCCGACCCATACGTGGAACACGATCCTCTGACCCTCTTGCTTGACCTCATTCTACTCAAGAGAGGCGTCTACCGACATCTGCTATATAACAGAGGGACCGAGCCACGCAGAGCAGAGCCATCTGCACAGTCGAACAGGCCGACATCGTCCAGGGACAGGGAGACCGTGCGTTCGTTCCATGTCCCCAGTACATTGTTGGTTCTGATCCCCAGCAAAGGAGAGATGGCTTCTTGTTGCCCGTCTGGGGAGTACCCTAGTATCTCTAGACGCATGTATGTCTTCTACTCCTTCCCTACCAAGTTCCACTAGATTTTCGACAGTCATTAGATGGAGCTATTTCAGTAGGTGACCCGCAAGACCTTACAAAAACTACACGAAAAACAAAATATAATACAGGTCACAATCTCTCACCATGGACCACAGAAGTTCTCAAAGGGGTCCTTCGTGTGCTCTTCGGATGCTTCGCAGGTGCGTTTGCCCCGAGAAAATCGCCAGCATTCTCCCCAATTTTTCTCGGCAGAAACATTCGCATTCCATCTCGGCGTCATGTTGGCTTGTTATATCATGCTACGATCCATCGCATGGGTGCAGTCTCGGAGGCGGCACAGTCAACCAGCTCCTCTTTCTGACATCAGACGCGAGTTCAGGTGCGTACACCCTCCCCTCCAATGGCACATACATATATCCAACCTTTCCCAAGATTCTCGCTCATCCCGCTCACATTATTCTACTCTTCATTGACCAAGCTTTTCCTGCTTTTCCTCCTGACCATCTGGCGCCCCACCACATCGACCGCCCCCTCACCTTTCCTCCAGACGGACGGCCTGCTCTATAAAGCATTCGAGATCCTTGACGACGAAAACATCGGTCGCGAATGGGTCATTCGGAATGCACTGGGAGGCATGTCGGCGGGTTTCGGCTTGCGCGGTATGTCCCAAATTTTGGAGTTATTATTGCAAAGTGTAACTCTCACTCTCTCTCTCAGTCGTGTTGGATATCCACCCCGTCCTGTCGTCCATCATCATCCTTGCAGGATGGAGATCCAAAACGTTTATGGCCGGTCTGATCAGCGAATGGGTCGGTGGAGACAAGTTGGCGGGGGAGGCGTGGAAGGCCTATAGCATTCCATGAGTCTTGTTATCTTCTATATCTGTTCGTCCCCGATTTGATAACTAGAGCGTTATGTGGGATCAATTTCGACTACATCTCTGTCAAAGACGTTGAAGAGGAAGCATGAGCTGACTCTTTGTCGTCCTCCAGATCTCCAAACTCTTTGAGCTTGCACGGACACCTTGAGGACCCTCTGTCTTCTGCCCTTCGTCGACTTTGTCTCTCCTGTCTTCATTCGGCAACGCTGTTGAATCTGATGTCCTTTTTCATCCTTCCGTTTTCACTCGCCCGATCTCGGGTCCCCGTCGATACTTTGCTCGAAGCGGTTCCGTCAGAAATACGTTCTTTTCCTTATGAACCCGGCGAGTGGACGTGCAACGGCCCTGTCAAAGGGCTTCAGAGCAAGTACGTTCGAAGTTTCTATTTGGTGTGGAAGGAGCTGAGATTGAAGCAGTTCCTTCAGAATACTTGATGCAAGTCATTGGGGTATGTGGCGATTTCCTTGCGATCGTGAACTCTGAACTGATCATCCCGGTATTTCGTTGTCATCCACAGTGCATGAAGTAGGTAATGTCTTTCTTTTTTTTTCTCTAAGCGAGCTGCACACTGAGGCAAGTTCCAGACCAGAAGCATTCAAAGAACTTTTGTAAAACGGGACAGGCCTTTGCAAAAACCGATAATAGGTTAGCGGCGTAAACCTACTAGCGCTGTTACTGATAACATTCCAACAACCGGAGGAACGGGAATATGATTCTTAGGGAGGTTGGAAATCCAGTGCTCATGATTCACCTAGTAACGCCATATCACTTCTACCAGCCCATCTACCCAAACCCATCGCAAGCACAGCCCGCTTTTATCAAGGCACCGCAAGTCCAAATCTGTGCTGGACGTGCATTTTGCCAAATGGCCCGTTGGCTTCGCCATGCAGAATTTCGGATGTTCCGGGGAGGGAGAGATTTTTCCCTAATATGTTCTCTCTTGATGCACGTCATCGGGGTATGCGATGGTTTCGTCTTGCGATCCTAAACATTGGATTATATCCTCATTCTATGTCTAACATCATCGCCGCTGACAGTGCACGGGAAATAGGCACTATCGTCTACCCTTTGAAGGCAACCTAAAACCGGGAGAATTCAACCAAGTTATTCAAACCTTTATCAGAACAGGGCATTCTTTTGCAAAGTCGATAGGCTGGTTCAAAATGCAGTTCACATCAATGACATATCTCGCTAAAGATGAAATATGCGGACGTCCAGCGTTGTGCCGAATTGCATGTTCGTTCGGAAGAAATGGTTTTTCTTGACAACTACGGCGACTGACTTCTTCTCTATCGTCTCGAGGCTGTATGGGCTGGAGATCAAAGCCATCATCGCCATGAGTCCCAAATTGACACTGACACCTGATCCTCCCACCTTGTCACCCATCGCCATCCGACTTCTTTCACTTGCTCCTGCCGATTGACGCCGAATGGGGACTGGACCAAGTCTCACCTGATTTCCCATTCGCTTTTGGTGAAATGGATATCCAAGGAACTTTGGCAGTACGGCACAGTCCTGGTTCACACTTTTCCCAGGCCGAGTTAGTCGGACTACGATGTTTTTGTACTGGTTTTATCGGGCCCACACCATCACATCCGTCTTGTGCTTTTTTCCTGTGACCCGACTTCTTAGGCAATGCGGAATATCAACTTTCTTTCAGCAACATTCCGTCAGAGTTCTTCAAATTTCGGAAATATCAGCGCTATAAAAGTACATAACCAGTCTATCGATGGTGATTATGCTAGCTCAGCCATAATTCGTGGCTGTCAATAAGCAACTCACGAAGTTCATTCACTTTCCTTTGCCCTTCTTCTTCTCCGCGGCTTCTTTCGCTGCCTTCTCTCTGGCTGCATCTGCATTCCTCTTGTTGACGCACGATGCACACTCCTTTCCTTTGATGTACGTCTTGTCCGGGTGGACAGTGCAGTACCAGAAGTGTTTGTTGACGCAACCACTCTTAGCAGTCTTCTTGCAAACTGTACTATGGCACGGAAACATCAGCGAGGTTACCCTGCCAGTGTTCCCGCCAGGCTCACCAATGATGGCCCATGAAAACGGTCTGAAGGTGGGTGCACTGAAATATGGAGAGGCAGGAGCCGGAGTCAAGTCTCCTACGGTGAGTTTCTTTTATTGTGGCTCTCCTCAAGTTCCAAGGGTTAGGCGAGTGTCACGGATACTAAACCAAAAGCCTAACCACCAAAGTGGTCCCAAGACGAACATGATGGAAGTCAGGTTGACAGGAACATTGACGGTTTGGGACAAGTTTGAGCGTCAATAGCGCGCGGCGTTTTCGCCGACCAGTAAGATGCAATGGAAGTGTCTAGTCAGTTGACTGCAAGTATACGTCACCAACCGGCACTTTCCGCCAGTCCATCTTAGAATTACTAACACTTTCATATCTTTGAGCGATGGCGTGTCCTATCCAGTTAATCCATGTCTCCTCCACACAGTGACAGTGGTGACGATACACCAAGATCAGCATCCTCACAGCCTTCCCTGCCCTCGCTAGCCGCCCGCGTCGATCTCGACAGTCTCGCCTTCCTTGCCTGCCTGGCCCGCCGCCAAGGTAGTTCAGCGACCAATACCTACACATGCGAGGTCCTGCAGCCCCCGAAAGCCGGGTCCTACAACCTCGTATATACGCTGCTGTTCACTGATGGAGTAAAGTGGGTCGCTCGTTTGCCCGTCGAAGAGTGGAACGCTTTCCAGGAACATCGCATGACTCTGGACGTGTTCACCCTCCAATTCCTTGCGACACACACATCTCTTCCCATCCCACACGTATACAGCCATTCCACCACGCTTGACAACCCCCTCGCCAGGCCTTACATGTTCATGTCCTTCGTGGAAGGCAAAAAGCTGTCGAAGCTGTGGTTCGATCCCTCTTGGATGACTGATCAGCGGCGACGCACCGTCTTTGAATCGCTCGCAACGACCATGTCGCAGCTGGGCAACCTCACCTTCCCCAA
The DNA here is from genome assembly GCA_963565915.1 of Entoloma clypeatum. Classification (NCBI taxonomy): domain Eukaryota; kingdom Fungi; phylum Basidiomycota; class Agaricomycetes; order Agaricales; family Entolomataceae; genus Entoloma; species Entoloma clypeatum. Next base: position 1,457,075 of record OY751490.1, on the reverse strand, counting down.
GATCGGTCAACTCACACCCGATCCCGCAGCAGGCGGCTTCGCAGTCGGTCCGATCTACCCATCCACCGACCAGATCAGCGACGGTGCCACCTCAGACGACGCAGTCGGGCCCTACGAATCCGCGTACGATTACCTGCTAGACCGGATAACGAGGGAGGCAAACAAGCTGGACAGCACGACATCTCTCTCCGAGCTCGCGCTGCTCCGCCTCCTTGCTGGCAGTCTCCCAGATCACCGCCTCGCTCCCCCTCCATTCGTCCTCTCGTTCCCCGACTACGGTTACCAAAACATCTTCGTTGACGACGATGGACATGTCAGCGGACTCATAGACTGGGACGGCACCACCATAGGGCCGCGTCAAGGCGGGTTTGCGCGCTACCCATCTTGGATCACTCGGGACTGGGATCCTGTCATGTACGCGTGGCCTACAGTGTACGATGAGGATTCCAGCGACGATCACGACTTGGGCTCTTCAGACGAGCAGGCCCGCCACCGCCCATCTAGAGAGGAGCTTGAAGAGGACTCTCCGGAGACCTTGCAGCGTTTCCGGGACGAGTATCTCGAGATATACACCAAGGTCGACCCTGCGAACGCGGGGGTTACACGAGATTCACATGTTTTTGAGGCTATCGAGATCGCCATCGGCGCAACGTACACCCGCCCTGAGATTCTTGCAAAGCTCACTGAATACGTGTTTGGTATTGAGGGACGGCTTGGGGGGGGGTTGACGTTTGTGCCGCTTTCGAAAGGGATAAGCAAGGGCTCGTGGTTGAAGGATATGGTTGGGGCGGAGAAGGTCGCCAGTGGTGGAGAGTACGTGGAGTAGAGCCTGGCAGAACACGAGTAACATCACTGTATTAATATTTTTTTGGGCAATTGTCCAACATGACAAGAGGCGAATGAATGTCTACCTGCTGGTACTACTAGGTAGACCTCCCTCGTACTCGTGCCTCGTAGAGGGGGTTAGGGGTTAATCGACTGTCATCCCAAGCGAGGGAGTTCAAGTTGTCACGAGTCTATTCCAAATGGAATGGTCCCGCGTTGACGCTCGTCGAGTCTAGTATCCCGTCCTGCTTGCAATTGATCTTTTTATTTTATCTACATCACATGCTTAGATGGGAGTTATATTATCTCGCTCACTGGTTTATCTGTCCTCGTTTTCACCGGGGTAAAATAACCCACTCTGGGGTTCATAGTGGCTTGAATCACAACCCAACAATAAAAACTGTATTCCCGTCATGATGACTCGAGATTTTGGCACGCAGAAAGAGCAAAAGGGGGATTCATCATATTCCTGAGCAACAGGGGTCGATAATAGTATCTATTTGAGACCATTTTGGTGGAGGGATTTGTGGGCAAAAGCATCTCTCGCTCTCATCGTCACACAACCATCAACTGTTATGATACCTCCTCCAAACCTTCCTGCTACAGGTCGCAGGAGGTGGACTTTCAATGTCGTTAGAAGATGAACGGGAACATAGCCTTCCTCCCTCGAGGGTACGCATCGCCAAACTCTTTCTTATAATTTCTGTGTTTCTTCGCAGCCCACACAGCCATCGTCCAGCCTCCAACTATGGTAAACAACACACCTAGAATGATTGTCAAGAACGCGGAATGAAAAAGATGGATGCATGCATATCTTACCAGCCAAACTTCCTGTCATGGTAGATATGATCGCCCACGACAAGACCTCAAAGAAGTAATTCGGGCAGGACATGTATGTGAACCCGTAGCCGTATGGGATGCCACGCGTCCGGGTATTAGCGGGACGGAGGGCGCGAAGAGTAAGGTGGGTGCGGAGGTTAGATAGTTGGGCGAACTAACATGAAAGAGGAATGAGCGAGGAACCAGAGACGGGGAGATTGCAATTATACAGCCCACAGCCCAGCGCATATCCACAAGAAACGCTCATCGCTACGGATGGTGCCCAAGATATAAGGCGAAGTTGCCGAGAATTTAGGTCGATATATGTCGAAAGCAAGCAGGAGACCTGTCCCCTTTGTTATTATTGAGATCGATGAGGTATATAGAGTGATTGCATACCGCTCAAGAACCAATAATGTGCTGAGCTGGTGAGGGTGTATAAGAAAGCGAGAAAGAAAAAAAGACGAGACGAACTTCCGGAAGATGTTCATGAATGGCATGGTGCCATGGGAGAAGCGGTGGACACTAGTATACTATGTCAAGTTCAGTCCCGGTGCGAATGAGCCCAAGCAACTCACAATATCGTCTCCAGTTCGCGCTTGATGAAATGAAGTAGGACAAACGCGTAGACACATCTAGAAAGTCGTGTCAATTTCGTACAACGAAGCACGGCGAAAAGAAACGCGCCCACTTTTGTAACGTGCTATGTTGCACTTCTTTTCCATACCAGAATTTAGGGAAATGGTATATTAGAGGGTGAATGAGAAGGGGTCCGCCCTGACAGTAAGGCCACCGTCAGTCATGCTCAAAGTATATCATTAAAGTGTCTGCAACGCACATATTCAACCAGAAACACAGTCCTCCAGCTGACCTGAGGGCCCAAGTCTTTTATGACCAATTCCGTGCTATCTCCCAGCACATCGCTGAGCTTCTTATTGTCCGCCAAGCTTCCTTTGGCGCCCTTCAAGCTGAGCCGCTGACGCGACGGATAAAACTGCGTGTTCGTTAGCTTCATATTGAGCTGAGGAGACGCGTCCACGGGACGGCACACACACTTTTGGAAACTTGGCCGCAACCATGGCCTTCACTTCGCCGACCGTGGCATCTTGGTCGCATTCGACTGTGAGAGGAAGTCCGCGGGCAAACGATGGTGGTTTGGAAGCAGGCGAGATGGTAAGTATCACCATGAGAGAGTACTTGGTTGGAGAAGACGAAAAAGAGAATCACATGCGATTGGACGTCTAATGATATTGTACTAGTTCATCTCACAGTGTTCTCACTCCTCGTCCTCCGACATCCTATGGATATACTCCGACTCTTAACCTGGGTACCCGTACTCAACTCACTGTCGACGACATGATAGACTTGCGGCTTTCAAGGAGTCGTCAATCGAAATACAGCGTGTCAAGGGCTCAAAAGGCGAGGATTACCAGTAGTTGATTTGCCACAGTGCGAGAAGACTTAGGAGGTCGATCAAGCAGGAAGTGATTCCACCCCTATGCTTATCCTATTTGGTTAGTTTGCCTCGAGGATCAGGGAGCCTGTCAATACATACTGGATACATATATATGGCTTCGACCTGAACGAACCTTGCCACCACTCCCCATTATGCGACGTTGCAGTGTGTGCAAAATCGAATGTGAAAGACCGCTTCGATGCTCAAAATGCCAGAATACGGTGTAAGTGGCGTTGGACACTAAACGAATCAGACGAGCTCATCAGCTCTCCACCGTTCTTTCCACAGTTATTGCGGGTTCGTCACAACACAGCAAGATTATTCACCCGCAAGGCATTAATGATTCCCCTCCCAGCGTTGACTGTCAGACAAACGATTGGAAAGTACACAAACGCAGCGTCTGTGTGAAGCCGGCCGTGTTCCACAAGGTAGACAAAATGATGAAGAAATACAGCGGCCCCAATTCCCAGCTGGGAAGGCTCACAGCCATGGAAGACATGGTTTGGGCAGCCCGTCGACAGAACCCAGAGGCTCTTCCGGCGCGATGCGACGGATGTACCCGTCGTTTCCGCGGTATTCCTCCAGACGAAGATGAGGATGAGGATGAGGATGAGGATGAGGATGAGGATGAGGATGAGGATGAGGATGAGGATGAGGATGCGGATGCGGGAGATGCGGGAGATGTTTTCAAGCGATGCAAAGAATGTGATTACACGGTCTGCCAGGATTGCACACACCCTGAGGCCCAAGGTTAGTTCATCAACCTCGAGGGCTTTCGTCTCTGAACTCAATCTCCGAAGGTGTAGCGTTTTTCGATCGTCCACGTGGCACTTGCCGTTGCCCGAAGTCCAACTTTGGCGTGAGCTATTGTCTGTCCGCACCCAGCTACCTCGATGGTGACGGTCGTAAGCCATATCATGGCGATCGGCACCCCGCTATGGCGGGCAGCGGATATGATGAAAATGCATTTGAGTCGTTGGAAAGGAAGTGCAAGACATGCGGCGTGGTCGCGCGATGTCTGAAGAAAGAGCATTTGAAGGATGTGATGCCTGGAATGACTTAGGTTTAGTAGCTTCTTCGATAGTCCAGAATGAATTTGAGCGGCAATGATGCCTGACCCATCCTCGTACTGACCTGAGGGAGGATCTGAAGGACGTATCTTGGAGGTGCCGACGAACAAGCATAGAACCTTTTTACGCACAAAATTGACATCGCTCAGTTGCACAATTTGATAATGTTGAACACACCCATTCTAGATTCCTGTTAACAGTCTATACGATACTAAAACAAATTGTGCGTGCTTCAATAGTCGGGCCTCTAGCCTCCGGCATCTGTAATGTCCAGTAAATCTGTAACTATATCGATTACTTCTTGATTATAAAGTCGACAAGTATCTTCTTGAATTCATTCGGTTTCTCCGCGTGTACTGCGTCACAAGGGTCAGGAACACAGAATTTTCGAAAACGATGGGACACAGAATACCAACCCCAGTGTCCTGCATCAAGAACCTTTATCTGCATCTTGGGGAAGAACTCGTTGAAAAGCGAGACATTCCTGTCATTAATATACCTGACGAAGATTATGTCAAGAATGCCATCGCGTTAGGTGAGAATGTTCCTTCACTCACTTGCTTTTAGCTCCTTTAACAACCAGCGTTCGGCCGTCCCATTTACGTCCATCACCTACAGAGAAAGGGAAGGAGCCGAGAGCAGCAATCGAATCTTTTATCAGCGGAACTGGTATCTGGAACTTGACAGTTGTACGGGAAGGATCGGCTGGGAGCGGAAGCACCAGATTCGTCAGTAGAAATTGGCGTACTGCCAGATCCTAGCTTGCAAAAAAAAAAAAAGAAGAGTTGAAAGTTACAATGAAGACACATGCGAAAGATGCGGACCTTTTCGACCACTTCTAGGACTTTCCCGGCTTGTTCTCGTGTTGTGATGTCGTTTGCGGGATCTTCGATCTCGGACATCGTCTCAAGATACTGAACAAAGGAAGGCGAGAGGGCAGCTTGTGTTGGTGCTATATCTGCGATAATGAGGTTGGAAATATCGGGGGACGAGTTGGATAGGGCGAGCGCCATGGCTACTTTGCCTCCCCTATCGAGACAGGGGCAAAACATTGAGAAGAAAGTAGGATGTCAGTTATGCTGACAACGTACATGGAATGGCCCAGCACGGAAACATCTTTCAGTCCCTGTTGCTTTATAAAATGGTGCACATCTTGTGCCATGGACTCGTAAGTCATCGGAGCGGCATGCAAGGAGGAACCGTGGTTCCGCAGGTCGAGTGCATAGATGGGACGATTCAGGTCTTTCATGAAGGCTTTCGCGAGAGAGGAAAAATTCCTCTTCGATCCGCTGATACAGAGTCAGCAACCAGCTTAAACATCGAACAGGAGGAGAACTCTTTTACAAAAGACCGTGAAGGATAACAACCGCGCCGTCCCTTTCATTTCCATCCGGCGGTGCTGTGCAGGTATATGAAAGTTCAACAGGGGCGGTTGTGTTTGAAAAGCATCTATATCGCCAGGCTCCTGGATTGAATATGCGAGTGCGCATTGCAGGGAAGTTGTTGCTACGTTGCTGACATTTCAGTTGATAGACCGCTCAAATAGCCCAAACGATATCATCACTTACGACGTTGAAGACGCGATTGCATCCTTCCAACGAGCGGCGAGTTATTCCAAGGCAGCTTGAGGTGTTCAATTTCATACAAGCCAGATTCCGGTGGGCAATGCTGACAACTTTATTTACTGTAACTCCATTTATACAACACGGTGAGGAAGAGTTTCGTCAACTGATATCCTTATCCTTATGCTCCAATTGACGGCTCCGGGCTGATAATGTGTGTGGATTCACACAGGGGAATGGTTTGCAACATCTCCCAACCCTCCCCTTCAGTTTAAGAGCGAACATGTTGATACCATTCCTCATCATCAGTCTCGATGAAAATATTTCCCCCTTCAGGTCCGTACATCGCTCCCTGAACTGTGTATCCCTTCGCTTGGATGGATTGCAATGCCTTGATGAACGACTGCAGGAGCAGACTGGCTTCGTTTGGCCCATCGTTGATCTGCTTGGTACGTGTCTCCCCCACGTTGAAAACAAAGAAGCTGGGTAGAGCAGCCTGAGCCGATGAATGTCAGTTGGTAAGATATGAGAGTGTTGAGGGTACGACGACATACTTGGTTTGCCATAGCACTTTGAGATGGTACTGCAACAATGAGTTTTTGTATGTATCGTTATCTACCTCGATCCTACTATTTTATATGGCTGGTATATGCTATGGACGCAGGGGGGCACGGCTGGGCCCAGTGTGATTGATCAGATTAATGAAACAAACTTTGTATCGATAGTGTTATCCAGAAAGAATGAGCAGCCTGTATGCTGATCTATCAACACAGCTCTCATACATTTGCTTGCATCATGTACGAAACAGGAGGACATCTGTCCTCTGGAAACAACATCACGATGATCCGAACCAGTCCAGAACGTCGTGGGATGCATCACTAGCACTGATGTCGGGAAAGGGGGAGTGGGTTGGGGGGCAATAGTAAATCCGTCGATTTCTCACCTCCCTCCAATACACATGCCGTGCACTTCCCGCCAACCGTAATAGTAGCGGAACATTGCCATCGAATAACATGGCTTTTATCTGATGTAAAAGTATGCCTGCCTCGGAAACCTGTTCAAGAAGATGTTGAAAGAGAGGATCGCAACGACGAGGACAGACCTCGCTACTCGAAGAGGACCAAACGGGGTTTCAATTCGCACGCCTTCGCACAGCAAAAAACCTCGTTGGATAGAATCAAGAGAACCTACTTCATGGAATCGTAAGATGAACTGGCACCGGTACATCGTCTGCTCCATCGTGACAAGTGACCATTCCGAACCACCATGGTGAGGCCTTATGCCGTTCTCAAGAAACTCCCCGTCTCAGCATCCTAGGATTGCGCCAAGACCTGGCAGGCCTTCCCGCGGAGTCCAATCACAGCGGTCATGATAGGAGTCGCGGCAGTCGGAGCCACGACCTACTTTTGTTTCAGAAACCGTCACCTCAACCGTCTTCTCATCCGTCGCTGTGTTACAATCCATGAAGCCATCAAGGCGATAGCAGCCGATCTGGATTTGTCCGATCCTGACACGTTTACAATCCTCCCTTTCCCTTCATCGCTCCCAATACCAGCCCAACGCTTCTCAAGAAAGACCATCAATGGCATCACGCAATTTGAATACCTTGGGAGGTTGCAGTTTCGTGATTTACAAGCTCGTATCCGGAACGAAGATTTTCTTGATGGGCTCGAACGCCTCTACGTCTATGGGTCGTCTGGTTCAGGGAAATCACATCTCCTTGCCGCTCTTGTGCTTGACCTTGTTCATCATGGGGAACGCGTCTTCTACATCCCGGATTGCGCTGATCTCCTTGCCGATCCTCAAGAGGTGTTTTGGGAAGCATTCGTTTTCGCCTTTTACGACCACCCAGCGTCGCTTGGGAGCATCCGGGAACCCGAAGAACTGATCAAGTTTATGAAGGGTTACGAAGACCTTTACGTCGTTGTCGACCAGGTGAACGCTCTGGAGGTTGGACCGAATGAGTCTCTCAAAGAATCTAAGGATCAGGTTTCGAAGTGGCTGTCCATCTTGTGGCGCAGGCATCGCTACGTATTCAGCGCTTCAGCGAACGAGTCTTCCAATCGAGAAGCCGATAAGAAACAAAGTTCAACTTCTATTTTCCCGGTATTTGGGGGGATGGAACCGGTATAGAGCACATCTGTTATTGTTGTTTTTTTACAAGACTCATTCCCTGTAGGTTGAAACCGATCAGTGGTTTATTGCACATAGTCGTCGAATTCCGCAGTTGTCGCCTGAAGAACGCCGCCGCGTCGAATATATCACGGGTTGCATCCCGCTTTTACTTCGTTCCCTTCTCCAAATCCCCGTCTTCGATGAGGAGAAGTTCAGAAATCTCCCTATCCTGGACAATATTGGCATCGATATCCGTTCATCCTTTAGAAACCGTTACCCAAGTTCGTCTTCGGAGTGCAGGTCATTGCGAACGTAATGTACCCCGTCATTTTTGCCCTATCCACTGGCCTTATATACGGACTAGATTCTTCAATATCATGGAGCAATTCGTTCGGGGTAATACCATTGCAGACAACGATCGAAGCCTGTATGGTATTTTTACGTCGACCAAGAATCGGTCATTGTACATGCGGAATTGCCTTCGAAACTATGATGTCGATTTTGCAATCCGAGGGCGACGCACCGTTCCTACGCGAGGAGTGGTATACTACTGTATCACAGTCTAACAATCCTGTGGTCCGGGGTTTCATGGCGGAACGGATTTGCCTCGCCAAAATCGCCGACAGTGGTCTTAAAGGCATCCCCAAACTAGATCAACGAATGTCTCTTTCATATCTCACAGATACGCCGACTTTCTTGACCTTTTTCTCGTCGGGGCACCACATAGGTCTGTTCGTTCCCACTCCATACAATTTCAAGGCTATCGATGGCGCCATATTGTCATTGGATAAAGACAACATGGTAGCCACCATGTTCCCTATCAAATTTACGCTATCCTACGACCACAAGGATTCAGATAAACGATTTTTTACAGATTTGTGGCGTAAATGGATCGCGCCGATACAATCAGCAGGGTACACTGTCAACACAACTTTTGTCTGGATAGACAGAAAGCAACCGACCGACTATACTGTATCTGAAACTGGCAAAGACTTTCGCTCAGGCTACAAGATGTTATCTCCCGAATATTCCGTCACTCGTGTTGGCGTAAGGAACGCCGATGCCAAACTTGCCGATCTGCTTGGCGAGTTGTAGTTCTTTCTTTTAAACTCTCGATTGTACTTGTATAGTTGTAATGGCATGACTGCATGGCGTAACCTTTGTGCGCGCGGTTCTTCATTCTTCAACCTCGGGCTAAATCTATGTATCTGTCTCCTCTAAACGCAGGTTTCAAGAATTCGAAACGATGACTTACGCAGATAGGATTGCCATCTCCCATCGATGATCAGTCTCTTTTAACAGCAAGGAGTCGTAGCGTGCAAAGTGAATGGACAGTTCTGAGGAGTGATACTAACAGTAGGCCACGCTGAAATTGGACAAGGCACGTGTTATTATGGCGCCACTTTTACATGATGATGATGATCCGAGATTCTCGCCTGGTTATGATGAGGTTCAACACGCTTACCATTTCCTGCCAGACGAGTGGGGTTTTTTAATGGGTCAGGCGTCGATCAACGGCGTCCAGCAGAATCTAACCCGCATGACACAGACAGCCAGTGGAGGCCAGAGCAGCCTTTCATGTGGCTTTCTTCCGTTCAGAACAATCTCAATCGATGCTCCAGGCACTTTTCGCCGATCTCTTTGTGCTTTCTGACCCGCACTGGGCACCAACTAGGGTGCCCATGACATAGTACCATAACTTAAATTACAACCATATTATCGAAAAAATGCAGAAGTAAATTTGCCGCATAGTTATTTTAGGGGCCTATAGAAAGTTGCGGGACATGCGGGTTGCGCAACACCGAGTTGCGGGGTTTGGTCATTGATACTAGCCGATTAGAGATGCGATAGCACACATTGTATGATCCCATAGTCGACAGGGGTTCACGGGAGCAAAGCACCGTCCGGGTCTTCTGCAGCCAAACCCATCCATCCCAGTACATTCAAGCACCGTCGAAACATGCGCGGATGCTTCAGGCGCAAATCCCAGAGATTTCCAAAATCGGTAAATTGGACAGTTTGCAGGGCGCTGCCAATTTCCATACTTTGTAGGGTTTCTAAGAGAGAAATGTATCCCGATGTAGGTGACTGCTTCTTCAGACTCTGAATTCCGAGAACCCGTAGCGACTCTGGAAGGACCATCTCGAGCCCGTATACACTGGACCACTTATCGAAGGAAAGGTCGAGTCTAGAGAGGTTGGGACAAAAGGCGGAAATAGACTTCAGCCACGACGGCAGAATACGGTGCTGGGAATCAACTGATAGCTGGATTATTTCCAGTTGAGCACCATGGCTTTCAAGTAAACCAGTCATGTAATCGCGAGTTGGTTCGCAAATAATGAGGCGACGAAGACAGGGTAGGTTAGATGCGCGGATGTCGGCATGAACCCGGATGAGTAGGGTCTCCAGTACGGAAAAGTTCAACTTCAAGGTTTCAGGCGAGTCTACAGGGCATGTCATCGCTTTGACTTGTGAACAATCGCCAAGGACGGCCTGGCAGTCAGGAGGCGCTCGGAAATGTACATCGTCGCGCCAAACGATTGCTTGCAGGTTGTTTCCGCTTGACTGGACGAGGTCATGCAGGAGAGCACTTGGAAATATGATGCGCTCAAACAGGTTGGCAGACACAGAGATGACTAGGATGTTGAGGTTTGGTAGGCAATGGATGATATTCGATAGACATTCCATCTCGAGTTTGCCAGTGCTGTCGTCTGACGAATCAATCATATCGCGCATTGCGATGTCAAGACGCTTTGTCCACCAACCCAGCGACGGTCCAGTGTCCGAGTATCTTGCTCTTTCATGGGATCGCTTCAATGTGTCCCGGAGCTTCGGCAGCGCCCTGCCCCTGGCAATGATGAGGCTTTCGTATAGCAAGGGTGATGCTAGTGAGTACCACTTCTTGCATACTCGAATGACATGACATTTTGTTATCTAGGTAAATTTAGTGACGGGTAAGTGTGGTAAGAATAATGCATACAAACGACCGACTGTGAAGTCTCCGTCGTTGCTGATCCGATGATGGTGAAAAGTCAAGGAGAGCGTCTGTGTCGAGGAGCTGAGGGACGCAAGCTGCGAATCGAAGTATTCTCAACCACAGTTCAGGCGGCAGTGGTGGAGATTCTGCTGATTTCGGTTTACATGCGACCGCCGACATCGTATACTTGATGGTGACGGTCCGTCATGTTCAGACAACACGATTGTACTGTGGCACGTGAATATGACACAGACTGACTACACTCCTCGCCCTGACTTCCAAGAAAACATCCTTTCGCCAGTGAATCGCACTAATCTCAATCTACGAACAACCAATGCGCCCATCCACTAATCTTCCCATCTTGGAATTGGTGCTAACAGCCATCGACTGCTCAACGTTCCTGGATCTCTGTTTCTGAATGAGTGGTGCTGAAAGGTCCTTATCGTTGGGCGTCGGTCAGTTCGCGAGCATTGGATGTGGTATGTACTTATGCGCCTCATACTTGCGGATCTCAAGTGCACACTTAATTGATGTGTAGTCATTATATCGTCGACCGTACAACCTAGGCTCCGTTTCCTTGTATGATGGGCGAAAAATTCAAGTTCGCTCCTACTTATTTGCTACACCATGCAGCAGTTCACGATACGTTTCCTTGCCCTACACGTGTTGCGATACGACTTGGACTCGGATGTGTCCTTCGTCAACCAACCCTCGATGTCCAATGAACTCAAAGAACTCGATTGAGCGCTCAATATCAACGATATTGTTGTGTCCGTCCCTGCCATTGTTAAAACAAACCAGTCAGGAGATAAGTTTAATGGATTCGCTCGAGGACTTCCTCAAGCAACCTCAAGTTCACCATACACAGTTTTGCATTGTACTTAACCTAGGTCCAAGATTCAAGCAAATGACATCTGTCCAATAGCCTCGTAAGCACATCATATATCGGATGCCAGAAGCCTTGCCTTCTTGCAGTGCTCAGACCAAATGAAAAACCCGATTTGAATCAGCAGAAAGCATAAGCCGTCCCACGATCAGTCATCAGCAAATCAGGGAAGTTCTGATTTAGCAATATGACACTCACGAGCATGCTACAATATTATAACACCTCGACAACAGCTCATAAACAGCTTATCTATGGTCAGTAGTATTACAATAATATTGTGCATTAGATACAGTATTCTACTCATACTGTGAGGCAAGGATAATGTGAGAACGAGGTTGTATTTACATTGTGAACTGACTACCAAGTCGGCAGCTACTTTGCAAAATTCACGTCAGATGTTAAATAGTTCACCCCCGATTATGATGAGTTGGTAGGACTCGCAACTTCGGGCAACTTTTCAACATTATGGTTGTAATCGGAGATTGAATAAATTTATAAAGGGAGCAACCCGGCGTTTGAATCCCCCATTTTCTGCATTATAACCCCCTTGTCTTCGTGTTTACAAGATTCCTCCTCACCACCTCCTTCGTCGTCACTCATGCTAGAAGTGACCCTCAACGACCTGTGAAGGTCAGCCCTTTGGACTCCGGAGAAGAAGGGTTGTGAACTTGAAGGGTGGGTGCGTTGCCCCCGGTTTTTTTGTTTGTTTGTTTGGCTAACACCTGACAGGCCTGACAGGTGAGAAGCTGCGACAGCTCGGCTGCTTGAGCTTGTCGTCAAAGGTCTACTGAGGTCTGAGGAACTTGTGAGTCACCGCATTCCATGCAGAGGTTCATCCTGTTTCGACACAAGTCTACCCACTGACTAATCAGTACTCGCCCAGCCCGACGCTTGACGCCAACAGTGCCCATAGCTACAGCTTGAATTGTGAGTGCGTCGCTGAGTGGTTGCTCAGCAACTGAATGTGATTACAGGTTGGCTTTGTTACCAGTTAGCTCTGCTTCCTGCAAATCATCCACGAGGAGTGCGCGGCCTGCAAATGTGAGGCCACCAGACCCGGACTAATCGAGGGAGAGGCACAGGCACTGCAGGTGTCGAGGGAGCGGTGGAGGTGGGGGCAGTTCTCAGAGCTTGGCTGGGCCCTGGTGAGAAAGGGAGGAGTTGACCACTTGGCGCGACTGACCCAGTGAGAGATATTGGCGAGGCGACACTGATAGGCTTTGGGGTGTTGAAGTTCCACCTGGGCGCTAGCCACAGGTGTACTGAGCAACACGGCTACAGTGGAATTACTCTACGATACCGCTATAGTCACTTACATGGTTTGGAGGGGGGTAAGGCTGGTGAGAGCGGTTGAGGCTGGTGAGAGCGATGGAGCTGGTTAAGAGTCAAGAGACAACTTGTTGATATTGACAGTTTCCTGGTCTTATATACCGTACTACTGTTTGTACCAACCAAACAAGTATGTAATGAAGATATGTAAAGGTCACGTGATGTAATCTAATCTAATCTAATCTACGTGATGGGAAAAGTTTCAACACCCCCCCATATTTAGTACATACTTCTAAATACATCTTACTTTTTCCCACATATATATATATAGGTACTCTGTTTCGCCTAGTTTTTTATCAATCCGAAGTACGGGATAAACTTGGAAAAGAGGATTTTTCCCAGATTCTTAGTTAAAAGGTCTGCGGGGTTGTTCACTCCTTCAATGAATTCGACCGTAATTATTCCTTCGGAGACTTTTTCTCTGACGAAGTGGAATCGCACGTCAATGTGCTTGGAACACTTCTCAGTCACAGGGTTGGATGCGATAAAGACGGAGCCATTGTTATCTCCATAGATCGGTACTGATCCGATCTGCATTCCAAGTTCGGCAAGCATGCTTCTCAGCCATGTTGCTGCGCGACTGCAATCTGATAGCGCCATATACTCTGCTTCTGTAGAAGAGAGGGCGATGGTTTTCTGCGCCGATGATACCCATGTTATCGCTCCAGACGCCAGTGATATGAAGAAGCCGGTGGTAGACCTCCTCGTGTTCTCATCTGACGCCCAGTCGGAGTCTGTGAATGCATAGATCCCTTTCCCTGAGTCCCCATCATACATTATTGCGTAATTTTTCGTTGCCTTTAAATATCTGCAAATATCCCTAGCCACCTCTAAATGGCGTTTTGTGGGATTTGCGGAAAATTGGGACATTTTGATTACAGCAAAGCAGATGTCAGGCCTCGTTCCAATCATCAGATATAGGAGTGATCCGATGACGGATTGGTACTTGGATCGGAGTTCCGCATTGGGTTCATCTTCGGACGCCATGGGTTTGTAGCCCGTGGGGAGTGGGGTATGGGTGGCGTTAGATTCGCTCATCCCCATGCGTGCCAGAATTTTCTCAAGGTAAGGTACTTGATCAATGAAGATCCTCTTCCCTCGTTGCCTTATTTGGATTGAGAGAAATTCCTTTGGTTCCCCATCGGGCACGAGATGCCCTAGGTCCCTACATTCCCATGTGGTCATGAAGGCCCTCTTTTTCTCTAGCGTATATTCCCGGTTTGTACCGAGAAAAGCAGAGTCGTCGACATAGATGACGGCGATTACAATTTCCCCGTTGGTACTTTTGTGAATGAAAACACCCGCATCGGAGTGAAGCCGGACAAAGCCGAGCTTTTTCATGGAGGAATCAAGTTCCCTCCACCAGGCTAGTGCGGCCTGCTTAAGTCCATATAGGGCTTTGTATAGTCGGTACACGAGGTGTTCTTTCCCTTTTACTACGTAGCCCTCAGGCTGTCGCATGTAGATGACTTCATGGAGCGTTCCATAGAGGAAGGCTGATGAGACGTCCAAAAGTGTCATGAACCACCCTTCAAGGGCTGTCAATGCCAGTATTAATCGGACGGTTTCATATCTTACGACTGGTGAGAAGATCTGATCAAAGTCGATCCCTTCTACCTGTGAGAAGCCTTTTGCGACGAGGCGTGCTTTCAGACGCCCATCGGACTTTTCATTGTAAACCCATTTGTTTCTTAGAGCTTTCCTCCCTTCAGGCAGGGGTACTAGCTCCGTGATCACCCCGCGGCGTTTGAGCATATCTAGCTCTTTACGTTCAGCCGCATACCAGTCTTCTTTGTTTGGAAGAGGGTATATGTCTTTATGGGACATGTCGACAATGCCAACTTGGACTGATATTGCCTCCATCAGGAGGTCATTCATCCATGCCGTTTGGCCGCCCAATCTACGTCTTTGATCCATTTTTTCAAGATCAGAAGCAGGGGTGTCTTCCCCATAGATGCTGTCTGGCATTCTCCGAACTCGTCGTTCCCTGATCGGTCGATCTGGTACTTGCTCGGGCTCTGGAGTGGGTACTCGTGGCTCGTCATCGGGCTCGCTACGCGGCAAATCATCGTCTGATTCAGGGTGATCCTGTCCAGTGGGAACAGGGTCGTGAGGTTTTTCGTAATGACTGTCATTGTCATTGTTTCCGGGGATGAGGTCCTCAAACTCATCAGCCGGTTCTGGGTTTTCCATTTCTGGATGGTTCTCTGGCAAAGGGTCGATGTGGCATCTAGGGTACTTGCTTTCATCAAAGATAGCTTTCCCACCCATGAAAATTGTATTAGTCTCAGGATCCATGAAACGGTATCCTTTGACCCCTGGCTTTGATCCGAGATAAATCATCAATCGAGATCTAGACTCCAGGGAATTTCTACGTTTTTCTTTTGGGATATACACGTATGCCTGACATCCGAAGACTCTGATGCTTGACATATCAGGGATCTCATTGGTCACCCTGAAGTAAGGGGTGTTCCATTCGAGACACTGCATGGGGGTTCTGTTGTAGAGAAAAGCTGCATGTTCCAAACAGAATTCCCACCACATAGGTGGTAAGCACGCGTCGAAGCGCAAGGCCTGAGATTTCTCCCACAGGGTTCGATTTATCCGTTCTGCTCGACCGTTCTGCTGGTGCTGATACGGGAGCGTGACGTCGATCAGAATTCCATGATCGGCAAGTACATCCTTGTATTCGTTAAATTCTCCACCTCCATCAACTCGCCATTTCTTAGGGGTGGCGGCGAATTGATTCTGGATCATCGCAAGGAATTGTCGTAGTGCCATGACAGCATCCGACTTCTTCCTAAGCAAGACGACCCAGACGTGGGATGAAAAATCGTCCAAAAACGTAAGGAAATATTTATATTTGTGGTATGATGCCGTGGATATTTGTTTGAGATCGGAATGGATCAGATCAAAGGTTTTTGTTGCCCTTGTTATCGAATTGGGATATGACTGATTCGGCATTTTCCCTTTGAGGCAACCTGTGCAACTTTCCTGTGATTTCTCACGTACTAGTGTTTCAGGTACCCCTTTGGTACTGGTGGGAATCTTTCGGAGTGCTTGATCATTTGGGTGACCAAGGCGCTTGTGCCATGTTTCGACAGTGATTTCGCTTGAGATCGCATGGATCTGGTCATAGCGTATTTCAGTGTCTAACCAGTAAATGGTCTGTCCAAGGATGTGGGGCGAAAACTGAATTTTGCTCAGCCCTTTGGAGATGTTAATTTCTCCACAAGTCCCATCTACTTTGTAACCATGGTTAAGAAAGACGCCTAAGGACAATAGGCGTGTGTCCATGTCCGGGATGTAGAATACCGGTCTGAGAAGATGGGTTTTAACTTCCCCATTTAGGGTGTGCCGTACTGGAACGGCTCCAACTCCGAGTATTTCCAGTTTCTTTCCTTTAGCAGCAGTTTGGACGAAACGCTTGACCGTGAGAGGTCTATAGTATGCGAAGTCTTTGAACTCATGCGTAAAGTGTAGAGAGGCACCGGAATCTAATATCCATTGTGCGCGTTCTTTTTCCTTACAATGTGTACAAGAGGCGAAATGTTTAATATATTTTTTGTGTAGATCACTGCTAATGTGATCTACGCACTCTGTACTGGTACTGGCTAATATATCATACGTCTGTTGAGAGGTATTATTAGCATTCCGCAATTGGTAAGGTTTGAGAAAATGTTCTGACGAACCGTCAAGTTCAATCTCGTCCTCAAATACATCCGGCCCCATCCGTTCCTGGTCGATGTCCATCATTTTCAGCGATTCTTCTATTGACGGGGCTACGCGACGCTGTTTAGCCGGCCTTTCGTCAATGTCAGGAATGATGGTATCTAAGATACGGAGGTTTGACCCAGAGGGTTGAGCACCGATTTCTCGGGCGAGTCTTCGCACCCTCTCGTTCTTTTTCCACACAGATGGCTTTCCAGAAGGAAGCCCGGTGTACTGGGAAGGAGGAGGGTTCATGCGTTGCAGGAGCGACTGCATTTTCTCCGACTCAGGCTGCGCGGTACTTGTAGTTTTCCCGCGGCCTGTTATAGTGGTGAAGGCAGGTGCATGATGAGGAGGGAGAGGGCAAGGGGCACGTTGACGAGGAGGAAGAGGACAAGGAGCAGGACGACGAAGGGGTTGCTCAATGGCTGGTGCAATAAACTCGA
Organism: Entoloma clypeatum; assembly: GCA_963565915.1. Taxonomy (NCBI): domain Eukaryota; kingdom Fungi; phylum Basidiomycota; class Agaricomycetes; order Agaricales; family Entolomataceae; genus Entoloma; species Entoloma clypeatum. Next base: position 1,439,879 of record OY751490.1, on the reverse strand, counting down.
CCATTTCCTCAGCTTGGTCGGAGTCGTTTTCTGCGTTGTTGGCGCGCTTCTTCTGGTTGCGCCAGCGTCCCTTTCCCTTCTTCTTTTCAGAAGCGGTACTCGGGTCGGTCGAGTTAGGCTGCTCGTCAGCATTGTTACGCGAGGTACTCGGCGCTGTTTGCTTTTCCCATTTGGGGTCTTGCCCCTTTCGCTTGGTCCCGGAGATTTTCCGGGCCTGCTCGTTGGACGCCCGAGTAGACCCAATCGCATACTTGCGCCTGTACTCCGATATGATGCTGTCGGCGACGGCCTTGTAGGTGAAGTCGTCTGCGTCGTAGACCTGGAAAAGGGCGGTGGAGAGTGACGACCAGGCGTCGGGAATTGCATTGGCCAGGATCATTGCCTGCATTAGATCGGGGACGTCAAAGTTCGAATCAGCGAGCCGGGCGAAAAGAGACCCCAGGCGTTCAATCTCGGGAACGGGGTCGCGTCCAGAGAGTTTGTAGGTGGCGGCGGCCTTGAAGTCGCCGAAGATGACAGCTGGGGATACCTTGGAATAGTTATCTTTTAGCGCCTTCCACGCGTCAAGTGCCGAGGTGCTGTCTTTGATGTGGCGTCTGATCGCCTCAGAGACTTTCAGGTGTATTGCCCCGAGAGCTACGTCGTCGTCCCTTACCCAGACTTTTTCTTCCTTACGGAAGCCGGGCTGGTCGACCGTGGTAGTCAACACAGGGGGAGCAGCAGCAGTGGCTCCAGGGGTGGAGACCGTGGTGGTGAAGTCAGCGATTACGGGACGGGTGATGTCGCCAGAGACGATGCGCCAAACTCCTTGATGGAGTAGGTAAGACTTCATTTTTTCGGCCCAGCTTTGGTAGTCGATACCGTCGAAGGGGGTGATGATGTCGAGGGCAGAACGAGAGGTAGACATTGTAGATGAATCTAAAAAAGGGTTCCCAATCAGTGATGTGTTATGAATATGATTCAAGAAAACAATTAAATGATTCCTTATGACATATTCCCTTTAGGAATAGCGGTCACGGGAAAACCCTTTATATGTCAGAAACGTATAAGGTGCGATCAACGTTTCCACATGGAGTGTACTAGGTCAATCCCCTTAGGGACATTTCATGACAGGTACTTGTCGTAATGACGTTCCCAGGTTCATATGTGAAGAAGTATGACTCAGAACCTAGATCTTTCGATCAGTTCTTTGCCAACCAGGGTAGAGTGGGCAGGTACTCGCTGTTGCCAGCATTTCCCAAGTCCCTCTGCTATCCGGGGCCCATAACCTGTTGAAGTTCCACCTGGGCGCTAGCCACAGGTGTACTGAGCAACACGGCTACAGTGGAATTACTCTACGATACCGCTATAGTCACTTACATGGTTTGGAGGGGGGTAAGGCTGGTGAGAGCGGTTGAGGCTGGTGAGAGCGATGGAGCTGGTTAAGAGTCAAGAGACAACTTGTTGATATTGACAGTTTCCTGGTCTTATATACCGTACTACTGTTTGTACCAACCAAACAAGTATGTAATGAAGATATGTAAAGGTCACGTGATGTAATCTAATCTAATCTAATCTACGTGATGGGAAAAGTTTCAACATGGGGGAATATCCTCCGCTCGTCGTATACAATCCATAGATTGACAATATACATGATTTTGTTGCTTTCCTACTGTCATTGTTCATGAGTCCTCTGGCTAAGTAATGATTTGGTCAATTATACACCTATTTAAGTCAGATATCGTGCAGACAATCAGCAGAAATATTGCAGCCGCTTGGTCGCTATGCATGGCATGATATCAATTCACAGTATGTGGCATTATTTTGATAAACTCATGATACCACATCTGAAATACAAATCGGACCTGCTACTGTCTGGTTATAAATAGCATTGTGAGTTGATCCATAATATTATAACAGGTTTGTAAGGCCGACAACCATCTATAATGCCTTTCGGGAGCTCATATGGCTAGATAGGAATTTCCATAATTTGCTGATGGTCCACCTCTGGTTTCCGTTCAATTCAGCAAATGTATGCAGCACTTCCTATGAACCCTCGTATCGAAGGCGACAACTTCACACTCCTTTCTGTTGTGGTAGTTATGGATCTGGCACGAATTACCAGGTCGCTCTTCCGCGCAACCCCTCAACGCGGTCTGACGAAAACTCTGTTCCCAAGGACTCCCGCCAGGCCGTTTCCTTACGCACTTTCGAACTTGGCTAAGGGAGTGGTTTGTCTCCGGACCAGAAGGGGTTTCTTTCCCAACGGCGAACTTCTATCCATTCAAAACGTCAAAGACAGCGCGGGATCAAACTGCCCTCCGGCGCGCAGTGAGGGACCATGAACTAAAACTTGAAAACGGCTCGAGTTCGCAACGGCTTTCCAAAAACCCTGAGAACTTGGGGCAGATCCTTTGCGGTTGTACGGCTCACAAGGAATGTCCATAATTACATCGTGAGTCATATGGGAATGTAAAATATAAGCCATCGAAACCGCAGGCCTCAGGTCGCAATTGGTGTGGACACAGGCGGCGCATTGGATCCGTGTCAAATCCCACGGCCTTTGCAAGTAGGGTCGCGTCCACTTAAATGCATGACGGCCTTCACAGATTTCGATTGGTCAACAACTCAGGGAGGCCAGGGAAACGAGGGATATGAGTAGGTACAAACATGGATCCACAGCAGTTCATCATGGACTCATGTGGTTCTTTAGAGAGGTGTTGGTGTGTTGGTGGAGACACTGGAGCATACTGACAACATATTGATCGAAAACTACAACAGGGCGCTGTGTACTTCTGGAACGCTAACACCGGCGAGTTTCCCATGGACGACATTGCGCCACACCAGACACCTGCCCTGAGAAATGTAAGTAATTGACTGCCCCTGAAATAGGACACGCCAGAGATCTCAACGTTCAACAACTATGTACATAGACGCGATCTGGATCTGGAATCAGGTCTAACTAAAATTTTGAATTCAAGAGTCCATCGTCGTCAAGTGTCGTCAGCGACAAGATAGGAACTCGGTTATGGCGGTCTGCTTCCGAATTGTATCCTCGACCCACTCTTTTTCAACTTCAATGAGGTATGATCACATAAAGAATTAGGCTTTTCACCGAAGCTCTTCCCCCATAGTTCGACGTTCTAGATCATCGACCATGTTCGTGGTGGAAAATCCAGACTCGGGATGCTCCCTTGAGGAGATGTCTCGTGGCAAGAATATCTGTATCTGGTCGCTCCGGGCTACATGCATGAGTAGGCTTTTTTCCAGTTGTCATTATTATGGTCGCCTGCTGATCCAAACCGACGGTAAGGTTGGCGCGTAGATGAAGACTGCCCAATGACTGTGCAGACGCTGTACCGTTGGGTTCATACCGCCTTGGCAGCTGAATCACGCTCGCATCCACCAGGCGACAGTGCTGCCGATCTGGATTTCGTCATATTCCCCATCGAAGTCCAATGCTTCTCCTGGGACGGCTTGTCACATTTCGAATTCGTACGCTTCCCGGCAGCCCGAGGCCTTGACTCCAAATCTCGGCTACTGGTTATGCCGGGGGATTATGCTTTATACCGACCAGGTAAGATTTCAGAAAAAAAATCGCCGTGAAGCTCGTTCTTGTTTTAGGACATCCTCCCCGCAGATGGATCCATACCAACCATCTACTACCAATTCATGTGCGATATTCCCTTCAGCCATTGGGAACATGAATATAGCAAACAACAGCCTAATGTTGTCAGCCAGGTCTGTTGATTCACCCTCAGTGGTCGTCATTGAGTGCTGAAGTTCATTGGGTTAGGCTATCATCAACTCCTGGCTTCTTGACACAGTCCTCATTCGAGATGATTTTCGTTGTGTCCTGACAGGATATCCTCTTGTTGGGGCCGAAATGGACGTCGTCTGGATAATTCCGCCTTACATGGCCTTTCTCGTGCGTCAATGTCTCGTCTTGATGAAGCGACGATCGGTTTACATTGAACTGCTAGCTCATCAAGGACGACTATATCAAGCGCGATCTTCTTCAAAGAAAGACATATCACGGATCGGTAGCCTGGGAAGTGATAAGCATGGTGCCAGGCAACTGTTTGACAATCAGGAAAGACCTGGGCCGATTCTTCCAGGACAATGAAGTGGGGATAGATGTCGATGTGCGTATTCTCTTCGCTTGTTATGCAGGCCAAAAATGTCAGAAGTACCGAGGGAAAATCATCAGGATAATTATCGGATAGTCTTCTTCCGTGGACGCCACTTCCTCCCACCGCATCTCAGGGAAACTCTGAAAACTCATTTGGATCCGCGTATCGTCGCAGACCCCTCAATCAACGAGTTCCTTCGATGTCATTTTGAACAGTGTCTTGCTACTCATACCATTGGAAGTCGCGTAAAAATCGTGGATTATGAGCATGGAGAGTCATATTATCCCGAAGAAGACGGCACCCCTTCCACATACTATGACTACGAAGACGACCGATTGACATATATCAAAAAAGACGATTTGCTGTGATCAGTCGGAAAGACTTGCGCGCGCCTGTTTAAAATTTTGGATCGGTATAATCTGTGACCATTAAATACGACTATACTACATAAATAACAACCCTCGTTAAATATTCGGCACAAAGTTTGCAGTACAGCACAACACATTGTATATGTAACCAAGCAGAAGGCATAGCAAAGCGGATTGGACGATGGAGTCAGAATGAAAGCGTCCCCAACTCAACCCGACATCTTCCCCATAACAAGCCGCTTGAACCCCCTCTTCCACTCATTCACCTTGCGCATCACCTTTGTTTCATGTTTCGACATGTCTCGAAACTTGAACTTACTATTGCCAGCTCCGAATTCTTCGAGATCAGCGCTCCCAGCACCTGCGCCAGAGCCCTGTACCCGCGCCAGCGCCATCCGCAGCTCGGTCTCTCCGCTCAACGAGAAACCGGGGCGATGATGATGGCGCCCAGGCAGCGAGCCTCCCAGGACGAGAGGTCGGTGATTCACCGCCGTATTGGTGCGCCCACGGAAAGCCCGCCGGGTAGACAAAGGAGTGGAAAAGAAATCCGAAAATGACGTGCGTGACCCGCGCTCCTCCTGGTCTCCACCGCGCTCCTCGAACGCAGAGGAGCCCGTCGGCGCTGAGGTGAATGAGAGCACGGAATATATCCCGGGAGAAACGGGGCGGGGTGGGGGAGGCATGGAGACGGGGCGTGTCGATGAAGGATCCTGGCTTTGCGCCTGCGCTGCCTGGGTTTGAGACAACTCGATGGCGGATGTGGGTCGAGACATGTTGGGTCGGATGGCGGTGTAATAGGGACGACGCGGGTGGCCCAGACGGATCATGTTATTGACGGGCTCCGAATCTGAGCGTCCGTGGGTATGGAGGTCCGCTGGGCCGTTAAGAGGTGGAGCCGCTGAGTGTTGAGTATCAGCGTTCGTAGCCGGTAGTGGAGACTTGTAGATAGAAGACCTGGGAGAGAAAGTGGGATTTGGAACAGAAACGACAGGCGTCAGCGGCCCTGCTGCAGTAGAAAGACGGGGAGCCGAAAATCTTTTCTTCCGTCGCAGCGTCTTCGACGAGACTGGCGTTTGAGCGCGAACAGGGCTCGGAATGGAGTCGGTCGGTTTGATGAGATCGTAATAAGGGTCGTGTGCGGCTTTCAGATCGATTATTAGAGTCGGAGAATGGAGCGACTTGGTAGAGATCGTCTTCAAAGCATGAAGCCCATGGTGGGGACGATCGACGCCCTTCGAAACCAAGCGGTGCTCGGACGGCTCATCCAAGGACAACGGAGACAACTGTGGCTTCTTTGCACCCTTCATTTCTCGCGGCTTGTCAAAAGCCGGAGTGTAAGGGCTCTGGGGAGCGAGGAAGAGAGATTTTAGTAGTCGGTCGAGCACGGATATAAAAGGCTTATACCGGAAGGGCTGCTTTGTCACCGTTACGCACGACGACACTTGTCCGTGAATCGGGAAGAAATGTCAAAGGAGAGTCGTGAGGGAAGGGTCCCTTGTCGGCAACTGTGCTACCCTTGGGATGTGTCCACGAGGCGTGCCGGCACCCAATACTATCTCTGTAGGAGCAGGGGCTCTGTGTATGTGGTGAAATTTGCGTCTTTGCGAAGCTCTTATGGGCTGGGGCTTCGGAAGATCTCAGCATGGATGATTGCTCAGCCTCTATCTCCAAGAAGGCGACCTGATACGCCGGGGAATTCACCTGTTTCCAATAGACTCTTGGAGGTGCGGTGACTCTCCGAATCCGGGGCATCGATCTGTAGAAGTACTGATGCGCCTCCTCAGATGTCCAACGACACCAAAGGCAGAGAGGGATCAAAGTATTAATGAAGCCGCATCGACGGCACAAGAACAAAGGTCGATTAATTGGGGTTAGTTGGAGGACTGGAAGAGAAGTCGACTTGGGCAAGTGCTAAGGAGATCGTCACTATCGTTTTTGTTGTGTTGCTATAGTAGCACTGACTGGTTTATTTAGCTTCCATTCTCTGCGATAGATGCGTTCTGGTTGTGGGGTTGTGGCAAGGTCTGGTGATAGGTTGGTTTGTCTGCGTCGTGTAGCATGCATGTCTGATAGGTCGTCGGAGTCGTAAGTGGTACGATGATTACCACCTAATCGTGAAGTCGTAAAGTCGTAAGAGAGCACACGATCCTGCTCAAAATGAGTGGGTATTTGTATGCGGGAACGGAGGGAATAAAGAGGCTGACGGTGCTTAGGAGAGCATCAGGTCCTGCCAGCACGTTGAAATGGCTTGCTGCAGGGCGGAACGCCACTATTCGTGATCAAATTTCAAATGGAGTTTTTGACATGGTGGCTGTACAGACCCCGACGATCTAAAAGGAGTCGCGATTGCATCGACTATTAAACGTTGACAAGAGCTACTAATGATCAATGTTTGTGCAAGAGGGAACGGCTGCAAGTGAATGGACGAATTCGAAAACGGCAAGTCTCAAGAACGTCCTAAATAAATATCTAAGGCTCGTCCGGTCCATTCGGGAATCCAAAAAAGCAACGAAGCCAAGTCGAGGTAGCGGATGCCAAGAATCCGATCATTGGGCACGTCCCAACCGCAAGCCGGAGAACCGCCTCCTCACCTTGGCCGGCAAGCCATCCTTCTCCTCTCCAGTGTCCATCGATCTCGGCAACGAGGTGACAGACGCAGAAGCATCCTCATGGCCTCCACGCGGCCGAGAAAAGAACCCACTCCCGCCAAATTTCTCGGCTGATCGTAACTCAGGTATGACGAACAAGCCACGCAGGTTGCGATGAGATGAAGATGTGCTGAGCCGCGAGGATGTCCCGGCCGACTTCTTGGGCGAAGAGAAAGGAGAAGTAAGCGAAGGCATGACGGGAAATGAGTTACGGTTCGGTTGTTTGCGTTGGTCGGTGGTGGGCTTGGATGGGGGGAAGGGAATGAACCGTGATAACGGTCGAGGGGCTGACGGCGTAACGGAGGATGGCGGAAGTGATGGTTGTGGAACTTCATAGTTCAGGTCAAACCTTGAGAAGAGATCGAGCGCGTAGTCTGGTAGCTGGATTTCGATTTCCTCGGTGTTGACGGCAGCCAGGAACTGAGGAGATCGAGGGCGATAGATAGTGGCAGTCCCGCCGCCCTTTTCGAAGTCAGAGCGAGGTTCAACAAGATCTGAAGGATTGGCAATTTCAGGCGTAAAGACAGCTACATGTGTGGGAGGTGTTGATGGAGAATGGAAATGTGTGGATTCGGAAGCATATTCCGACGATTGTTCGGAAAGGGAAGATGCGTCGGTATTGGGATCCTGATCCTCTGCCACGATGCTGGGAGAAGGACAAGGTACTTCAGGAAAGGCCCCTGTGGCCTTCGAATCTGTGATGGATTGTGATTCGCGTTTCCTTCCATCTAGTGAATTGGATCGAAATTGTTTGATGGGACCAAAGGACGCCCTGGCTGGGAGTATGGCGCGCAGATGCATCGAAGATACTCTGGTAAGAGTTCTCCTCCTCAATGTCCGCTCTGGAAATACAAGGGGGACTTTGCTGACACGGACGGGTGGATGAGCAGCTGACGACTGAAGAAACTTGGTAAGGTTGAGTTTCCGTCTGTGTTCTTTCGTTGTTTCAGACGAGCCTGTAGTGGCAAGAACACGTGAATGTTGCTCTGGGTGGTCAAGAAGATTCTCCAGGTGGTTCAGGACGGCCTTCGTATGAAGGTCGACCGCTATTTGCCGTCTCTCCTCCATCCAGCGTTCCTGTTTCAGCTGTACGTATGCTTTGGTGTCCATGCTACGATCAACCAGCATGCTACGCAGCCTGTCTGCACGTTCACGAGAGTCTTGGGCATGCGCACTCAGCATGCCGGTGGCTTTCTCCAAGGCGCGTATCTGAAGCTCTCGAGGAGATGGCTCCACGTTGGATTGCTGCAATTTGAAGGCAAGGTCCTGTTCCGCGAGTGAGTAGCGTTGAAGCCGGCGCACGTTTGAAATTGGTACAAGAGGTGTTGACATGGCGCGAATAGGGATGACCGAAGGAGGATCAACAAGCGTGATAGTTATTTCAGGTGCACTATATATGAAATTTCAGCCGCAGTTATGTCGATGAGGTGTTAAGGTGGAACCACTTACCCCAGGCGATGTGGGCTATTCTCAGTAGGAATCGCGACGTCTGGTGAGTTGGTGCGTTCCTGCACAACCTTTTAGTGGCGCAGTGGGTCATGGAAGTAAATATATATACCTGAAATACTCTGGGTTTATTCCAGATGCCGGTCGTAGGGGAAGAACTCATCGAACCAGAAGCCCACTTCGATGACTCCCGCGCTTTAGTACCACCTCGATACAATTCGTGGGAGGGCATATTGTAGTCTGGATCTCAGGTCTTGGTCTATGGCCAGGAAATTTGAAGGATGCCGACGACCTGGACCTCGTATTACGAGGCGTCCATCGGTGGCTGATTCCTGCCAAGTTCAACTTGTTGTGGTGGGGGTGAACCTGGCCAAGTCCGATGAACCGGAGGCTGCAGGATAACAACGACAAATAACTAAACGGAACCTTTTTTTCAACACGACCACTATGTTCTGGCGAGCATTGGTTGCGGACAAGCCATTCTCTTTCCGTTCAATTCTCCATACCTTGTAAAACAGCATTTGAAAATCTCCACTCATTCATCCTCGTTTCACAACGTCTGGAGCGAATTCTAGGTCGCAAGGGTAACGATTGAGGCCTTGAGGACACACGGGCGATGGCCACAGCAATATGCTAACATCATCTTGATCTAGAGTACAGCCCAACCCCACACTCTCGCCAATGCTCGGACTTCGCCGACTTGTAAAGAGATGATTCTACCCCTTTTCTGACTTCATCAGTTCATCACAGCTGCTCACTACATTGAAGAATGCACAAATTAAAGGATGTTTTTAGAGAGCGTGTAAAACAACGTAGGTTTTATTTCAAGCAATTTTCAATCGGCCTCACGACACGGCCAGGCCACACCCAAATACGCGAATTTAAGGAGGCAGAAAGAAAACCAGAGACGGACGAAGAAATGCAAAGATCTTGGTGACCGATCGCCTTACAAAACACTTACATTTAAATATATCTAGCAGAGGCCAGGTGGATAATCCTCGCAAGAGCTCTCCACACAACGGTCACGCAAAGAGGTGAAGGTTATATTTGAATCCATGTCATAGCGACCTCCGGCTAAATATGTATAATCTGTCCAGACCCTTGGAAATCGGGAAAAGAGCCAACGAACTCGAAGCGATACTCTCAGTAAAATGGATTGTGCTGATCCACGTTCAGCACTCGATAACTGCGATCGTCTCGAATATAGACGTCGGAAAGTAATTGGAGAATGGTGACCTTTGATTTTTTCAGCCTATACAAAAACCCAGCTTCAGTGGGGAACATGATACGAAATGTCAGTCTGTATGAAAGGACCTCAAAGCCTTGGCCAGATCAAGGTACATTTTCTCTTCATATGAGGTCATTTGTGACTCTTGATAATGTCTTTTTAGAGTCTTCCGCGGGAAGACTGCCGCCATAGCCACTGAGCTACTATTTAAAGACACAGCGAGGTCTTTGTAATGTTACATATACAAACACACTTTAATCTCAACCGTTTCACTTATAACCATGGCAGAGACTATCGGAGTAGTCGCAAACGCCTCTGTCCAAGGAGATTTAGGCAACGATTCTCTGAGCGATGAAGACGATGACGGATTATTCTCAGAACCAATACCTGCTCATCTACCCAATCCATGGATTGACGAGCCACCCCAGTCGCGAACCTATCCAGGAATTGCCAAAACGCTGAAGAAGTTTCACAACCGCCGCCGCCGCATGCACCGAAAAGACGACACATGGCCCTATCGCCCTCATCCCCTTGAACCGTCATATGTACTATTTTTCGAATTCCGCGGCTACGGTCCTCCTCCTGAGGATGTTGGATACCCTGGCGACGTCTACATTGACCTTGCACCGGTTCCACGTCGCCTCCTATACGTATGCCACGGAGTAAAGGGTTGGAAGTGCGTCAATTGGTCACCGAATCCCAATGTCGTCAAATTTCAAATACCTGTCCATCCGCTCCTCAAAGGGCGCTATCTGTGGGGCACGGAATCCAGCGGCTTCATGTGGTTTACTCCAAATACAATCCGCACCGAGGATCACTGTCGACATACGGACGCCGTTGATTACAATAGAATGATTTCGAAGGCCATGAAATACGATCATGCGGAACAGCCAGTCATGGATGAGGGCAATATCGAGAGACGCAACGCGGAGGAGGCCCGACGCAAAGGTCTTTACGACGAATGGATTAACCAACATCCAGGATGGGCACCGGTCATTACGGACCTGCGAAAGGAAGAACGCAGACAGGACAAGGAAAAATATGCAGAAGGTGCTTCGATACAGAGGGAAAGAAGGAATCTGAGAGGAAAGCAGCGGCCTTCTGCCGGAGACAGGTCATCAAAGCACGACGAGAAACGAGAAGAACACTCCAATGGTTGGCAGGTTGCGACCGCAGACTTGAGCCATCTCCCCAAACCCGTTGGCAGGAAGATTTCACGCAAACGCCGTTCCCACTCGCCTGCGTCAACTTCCTCCTCTGACTCTGACCACAAGAAGTCGACCTGCAGTCGCAAACCTACCGTGAAAAAGCCAAGGTTGGAGTCCTTCTCCCCCGAAGTTACTCTACGCCCTGCCTTGTTCTCTCCGCCTCCCTCGCCTGAACTCGGAGGTGGCAACAACGACAAAAGACATCCTGACAACAACGGGCACCCAACAAGGGAAACACAGCGCCGGAGGAATGCTGGCCCCGCAGCCGCGTCTTCCACCCACCCTGCGCCTGTCTTGCCAGTACACTCACGCCCACACACCCTTCCCCCCTCTCGGGAGAATCAGAAGCGCAAGCGCAAAGGCTCTCATGATCCTCCTGAGGCTGGTTTTAGCGGTGGCGACGAGGGTTCCATGGAATCCCCTTGGCCTAAAACGAGGTTACCTCCCTATTTGAAGTTTAAAAGGTTCGCGAAGCCGCAGGAGAATGTCGTCGTCAAGCCAGCCCCACGTGAGATACCTCGTTTGCCGTCTACCACTGTGACATCCGCCGGTCCCCAAACTCTGAAAGCTGCTGAAGCAAATCCTCAACAGGCTGTCTCTCTCCCAGAGCAAGTGATTCGACCTGTCTCATCCCCTGGCCCGAAAGCGTCGCCAATTGCCAGTTCTCAATCGCCATGCGAAGATGGCCAGGGCAGTAACAACGAACATGCCGGCAATGCCTCTCACTGCACCAAGTCTCCCAACATGCCCTCTCCAAAGGCAGTACGTTCCCAAGTATGTCACAGTCATACAAGGATTCTGACCGGTCGAAAGTTATCAACTTTCATCAATTGCAACTATACATACCCTTATCCTCCAGCCAAAGATGCCACTCGTTCACCGCTGGGGTCTGGAGGTGATCACTCCATGGTCGCCGCAGCGCACGATTCCCATGATTCCCATCGGTCTGGCGCTGTCAAGAAACGACAAGAGGAGGATGATAACAGCGGCGACGAAACCACCAAAAGCGGCGCTGCTAAAACTTGCAACCGTGGTGTTACACCAGGTCCCGCTATTAAAGAAACGAACGACCAAGGGAATGCCTCGGGGGCCACGAATCCAAGTTCAAGCACGATAGACGGTCGTCACGAAGTTCACGACGAACACGACGGACCGGTGTCCAATCCGGGTGATGCGCGTGGCGAACAAGGTGGAGAGCCGGAATACAAAGGACAATCGGGGAGAATTGGAAGCCCCGCCTCGCATCGAGTAACAACTGAAAGGACCAGCGGTGCATGTCCCGAGCTCGACCGTTCCATAGACGAAAGGGTCGCCGAGAGCTCCCAACACCCTGTACTCAGACGAAGAACGAATAGTCCAGAGGGAGAAAACCCCACCGGTACGAGTCATGACAAAAGAGGATGCCAGAATGCTGGATCTTTCCATGAGGTTGGTGGTTCGGATAGAACTCAACGTTTGTTGGATGGAGATCAAGAAGCAAGTGAGATGGAGGAAGTGCAACAAGAAAGTGCAAACAGAAATGATGACTCAGCCGTTGGGGATCATACCGACAAAGTGGGAGAAAATGCTGGGTTTTCTGGAGGGAATTCTAGCGGGACTCGCGATCGGGAGGAAGTACAACAGAATGCGGACCACAATGAAAACCCAAACGGTGTGTGTCTTGGCAATGAAGAAAGAGAGAACGCTGAATATGGCGGAGGTGATTACGGCGGCTTGCTAAAGGGAACTCACCGAGGAGGAAGTGATACGGAGGAAGTACAAGAAGATCTGGACGAGAGTGGCATAGATCAAGGGGCACTTCCACGTATATCTGTGGAACATGAAGTCCGCTGTAAAGAAGACGAGCCAGAAAAGCAAATACCGCTGGAGATCGCACCCACCATCCCAAGAGTATCACAAACTCTGGCCTCTTCAAGATCATCTGCACAATGCGATAGCGGCATGGCGTTTGCATCTCAGTCTCAAGCAGAGCCAAGAGTGGATATGGACCTCCCAGAGGAATTAGAAGAGATGGTCCAGAAAACTTCTCATGGTATGACCAGAAATTCCAGAATCTGACACCGAAACACTTCATTTTCTATAGTCCAAAGATTTCTTCTATCAATCTCAAACATCGTACGGGACAGTCAGACTGAGAAAGGGCGTGCCGAAAAATGTGAAGTTTCTTTGTATCTTCGGGCCTTGATTACTAATTTCGCTGCTAGTGTCTCGCGAGTTTTCGGAAACGCAAGAAGCTTTCCGCATAGCAGAAGAAGAGGTCGGACGTCGTAAGGCTAGCGGCTTCAGCAGTTACTCTTGATGTTAAACCTCTCAATAGAACCCTCGGCCATTGAGACGACAAAGACCCAGCTGCACGCTATGGGGGACAGGGCAAAATCGGCGAAACAATGTTGTGGGCAGATCATCGTGATTGTGGAGCACACCTGTCTCATCAAATAACTGTATAGTGCAATCTCAAAAGAAGAAAGAAGCAGAAGATCTCCAAATCTTGAGAGAGCTCCAGCAGCGATATCAGCATCTTGAAGCTCAGCATTCACAGGAGATACAAAGGCTGGAATTGGAACGCGACGAAGGTAAGAGGCGTATCTCCGACTCTTTAAGTACCAATACCCGATGTCGCGAATGAAGCCTGCACCAAACTGGAAGAAGAAAACGCGATTCATGCACAGTCCCTTCAGGGCATGACCAAACAACGAGATCACGGTATGGAAAATTCAATACCGCCTCCCTGATAAACACATTCATGTATTATTATGAAGCTCGAGCCGAAATAGAGCAGCATAAAAGACAAGGAGCGAGACTGATCCACGTTATTAGATGCATGAAGGTGCAACTTGACAAAGGTAAGATACCCCTGGAGAGATGGATTGATTGTATGATGAGTTCTCTGCTTTCGAAGCCGTGGCAGATAAATCTACAAGCGATCAAGCGCGCGATGCGGCTGAACGTAGACTGGCCTCAGCAAGAGATGTATTGAATAGGTAGTACCCGACAGTGGAATTTGCCTCTGAGCAACCGTTACGAAGATCAATTTGTACTACTACATGTACGTCTACAGTGGATTGGTTTTCCAATGTGCATCACGATATCCTCACCTAACCCCATTTTCAAACTTGCATCTTTCAACAGCCATTGTCAGTGTTCGAAAATTGGACAGGCGAACTTCGAGAAACCGATCTGTAATACATCCCTCAAAGACATCGCCTTACTTGTTCGATCTACTCCCCAGTATATACCTTTGGACATCGATGTGATATGCGTTGTGTTGACTTCTGGCCCTGGGTTCTCATCGGTATGTGATTTGTCGGTGGAAAGGTAGACAACCTCATGATTAACCATCTTTCCCCTTAAAGAACCTACCATCCTTACCAGCCCGGACCAACGGAATGGCCACTTTGAGCCTCGAGGCATCTACTCTTAACAATGAAGATCCTACATCGCATAAAATGGCTTCAAGGGTCAAAGCGCGGGCCAAAGACAGCTTTGTTAATTGACCATGACATCACCAGTCCCCGACTCTCACGTTCTCAAGTCACGATCTCTCCTTTGGGATACCTCTAGATCTCTCATGGACAACAATGCTCTTCACGCAATTCACATAGAACGCCTGATCAATCTCAGAGCTTCTCGTGTGGTCTATCTTGATCGAAGACAATGATTTGGTCGCCAAAATTTGGACACTGCAAAGCGTACATTTTGGACCGGATGGGCTGGCCAAAGATGGTGGCCTGGTAGGTATTTATTCGCTTTACGGGTGACTCTCGATAGCAGCGCCGTTCTCTCTAACATGTCATTCTCATTCTCGTTCGCGTTCCCCGCCTACGAACTTAATCTCGACGAATCCACACGGCGGCCTACAACCAACGACGTCCGCTCGAGCACCCTTACCTTCCAACCATCCTTCTCAACTGTCGCCTCTCTTGATATCGAAGATCTCCACAAGGAGCTCCAAAAGGTTCTGGCAGAGACCCCGATGAGCCCAATCATAGAAGATGTCACGGAGGAGGCCGAGGATCCATTCGACAACCCATTTGTTCCCTATACTCCTATCCCTTTCATTGACGGGGACTTTGATCTCAAAGGCGACTCTGACCCGCTTCAAAAACCAGACCCATTCAGACTTGCGTGGAACATAACAAAATGGCAAGATGCTTGCAAACTTGAAAGTAAAGGTGTCCGGCCGCCAGAGGCTGAGGGTCATGAAGAGCCTGTCCGCGGATGGAACTATCCCACCATGGACGAGTTTTTGGATGATCTGGACTCTCAGTCCGATTGCGGCTCTTGCGACTCTTACGATACCTCTGGTTCTACCTCCACGCCCGCCACTACACCATCTCCGAGAATGATCGCTCGTCTCCCGAAACACTCCCCATCTTCTCTATGTTCTTCCAGGAGCACGCCCTCGCCCATCACGCCAGCGATTCGCACCCGGCCAGCTGATGATAGTGATTATATGCCTGCCAGTGCTCCTAAGAAGCGCAAAGCCAAACGACCCATGCAGAAACCTGCGTCCAAGAAAGTCGTTTTTGAGACGCAGGCCTATCTCAAAGCTCCTAACTTGGACGACTGCTCTAGAACCGTTGTGACTCGCATGATTTCACGCACCGCTGGGGGTCTCCTCACCGCTTCAAAAGATGCGATTTGCAAAGGGTCGCAGGCATCGGCCAACGAATGGGTTCATTGCCCCTTTGGCGACTGCTCCCATAAATGTCGTGCTCCCGGCGACATGCAGCGTCATCTTCTCAGCTCCAAGCATCAGACCCCGTCTATTCCCTGTCCTAGGGGCTGTGGAAATATGTTCACCAGAACCGACGCAGCGAAGAGGCATGCGAACAGCAAGCGCTGCAAGGGGAGACGTTGAACTCTCCAACTTGAAAGCCTCAAGCCCCACAACTGTAACACATACTTACTACTATGACACCTCCACGCTCCTTACGACCTTCGGCATATATGGGTATCCGAGTCTCTCTAACATTCCTTCTTGTTTCAGTCCTTAATCCGACGCTTACTATACTTACACATCTGAAACGAGCGGGTCTCTTGGATATATTTACATCGGACTTACATAGAGGTGCGCAGGACACTCTTACTATATGAAATCATATTCAGGCTGTAGCCTGTCGTTATCGAAATTCATCAATCAATCACACTCCTTCGTACATAGTACCGATTGAAAGTTTCCTGAGTGAATTTGAGTCGTGTTGTACTGCATTTGCCTGCTATGTATACTTGTAACTGTGCTGCCGCGTAAATTGAGACCATTACAGTATCCACCTCCATTGACTACGAGCCTAACATCGCCGTCGATGTCTGAATGGCTTGTGGAATGCCTTTGCAGCCTTTGCACCTTTTATCTTGAGTGAACGCGTGGAGCTCTGCCTCAAGTGCTTCTATCTGTGCCTCCATATCACGCTGCCATGTTTCAGATGCAGCGCCATTGACATTGTCAGTTTTCTCCAGAGATCTAACGGCCCTTTCTTTTACAGACGACAAACCTGGCGAAGCCATGCGCCGACTACTACGATTGCCAGAAGGTCCGAGTCGTGGGCTTGTGTTCTGGGCTGATGCTCGTATAATTAGTTGAAGAAAGGAAAGGAATCCAGCCGCCTCCAATCCACTCACGCTGACTCCTGTATTTTTTTCTGGCTGGCGCTGGGGTTGACGCCCGCGATCGGGACCGGGACCGGGAACGCGATCGGGAGGACGTTGGGTGGAGCTCCGCTTCAACGAGCTTCCTCCGCTCCTTGACGGCTTTCCTGTGGCCTCTCATCTGCCCAGTTACGCTACACCTACGTCTTGCTTTGTTGCATGGCAAGCAAGCGCTGTGAGTCTCGAGCTTCTTGGTGCATTGAATACTCCTATCCATGCATGCTATGCATTTTACCTCATCAGGGTCGAAGTTTGCTGGGACCTCCTCGTCTTGTGAAAAACATGACATGCTGCGGCGCCGGGAGGTGTCAAATAGTACCACGGAGGAACTCCGACTTCGGATGGGGCTTTGAGATCTTTTCAGTATGCCATGGGTCGGTGCCGGTGAATTCTGCCCAGGATCCCTGTGCCAGGACTGATACTACCATCTGTTCAGCACACACCTACACATTCTGGACGCACAGCCTATACGTACGGGTGAAAGGGAGCTGTTCCTTGGCTCGGACTTGACGAACAGGACCTCATCCTGCCGGTCAATAGGCTTTGCTTTGCCTTCCACGTCCCGCCTACCACGCTGCTCTTCCTCAACTTCATCGCCACTCTCATCGTACCGGTCCTGCATGCTGTTTCCGCGTCTGGATTCGCCTTCTACAATCCGGACTTTCTTCCTTCTCCGCCCGTCTTCCTCGTCGCTTTCGGCGTATATGGTACGCCCGACTGTCTGCCTTTTGCCTTGCGCCTTCCCGGACCCCGCTCCCCTCTCCTCTGTCCGTTTCTCTAGCACCACCTGACTGAGATAATCCCGGGCCACCGCTTGCACGGAACCCCAGGGGATTACCCCTCCGCTGCGGATTGGGCCCTTGACAATATTGACAACATCCTTGATGTATCTGGAGATACGGAAGCCTGAATGCTGCCTTACGTGGTCAAAGAATTTGTTCTTTCAAGTTATATATGAGGCCAATGTGATGGTCCACATCTGGGTCAAAATGCACTCACTAAACCGGTCACGATCGATGTCTCCTCTTGACTGCCTGGGACAGGCCGCTGTGCAAAGGCCATGATATTCAAGATAAGGTCAGTTTCCATCTCATTCAATATGTGCTTCCTTGTGTCAGTAAGCATGTTGAACCTAGGCAAGTTGGGGTATACTGAATTTTGGCTCACAGGGTTGATAACAAAGGTGAGGAAGCCGCATCGCAGCCGCATCTCAGGTCATGGGACCATGTACTGTATTCATCTGCAAACTTTTCCCCCCATCATGCTTTCCCACTGCCAAGTGACATGTTGACAGCTGGTCCTGGAACTGAGTTCACGTATGTAGACGTGATCCCATCACTTAGGATGTCGTTTTCATGAAGCGGATGGGTTCAAGATCACTGAAGATGGGTTCGTGATTCAAATTGCAGAAATGAAGACACACTTTGCACAAGGTATGCCTCATAAATACATATATCTCCCTGCGATGATTACACACATCTTCTTCAGCGAAGTAACGTCGCCGTCTAGACCTTACAACCGATCGACTCATCACTTGCCACACACATATATATAAGGTCAGGTACGACCTTCCATGAGCTCTTGTCAAGTCATGACGATCGAGAGCACCAGAGTGATGGCAGGATATTGTGTCGTGGCAGCTGTAGATCTTCCAACTTGTTTCTGGCTTCATAGAATTTCCAAATCGCCGCCAGTCGCCGCCAGAACTCGGCCCATGCCTCTGAGATAGACAGACCGTGGACAGTTGAATAATCAGGTCGGACAAAGCACGGAGGCTCTTTTACAGAGACTCCCATTAGACACACGTACAAACACGCGAGATATTGAAGTTTTCTCCCACTCGTTTTTCAATCCTCATCGATCCTCCTCTTCTTTCTCTCTGCTTTGCCCTCACGATCTCCCCTTATATATATTTCCTCTGCGACATGGCCAATATCACGGAGATGCAACAAGCTGCACCTGGTGCGTCCATTTCAAATGGGGACTGCTCTTCCTCCCTCCCCAGCCCGCGAGCGTACCCACACCACACCAGAGAGAATCAGCGCTTTCAAGGGCCTCTCTTTACTCAACAAGCTCACGCTGAACAAGGATACTTACTTTAAGGTCAGTCTTGTCTTTTGTTTGTTCTTTTTCGTTATTTTACGCATGACGAATTCCACCGAAAGGCTTTAGGAAGTGCCGTCCGAAGCGCTCTCCTTCGGTGAGAGCTGCCGGGTCGAAACTCGGTTCTCTGATTTCCCATCCTTTGTTTCCTTGTCCAATATCTTTACAGGTTGCTGATGACTATCGCATTCTAAACAGATATTGCAATCATATATTAGCCAAGACTTAGCTGTAAAATACATGGTACGCTGTGGAATATACTTGCTTTACACATCCGGAACCACGTCCCACGTGAGACTAAGACCAACTCCACTTCGCTCCACCTTTTCCATCTCATATCATGCCCTCCATGACCAACAAATTCCCCATCGACCTCTCGAAATTCAATAGAAAGTGTGTGCAGTGACTCGTTGCTGTCGACGGGGATCCTTCTGACGACTCGACATAGACTCACACTAGACCCCACGAAGCCTCACTTGTCTGAACAAGAGAAGGCGGCACTCTGTGCTAACATCCAGCTCTTCCGCGATGCCATTGTCTTTTTCACGGCCACCGGCGCGGCGAGGGGCGTGAGTGGACATACGGGTGGCGCGTACGACACTGCGCCCGAAGTGTGCATGCTTCTGGCGATCTTCAATCACTCTGAAAAGTTTCATCCTGTCATATTCGACGAAGCGGGTGGGTCTTTGTGTTATCAGCTAGACCGGTAAACCCGCAAGTTGACGCATATAACACGCAAGGACATCGCGTCGCCACTCAGTACCTCCTTTCAGCCCTAGAGGGAGCGTTTCCGGCCGAACATCTCCTCAATTACCGCGCAGCCAACTCCAAACTCCCTGGGCACCCTGAGCTCGGACTCACCCCCGGCCTCAAGTTCTCCTCTGGTCGTCTGGGACACCTTTGGTGAGTGTGCATATATGCGCCCGAATTTCACCCAGGCATTGAATGGCGTCGTCTCCAAAAGGCCATTGGTTAACGGCATCGCCTTCGGCCACCGCGACAAAATTGTCTTCTGCCTCGGGTCGGATGGGTCGCAGCAGGAAGGCAACGACGCCGAAGCTGCGCGCATCGCGGTCGCCAACAACCTCAATGTCAAACTCATCATCGACGACAATGACGTCACGATCGCGGGCCACCCGTCTCAGTACCTCAAAGGGTTCAATATTGCGCGGACGCTCGAGGGGCACGGGCTGAAGGTGTTCAAGGCGCAAGGCGAGGACTTTGATGCCGTGTGGCGCGGGGTGTGCGCTATCGTTGGGCATGAGGGTCCCGTGGCGCGTGAGTATCGTCTTCCTTCTCCCCCTCGTGTATCTATATTGCGCTGATGTCAACGCACGGTTCGTCAGTGGTCCTGAAACGCAAGATGGCACCAGGCGTCCCAGACATTGAAGGCAGCACCCACGGGCACGACGTCATTCCCGTCAACTCCGCCCTCAAGTACCTCAGCGGCCGGGGCTACCCTGACTTTTCGCCCATCTACAACGGCATCAAAGCCGCTGCGCAGCCGTACCTGCACATCGGGTCCACGAAGGAAGTCGGCGCGAACCGCATCGTCTTTGGCGAGGCTGTCAACATGGTGCTCGACGGGCTCTCGAAGGAGGAGGCGCAGAAACGCGTGATGGTCATCGACAGCGACCTCGAGGGCTCGACGGGGTTGAAGGTCATTCACCAGAAGTACCCAGAGGTGTTTGTGCCGTCTGGGATCATGGAGCGGAGCAACTTTTCGGCTGCGGCCGGGTTTGGGTTTGATAAGGATAAGTTTGGAGTGTTTTCGACGTTCTCGGCGTTTTTGGAGATGGTTGTGTCGGAGGTGACGATGGCGAGGTTGAACAACTGTAATGTATTGTGTCACTTTTCGCATTCGGGAGGTAACGTTCTTTCTTTGCCCTTGTATGCGTTGAGCTAATGAACGATTATTTCCTAGTTGACGAGGTTTGCACCAGCTCTGCCCCAGTTCTTTGCAAATGCTGACTCAGTTTACTTGCTGTTATGTCGTTGTGTCTTAGATGGTACGCCTTTCCCTGCCTTTCTCTTCCCCCATCATGGCTAAAGAGGCAACGACTCGTAGGCCGATAACACCTGTCACTTTGGTAAGTCCGCCGTCGTCCTCGACTTCTTATCAATAACCCCCTGCATGACAGGTATTAACAGCATGTTCGCCGACAACGGCCTTTCCGACGTGCACTCTGCACTCTACTTCCCCGCCGACGCCGCACAGATGACGGCCATCATCAAACACGTCTTTTTCCAACGCGGGATCCGTTTCGTCTTCTCTACCCGCTCCAAAGTTCCGTGGATCCTGCGCGAGGACGGGCGCACGCGGTTCTTTGATGAGGCGAGCGGGTACGAGTTTGTGCCGGGAAAGGACGAGGTGATCGCGGAGGGAACACAGGGGTATGTGGTGTCGTATGGGGAGATGCTGTACAGGTCGTGGGATGCGGTGTTGAGGTGTAGGAGGGAGGGTCTGGACGTGGGGTTGGTGAATAAGCCGACGTTGAATGTTATTGATGAGAAGGTGAGGATGTGGTTTAGCGTTGGAGAAGATCTTCCTAACTTTCCTTCCTCTCCCTGCAGATGATGATGAAGATTGGTCAAAGTCCGTTTGTGCTCGTTGTAGAGTCCTTGAATCAGAAGACGGGGGTGAGGATGCGGTTTCCTTCTTTTGTCGTGTGATGTCACATGCTTTCTCTGTCTAGCTTGGCTCCAAGTTTGGGACGTGGCTGCTGGAACGCCAGCTGACCCCGAAGTATGGGTATATGGGCAGTACCAGGGAAGGTTGGTGTCGCTTTTCCCGTTCCTGACCTCTCTTTCAGATCGCTAAATGATTCCACACAATTTAGGGTGTGGAGGTCTCTGGGAGCAGATCCCGCATCAGGGCTTGGATCCTCAGGGTGAGGACAGATTTAGGTATCGATATCTATGGTTGAAGCTGATGATTCTACCCTCTTCTCAGCCATCATACTCAAGATCAAACAACTGGCGCAGTGAACATGAAAGGCGATCAATTTGGTCAGGACGTCCTTGTAGTTTACCCTCACAGTTCATATGCAAGTGAACACTAGGTACTTATGCAGTCGTAAGCGGTCAGAGAATATGTACAAATTATAGATCATCATCTGGTCGTGTCCAGATAATGACTGAAGTCTTCGTCCAGGATGGTAAATATCCTGGGGCCCGGGCCATATATATGATCACATTACCAGCTTATTGCAGTTTCACCACAATACCCCTCCAATTAGAGTTCTTTTTGTTCAGTCTTCCCAAACCTCAGCAAATGCTGGGAAATGCTCAGGCTATCCTCTTGTACATCTTGATGGTTTTAGGAGCATGCAAGCCACCATTTTAATCATGTATAGGACTACATAGGAATTACAAGCTACAGATTCTACTGAACCACTGTCTAACATTGTGTCACAACTCGGAGAACATACAGGGAACGAAACAGAAATTCAAACATGAACACCATACAAGTCCATCATAGTCCACATCTCTATGCCCCCACCCACCCCTCATCGCACTTCTTGTCCGGCCTCCGGCTGTTCCTCCCCTTACAATCCAGCTTGCCACAATCCTGGCAGGCATTCTGACAAAACGCCCTCCCGCCCTTGCCCTTACACTCCTGCGACCCGCACTTGCAACAGTGTCTCGGACTCCGCTTTGTCGCTGTCCCCTCCCCCTCCCCCTCCCCAACAGCCGACTCACCCGAGAACGGGTACCCACGCTTTAGGCTCTGAGCCCGCTGCTGTTCGACCGGCGCGGGAGCCGCAGTGGGCGGGAAGAACGCATACGCCGCATACTGGAAGTTTCCATACGGTTTTGCGTAGTCGTATACTTGAGCAGAGGTCGAACCGGAAGCTGGACTATGAGTCGGCATCTGCGCCTGAACATGTGTCGGGGGGACAGCGGGAGTGCTCGGCCCTGCTCCTGCTTGAGTCCTCGCGGATTCGATAGTACCTGCCGAGTGGTTTGTGTCTGCATAAACTTCAAAGATTTTCTGCAACAACTTTAGGCACTCCATCAACGATTAAACAGGAAACAGTAATGAAACATGCTCACCTCGTGACCCATCTCCTGCGGTGCACTAGTGCCTCCTGCAGGCCCACCAATTTTCTCGCCCGCAGGCACACCATCGTGACCATCGTGTCTAACATCCATATCATCCTCCTCGATCTCATCCTCCTCCTCTTCATCTCCGTCGTCTTGCTGCCCCATTACCGCTGGCGTTGCAGCTGGCTCCTCATCCTCCAACACACCATGCTGCACCGCATGTACCAGGTGCAAGATCGTCTCCTTCCCCATTCCCGCCCTCAAGCACCCCCTCACCAAATTCCACAAGCTCCTCGACACCCCCATCGCCTTCCAATTCCAGATATTCAGCCCCGGGCCCGCATCCGTGTCGCCATACAACAACCTCGCCGGGAACTCATCCTTGAGCTTCTGCGGCAGCGAGCGGAACACCGAAGAGTCCGTGCTCGCAAACTTACGCCCCTCGGGGGCGGCGGGCGTCACGCACGCGGAGGACAAGCAGGTGTACTCGCACCCGATGACGAAGAACGGCTTCTCGATGTCATAGATCTTGATCGGGCCCGTGCTGATGCGCCCGCGGTTGACGAGCGGCGTCGCGCACGACGGGCACGCGATCCCGTTGAACACGAGGGGCTGTGGGTCCCAGTAAAGAAAACGGTGTTCGGAGGGCGTACGCGCGGTGGAGGCAGAGGCGGTGAGGGAGAAGTAGGACGGGGAGGCCGGGAGCCAGAAGGTTTTGAGGACGTAATAAAGGGATGGGATGGGGAGAGTTTGGGAAGCGTTCGGCGCGAGGGAGCCGAGGTGGGATCGGAAGGCTTCCTCGATTGTGGGCCCAACTGTGGAGATGGGGTTGGGTGCGGCGAGGGCCGCGAGCAAGGCGGTCAGGAAGGCGTTGGGATTGGTGCGTGCCAGGACGGCCCAATCGTCGGACTGGAGGTCCGGGTCAATGGGGACGTGCTGAGTCATGCTGGTTGTGACGGTGTATGCCCCAGGCTGTGGATATCCTACTCCCGATATTGCAACAGGCCATGGCGCATTCTAACAGGTACTTTGTTAAGTGGTATCAAGCACCGCAATGATGATGATACCTACACCAGTAGAATGACGAGGCTGTTTCACAGGGCGTGGACGCGGTGCAGCCACAGAACCCGCAGGGAACCCGTCCTTCCTGGGTCGTCCCACCGGCCGTTTCATCTTGGGCGTTGTGGCCTCGCCAACGACGGCCTTCTTCCCACTACCCTTAGGCCGTCCTGGCCGTCGTTTCTGCGGTGTTTCAGCGCTGCTGGCATCTTGATCTTGAGACTGCTCCCGATTTTTCAGATCATCGCTCAGCTGAAAGCTATGGTTGGGTTCAGAGTTTGCAAGGATATTCGGCATTTCCATGTGGCCTTTTTTTCGAAATAATTTTGTTAGTTTTTTTTTTGGTCTTTTGGCAAAATCGAGGAACAGAAAAGATTTATCTGTTCAGAGATAGCCATCTTTGCATGAAAAACACTTGCCTCTACAGAAAACAGGGGAGTCCTACACGTCAAGCCTCTCCTTCTGCCTCGATCTTGTGGATATACCGAAGAACGGTGGTTGGATTGATTATCGCGCTCAACCTGAGACATTCACTAAGTTTGAGCGGAGATTCGGAGATTTAACATCAGATGAGCAAGGAAGAACGACGGGTGTTTCTCTTTCGAACTCGAGCGGCGGTCCATGGACAGGTCTTGGATGAAAAATTCTCTCGGCCGCTATGATTAAACGGGACAACTGGGGGCCTTCACAAAATTAATAGGCATTACAGGCCGCA
The DNA here is from genome assembly GCA_963565915.1 of Entoloma clypeatum. Taxonomy (NCBI): domain Eukaryota; kingdom Fungi; phylum Basidiomycota; class Agaricomycetes; order Agaricales; family Entolomataceae; genus Entoloma; species Entoloma clypeatum. Next base: position 1,415,296 of record OY751490.1, on the reverse strand, counting down.
TTCGTGACTTAAAAAGTACTTCTTTGGAGACGACACCGTATTGTCGTATAAACCCCTCTCCCATCGAACAAAACGATCATTCGAGTATGCAAGATAGATGATTATGCTATGAATTATTGAACGACGCTCGTGTGCTTCATCGAAGCTTGCAGACACCGCACCAGAACTACCGCGTTTCATGGCCCGAACTCCAATGTCCTAAGGCTATCCATAAGTAGTACCAGGGTGTACATTAGGCGTGGTGTGGCGCGGGTATGCTTCATGGCATCATGCCGCCACATTGACTGAATCAGCCAGGTGAGTGCCGTAGAGGTGAATTTCCGTGTTAGTCGGCAATTGTCCACTGCAACCTGACTACAACGATCTCGAAGTCCACTCGTGCCGCTGAAGCCTCCAACCCAAGTAGCCCTCACTTGCGCCGACGATAATGACTCGGACTCCTCTGCCGATCTGGCTTGATCGGTGTTTCCGGTCTCTTCAAACAATCCTACCTACACTCAAAAGTTTCGACCTCCTGATGATCATTATAGACTCCTTCCAACAAGTATGCTTGCGTTTCGTGGTGTACTTGTTGGTATGGACGTTGAGCAAGATAATGCGGAGGTTTGAAGGCAAGGACATAAATGGGACGTCGAAGAAATGCCAGAACGTACTCTACCGGCGGAAAACAAACCTTTCACTTCTTACTACACGGACACCCTTTGGCACGAATATTCGCTCTTTCATCATGACACCACTTCGCACCAGAACATCCTCTTTCTGGAGTACTCTCCGTGCTATCAGGAATGTCATATTCCGACCTAAAAGGACCGCAAAACGCAGCGCGTCTACGGGAACCGCCAGACCTGTTGTTCGGAGGGACAGCGGCATCTCAATGACAACCGCATTTACCAAAGGAGAAGTGCCTCCTGAATCAAGCCCTACCCCTGCCGCCCCTGTTGTCGACCTTACTAACGAGATCAGAATTACAACTCCTCATGCCGTTGCTCATGGCGGGTTTGCAGACATCCACCGTGGGGAGTGGATACAAACGGCACCGACATCAGCTAGTGAAAAACCAACTCAGGTCTGTTGCTTCTCGTCGCTTACGTCAACCGTTCCCCCGAACCTTCCATAGGTTGCTGTCAAGCTTCTTCGCGTGTTTGCTAGACAGGACGTGAATTCTGGTCGAACGAGAAAGGTATGTTTTCCAAACAGTCGTGCCACCTGCATGCCATGTTCTCACGTAACTAACCTGTGTTGTGATACTTGTGATGTAGCGGTTGAATAGAGAGGTCTATGTCTGGAAACGCCTCGATCACCCAAATATCGCCCAGTTTCACGGCGTGACATTCCAGCTTGGCGGGCGTCCTGCACTCGTCATGCAATGGTATGAAAACGGCGCGGCGCCGAGCTATCTCTCATCCCAATCCAATGAACGACGGTTGGAAATTGTGTGTTGCCTTCATTTGATGCTTATCCTAACCTCGTTGACATCCCTTCGTTTGCTGTTCCTCTCCTAAAAAGGTCAAAGATGTCTGCCGCGGTTTAAAATATCTGCACACCTTGTCATTGCCTGTGGTACATGGCGATTTGAAAGGCGTAGGAATGTCTTCTCCTGTGTACACATGATTTCTGACACAACCGGACTTTTCCTCTGCAGAACAACGTCCTCGTGGACGACAATGGACACGGAGTCTTGACTGACTTTGGCCTTTCCAAAGTCATCGAGGAATTGGCCGGGCCGTCCGGAAACACGACCACCATTCTAGGTGGGACAATTCGCTGGCAGGCTCCAGAACTACTGTTCGACGAACCTGTGGAGGGTGCGGAAAGCGATGGCCCTCATACATCCCCTATTCCATCTCCGGCCTCCGATGTCTATTCATTTGCCTGTACTGCATATGAGGTGCGCCTAAGTGCAGGTCCTTTATATCCAAGTCCTACTGACCCTTCATACACGCTTCAGCTCCTGACAGGCCACATTCCATATGGGCATTATCTCCATGATTGGAGAGTGATTCACGATGTCATGCGGGCTATATCACCTGTCCGCCCAGATGACGATATAATCCACAACTCACACGATCTCTCCACTTTGTTGAAGAAATGCTGGGCTCCTCAGCCGTCTTCTCGCCCTAGCATTATGGCAGTGGAGAGGCAGCTTGACGTCATTAGTTTGTAGGTTGATTAGGTTGGAGTCCCCGTCTTGCGTGGAGCGCCTTTCCAGTTCGTACCGGTGGCCATTGTGCGTATGTACAGGACTTTGATTCCATTCAGCGCTTGTAATCGAAGACTCGATGTGAGTCTTCTATTCGTGGTTCTCCGACACGTATGGAATTGAGGCTGAAATGAGCATTCACCCGCGGATAAGTAACCCTCGGACTCGACACTCTTCCCGGAGCCTTCTGATGCAGTCCACGCGCTCGTTGACCCGACGTCCTAGCGGCCCCGCGCCAAACTCCGGTCCAAGCATGCAGTAACGGTTTAATCTTCCCGAAATCATCCCCGCGGCAATGTCATAATCCGAATCTCCTAAACAAATCTTCAATACCGTTGCAAGGATGTACTCGTGGTGAAATTCTTACGTCTTCAGATGCTTTGGAATAATTTTTAAATCTGTAGTGCGGACCCTAGGCCACCTCGTTGTTTGGATTGGACTGCGACATAGGGATTCGGACGATCTCATAGCTCAGTTCAATGGTGCAAGAAATTGCTATGCACCACGAGGCGGGCCCCGTTCGTCATCCTGTTCTCGTATAAATATCCATGGCCCTTGATTCAACTAATCCGAGTCGCGGTGGGTCTTACGCCTGCAAAGATGATTTCGGGGTAAATATAATGGATACTTCCAACTTCTCCACCACCACATCCGCCAGCGTCCCATGTCACCAGTCCAAAAGAAGCCACCATTCCCAAAGTTGACTATCAACTTCTGTCGGTCAAAATCCAGGATCGTCGCTTGCTGGGCGAGGATTATCAAGGGTAGCAGCATTTTGGCAGCATCCGAGTCGGCAACGTCAGAAGTGTTCGACAAAGGTATATTGCGCGGCTACAGAGACAAGTGACAGGTGCCGTGAAACAGAGACTGGCCGGCCGTGAATGATGGGGGTGAGTGAGGGGCGGAGAAGCCCGTGGACAAAGGACGTAGAAGAGTCGTCTGTGCCGAAGCCCAGTAGCTCTCGTTGACTACTTCCGAATATTCGAATTTCCTGGAAGCGCGCGGTCAATCGAGAAGGTAAGCCGATTGTTCACTGAAGAATGAGCGGAATTAATGCTGGCCGGTACACCCATGTCACCCAGCGGACATAGAGCAGGGCGGCATAGATCACGGACGGTACTTGGGAGACGAATGCTGGTCCACTAGTAGCCACTGGCCGCGATAGTCACAATTATCACTCCCGGAGATGGGGAGTATTTTCTGGGGAAACACCCCAAAGAGACGAAGTGTGTGTGTGCTTTTTTCCTTTGAAGAGAGATACTTATACTTTTTTCTCAGTAAATGTGAGAAATACCTGTCATTGACAGTAGTATATCGGAGGTTGATCGGAGGAGTTCAGTTGATAACATCGAGAACAAGATACGAATGGGGTACCCCAGAAGCATCATTCGGGCCCAGTGCACACGGCCTCACAGAACATCCATTGAGGCGATCGCGGATTGGCCTTTTGTGTGGCTCTGAGCTGACGGTGCCCGTGGGGCAAGGGCTCGATGGCTGGCGCGACATCTGGTATCAATTCGAGAGTCTGAGTGTAGCTCGCAAGTTCATTGGCAACTGCTGAAAGCAACGAAACGCTCTGCATAGGGACGAAAACTTTGGAACAGAAAGGCAGGTGAGAAAACGAAGCGGCCAGCTGTGACTTCTCTCTGGATACGACTGGGGCAATGGGTGGCCTAGTAAGTAGTCTCAGTGCCGCTGCCGTTGACTATGATGCCTAAATTTTGTTCCTTAAACTGATGACGTCTGTCGATATCTGGGCATTGAATTGAGTGCATGAAGTTGAGACTGGTTCAAGTTCGTGGTTTTCGGATGAATGGAAGACGGATGCAATTCACCGTTCAGTATTCAGTCGTTACGCTCAGGGCCGGAGTTTGCCGTTCCGCATTGGGGATAGCTATTTTTATCAAATAATTTTGGGTCTGAGGTGTTTTGGCCGTCTCTTTTGTTGTTTCGTCGTTGAGCCTCTCCACTACGTTGCACCATGTCGTCGCTGTCGCGGGAGATCATAAACGTACAGGTATGGAAGAGGGCGATATACCTGTGCACCAACTCACTGCGACTGTTGACTAGGTTGGACAAGCAGGAAACCAGGTACCTGTGACCCGACGGTCGATCGTTGACGTACAACTTCTCATCAGGGTTTTTAGGTGGGAGAGACCTTCTGGAATATGCTTCTGGCAGAGCATGGTCTTGATCAGAGCGGGGTGTGGCGCTTATTTGCTCGCCTTTTGTGACGTGGCTGAACAAGCTATTATCAGATGTACAAAGGATCAGACCCGCTGCAGCTTCAACGCGTAACTCCTAGTGTTTTCAATTGTTCAGCGAGGTCTTTATTAATCCCGGCAGGCTGGAGTATATTTCGCCGGGATCGAATCGGAGAGGGCCACCAAATACGTGCCGCGAAGCATCCAACTCGACCTCGAGGCTGGTGTGTGCAATCGAGTGCGTTCAAGTCGATTCCCGAAATTTTGTGGCGTTTCTATAACGTTCTGCTTCAGATTCGCAGCGGACCCCTTGGCGGATTGTTTCGTCCCGACACGTACGTGCACGCAGAGTCTGGTGCGGGGAATAACTGGGCGAAGGGCTGTGAGTACACTGATCTTGAGATGTGCCGATATGCTCATTTAACGGCCCAGTCTATACTGAGGGTTGGTGATTATCGTTTCTGCTTGAGCCCTGGCTTACGATCAACCAGGGGCGGAGCTTATTGACACCATCATGGTATGATCGGATGCTTGGTCGAATGTCGCCATATCTGATCATGCTGTGCTCTTAGGATGTCGTAAGAAAGCAATCGGAGCCTTGTGATGCTCTTCAAGGCTTTCAGATCATCCACTCATTAGGCGGAGGTACTGGAGCTGGTCTGGGGACTCTTTTGTTGTCCAAAATACGCGAGGTATGATGGGCAGTTTGCAAATATGGGATGAAACTTGACATCTGTCTTCTCAGGAGTACCCGGACAGGATGCTCGCGACGTTCTCTATCCTCCCTTCTCCGAAAGTAAAGTCCACACGTTATCTTATAATTCAAGCCTTCAACTAACACCAGTCAGGTGTCCGAGACCGTAGTAGAAGTAAGTCCCTCCATCATTCAACAGCTTCATGTCTGATTGGTTCTCAGCCTTACAATGCAATGCTATCTTTGCACCAACTTGTCGATAACGGTGACCTCACCATTTGCATTGATAACGAAGCCCTGTGTGTGTGTCATTATCAGATGACATCCGTCACTAACAATCTAATCATCAGATACGATATCAATGTACGAGCATTGAAGATTCCAACCCCAACCTTCACACAGCTGAATGATGTATGGCAAAACCACGTATCCTCACATATTTGCTGATCTCCCGCTGAACAGTTGATCGCGAGAGTGATGTGCGGCGTCAGCACTAGTCTACGATTCCCCGGCCAGCTGAATGGGTCGGTCCCATTGTTTGGGTAGTCTTCTTGAACCTTGGCCTGACAGTTTTCCATAGCGACCTTCGCAAGCTGGGAATGAACCTAGTGCCTTTCCCTCGGGTATGTAGCCCATTACTACCAACTGTTCATGATACTAACATACCGTAGCTGCACTTCCTGATGCCAAGCTACGCCCCATTCTACAGCCCGAAATTGAGTTCCTTCCAAGGCACCTCAATCCCTGAACTTACCAAAGCGTAAGCCGTCATGATTCCCATCATGGCTACCCCTTCTAACATTCACGGTAGATTGTTTGACCGGAGGAATTTGCTTGTTGCTTGCGACCCAGCCCATGGGTAAGTGTCGACGCTTCCCCGAAAAGAAATGATTCGAGACAAACTGCCAGTCGTTACCTCACTGCGGCCACCATTTTCCGGGGCAAAATATCCTCTCGGGAAGTAAGTGACTCGGTGTAAAATCGGAAGGACATGATGACATTTGTACCCCAACAGGCAGAAGTACGTTGATTGCGACCTATCCGATGGGAACACTTCTTGATCCAAGCTTCGGTGTCAGGTTGCTGTTCGTGACCTGCAGAAGAAGAACTCACAACATTTCGTTGAGTGAGTTGCAGAGTTGGAAGGCGTCATCACCTTGCTCAGATGATTTCGCAGATGGATTCCTGACAATGTATCCGTATCTTTGGTTTCAGTTCCCCCAGTCGGTCAAAGCCAGGTATGCCTCGAATTCTAATAGGAGAGCCGTTGCTCAATCCCGTATGTTGAAGTCGGGGACTGCCCTATCCAACTCGACCGCCATCCAAGAAGTCTTCAGGCGAAGTGCTGACACAGTAAGCACCATCAACTACTCGTCACTCCGGCAAGTTCACGGCTTTGCCCTTTAGTTTGCGCAAATGTTCAAGCGCAAGGCGTTCTTGCATTGGTAAATCTTGAGCTTCCTCTGACGTGGACTGTATCTGAAACTTTTTCAAGGTACACCGGAGAGGGCATGGACATCATGGAATTCTCCGAAGCGGAAAGCAACACTCAGGATTTGATGTAAGCAAGAAGTGTTCGTTCTTCTGAACAGCGTACTGATAGTTACGGCGATTGAACCTCGACAGCTCTGAGTATCAGCAGGTGAGGATGATCATTATGGGTGCTGACTTTTTGAGTGATACTGACATTTTGTCTCCCCTGTAGTATCAAGAAGCCACTGTGGAGGAAGAGGAGACGGAAGCTTACGAAGAGACGGACGAAGCCCAATAACATCAGCTAATGACCTGACTATGATCCCGTTCTTTTCTCAGTTTCCGTCGACTATATTAGGTCAATTAATTGTGCTGTGTTCCTGCCCGCCTTGAATATTATACATCCCTGATTGTTTTTGATACTTAAGCATCATGGACATGCTGAGTTCGCATGAGGAAGAGCATCATAGGCGCCTTTCAAATTCCTTGAGGGCGGTGTCGGAGGCTCAGCTTCGCGCCTTTTCTGTACAACCAAGATTCCTGTGATGTGGAGAATGTAGGGACGCCCGCCAGGACGGGGGAAGCAGGTATATTTTGATCTACAAGTCCTAAAATTTTATCTCTTGGTATATGCTACATATAAATAAGATAGTTGATTGCTAGGGTAAATGTCCTTGGAACTCCCAAAGTTATATATTATTAATCATGTCCTGGAGGTTAGAAACTGATGCTCAGGCTGGGTTAGCAAAGGTTCGGAACAATTCCACAAACGAAAAAACATACCTCGTTTTTCCACTCAACCATCGCTTCTCTCGACTCGACGAGCAAATTGAACCTCATATCGTCCGTAGCACCAAACCCAGTCTGCTCACTCAGCAGGCAACATCTATTGGTGAGGCTCTCCTCCTTCCGGCCAATGTTGCTCGCCTTCAGCTCTTTGTAGCACTCGCTCTTGTACCTGCGCACAGCTTCGAACAGGATCTTGTCGAACCGGGCAAAGAGTTCTTCCGCAGCGTAAACAGCTTCTTCTGAGCGGTCGTCTGTGCTTGAGTCATTTGACTCTTCCGCGAGGGTCATGACAAGCGGATCGATCTCGATGGGTCCCACGGGGTGGCGGGAGGACCAGCCGTCTTGGTGGGCGCTGACTTCGTCCAAAAAGCTTTCGAGAAGGTGGTAGAGAGTGGCGAAAGAGAGGCGGCCTAGACCACGTACACGTTGACGTGTTCTGGGAACTTTAGCTGAGAGGATGGACTGGTAATGGTTCCAGAGGGTGAGCCGTCCGGTCCGTCAATGTGCAATCAAGTACAAGTACATACCTCGATCGCGGTGAAAACGAAAACGAAACCTTCAAGCCACCTGAGGTACAACTCCACTTCAAGGACTTTTGTTCCTTCTCGATCCATCTCCTCCTTGACAGAAGCTTTCACGTGGTCAATTAACCCCTGTGTCTCGGGTACGATATCTTGGTCCTCTGCAGGGTCCAACACACGCTCATTATCACCCGCAAGTGCGTCCACAAGTAAGGCACGTACTGCACCCCAGAGTCGTTAAGTCCATGATGACCGAGTAGTCGGAAGGTGAAGACAGGTGAAGACAAAGCAGCTCTACCAGGTCGCATTCGCGCCTTTTCCCTGCAAAAATTCAGCGCCCCGCCTGGACCGCTGAACGCACAGCCACCACATACTTGGCCGTTCTTCGCGACGTTGCCGCTTCTTGGGTGGCGAGCATTCCGTGTCACTCGAGTTTGGAAGTGGTGAGAGGCTTCTTGCGCGGGCTCTTTTGGGTGTGCGACGGGGTGTGGGTGCTGCTGGCATGGAGATTTTCGGCGACGTGAAGGCGAAACCGTTAATATTCTGAGTTCAACCAGTTTTGTTGGATGGAATTCAGGGCAGGTTAGATCGCGTCAATGTCACGTGCTTGCCCATCTTATTTGGCAATACTTGGATGGACGAAGCTCGTAGCTCTTCAATATTTGTTTCTTCGCTGGCATATCTTACCAACATTCCGTCTCAGTCGACCGTGTACAGAGCTTTTCAAGGCTGCACGGCGTTAAGACACGCCTCGCACTTGTATCAAAACTCAACCCCCTGTAGTGACTGCTCCGAGGGAGGAAACTCTCAGAGCTTCCCAGACGTTTTTCTCAACAATGCGTACATCATACTCCGTCCCTTAATAAGACCCACACGAAGATGGAGGATTCAACAGCCCTTGGCCAAACCTAGCCTTGCACCGTCATCGCGAGCTCGAGTGCACGATGACATCGGTACCCCAAGTCCCCCTGGGGGACACGGCCTTTCGGCACTGTGATGTCGTCGACGCTGCGGAGGCACAACATGAAGGCTCAGAAGACTCAGCCGGTATGCGCCGCCATAATAGCAGTTTTACAGCCTCATCATTGACGTTCTTCCCTTTGGATAACAGTCGTGTACTTTGGCGTTGCTACCCTTCTGGAGTGATGTGGGTAGCTGAAGCCTGAAGCTCAATCTACTTGTGCTGATCTACACCTATAATGACCTTGAGCTCAATGTCAAACAACTATCTCTTTAACCCCCGTCATTCAGGTATACTTCCTCTTCTAGGTTGTCGATTCTACTCGTTTGACTCGAAGCTTGCTTGAATCTTGGATCGGATGATAGGCACGGATAGATCTATTCAGAGAGTTGGTAGATCCGACAAATAAGATGAATCCGACAGTTGAATTTGCGGGTAGTAAAAGCGGCCTGTCTACAATGACACCGTAGGTGGTAGTGGCAATTGATAGAGTATTGAAGATTATTGCTCCAAAATTCATTGGGCCGTGCAATGACGCGCTTCATGGCCAATAAACTTCCCCCCGAAGCATCAATAATTCCCAGTAGACATGGTTAAAGTGGTCTCGGCTGAGCGCACAAAAGGACCCAGTGCCATGCCAGTGTGGTTGGCCGCTTCCGTAGTATTCGTGGTGTGTGTAACACGCCTCCGAGTCGAGCTTGAGAGACAGGGTAAACTCAGGTCAAAGTCGTCCGCCAATTCTGAGAAGAGGATATCAGTGTACTATCCAAATCTCTGCCAGTGGAACGTCGGACTTACGATAGTCTCCTCTAACAGACTTCACAACAACCTTGTATAGAACCTTCACAAACCCAGTACCCCCGACGATCAAGGGTATCAACTGCCCTGTCGATCCGAGCGATGCAACTCCCGTGATGTGGTTCCATTTTATCAAGAGCTCCGTGGAGAGGATGAAAAAAATCAGATCAAGTCCAACAAATGATATATGCCTCAGCTCCGTCACCCTCCTCTGCCCAACCTGAACGGTGGCCGGGGCCACTTCTTCATTGAAGCTAAAAATCTCGGATGCCGCCTCAGATATGCCTTTCTCATTCACCATTTTGAATAGAGCAGACATGTATAAGACCACACCGAGCCCTGTGAGGACCCCGGAAAAGGTGACAACAACTTTCAAGAACGTGCGGAACCAATGGTACAGATCCACCTTTGTGAAGAAGAAGGCGGCCCTGCTGCACGGCGGGTGGGCCATATGGTCCATACCGATGTAGATGAACCAGATCGCGTAGAAGACCAAGGCGGATAAGAGAGCGAACTGGATGAGCCCGCCGATCGTGCTGGCTCCGTATCCGCTGAATGTCGGCGGCGGCGGCAGCGGCTCACCGCCGTCGTTCATGTCAGCAGCGTTCCCTGCAGCCCGTCCTGACGCGACGCCGCCCATGCAGAAAAGGAGCAGCAGCCAGGCTTCGACGGCATAGAGCTGGGAAGGGGGCCGGGTGAGGGTGATGTAGAGGAGGGCGATGAAAGTGGAGAGTTGGAAGCCTGGGTGCAGCGTCAGTTGCTTAGTCGATCAGGGTATTTATTTCGAGTCGAGTACGTCGAATGGTGGAAGGGGTGACTTCTGAAATGGAAAGGAAAAGAGACGCACAGTTGTTGACGCCACGCATACTGATAGCTTCGTCAGGGACAAAGTTGTCGGCCAGAATGGTGGTAATCCATTGAAGATAGAGGCCTAGGCGGATGCCAAGGCCGTAGGTATTGTCGTCTCCTTGAAAACCGCAGGTTTCGACGGCGATGATAGCAGCAGGGACGCTGGCGTTGGCAAAAGACAGGGAAGGAAGGAGGGACAGAACAAAGACCAGGGAAAACATTGTTACCTTCATACCGCCAGGCCGTCAGAGCTTTTTAACGGAAGAGCATTCAGACTATAGGTATAGGTACCTGACAGCGTAGGGCATGGGCACCTGAACACCAGGGCAGATATGTACAGTGGCCCCATACAATTCACTGTATGTACTGCGAAGCTTGATGAATGATGCCTGCCAGTGGTTGATGTCTTGACAGAATACTGACAGTAATTGACGTACACCGGATTTGCTTCCGCCATCCCTCGTGGTATATGTACCTGTGAGCTAGAGACCATATACCCGGTCTGACGATGAGCGGGCGTCGATAGATGAGCATGAAGGTTGAGGATTGGTAAAATCCGGCGCTATGTTCTTGAGGCGACCGCTGCGGGCTAATTATAGCTATCTCCGCCTACGTTGTCTGCGGACCTGTGCATTCAGCGGGTTCAGCAGAAGCAGGGCAGAGGGCCTCAGAAAGGTGTCTGCTAATGATTCTGCCAGGGGAAAAGGCCGGGAAAGGTTAGTACATAATCCAGTAAGAAAATCGGACTCACCATTCTTTTGTTACACTGCATAATCTTCCTGTAGGCCCCGTCGATCCGAAGCCAGCTCCCGTGGTGTGATTCCGCTTTATCATGGTTTCCGTGTGAGACGGATCGATTGTCATGTAGAGTGCGCTCAAGTTCCGTGGGGTTGTTAAAGCCGAAAATCTTGGAGATGTCGTCAGTGAGTCCACGAAGTAAAGAAAGACTACGCAGGAATACCCCGGAAATGAGTGAACCGAATTCAAAGAAGGAACTGGATCGGCACAAGGCAGCCCGCACAGCACCGTACGGCGTCGTCTGCACCTGTCAGGCTTACTCTGTGGCGCTATACATTATGGGTGAGCGAGTCTAGGTGACAAGGAGTCTATGCTCTAGTGTAAGGAAAAGGGTTTCGTCGGAAACAAAAGGTCCGCCCAAATAAATAGGCTGGTCGACAATATCGTCCTCATCGTCCTCCCCATATATTTCGGCGAATACATCAGCAACTCCGCAAGCATGCGTTGCACGAGCGATAGCGAGCTTGATGTTGCATTGCGCTTGTCGATTATCTCACCGTCGGTTCCGTGGCCGGAGGAGACCCCATCGCCGTTGGTGGGTTTGGTGGTCCCTGCGGTTTCGTTAGAGCGGATTTCCACTGTTAAAGTGCCAATATTCCAGTCCTCAGGAAGCTTGATGTCAATCATTATTTATCTGGTCGCCTTGTTGCACGGCTTCGATACCCCAAGCCAGTTTGATAGCATAAGTGTCATGCGCGTCGGTTTGCACGTTGAATGCATTGCAGGGATGCCACTTCACCCGCAAGCCGGTGTCCAGTGAAGCTTTCAAGTGCATTTAATGTGAGACCCTAATGGATATCAAAAATATAAGGGCGAAGACTATAGAACGCAGGGCCCCCACACTCTGCTGTGCAAAGAAAATGGGAGTACGTGCACGGATCGCGAAGATACATGACGACCCCCCGGATGGAAAGGGGCAAATAAATCTATCACGTGAACAGAGCTGTAAAAGAACCGTGCAGCAACCCAAAACTCCATGGGACAAGAATAACGCACTGTAGATGCTTTACTGCTGACTCGCTTCTCTTGCCATTCCCTCCGGGGTTCCTATCTGTGCTATTGAACGACAAAAAAAACAATCAAATGAGTGGATCAAACATCATACCAGCGATGAGAAGATGGAACAAGATCTTGGTGGCAAGGTCAGTAACTGGTTTGAGTTCTACGGAGCGCTCTTCTGGGGTGAATTTTGTAGATAGGAAGTCCATAACCTATTCAGTCCATGTCGAGCAGCCGAACGGGGATGCGCGGCACAGACTCACAGTACTGATTCGACTGTTCGTGCTTTTGGCCAGCAAAAGCGGCCATTTACTTGGAATCGAAGTTCATTCAAGAATTCAACCTACAGCGACGTCCGGAGCAGGTGATAAGATGAAAATGCATACTGTGAATGACTTTGTTCCTTCAAGGTTGAACTTGAGAGTCTGACGAGCCGATTCTGATTGCAATTCCAAATGATTGCTTGGATTCTTGCGCGGTAGTGCATAGGGACTGTCTGAAAGCGATTTAGAATCTTGGATGCGAGACAAATTATCACGATGTCATAATATCCATACGGTGCCGACGTTCGCGATCGAGACGCGAGGGGAGATGACGTGAGGCAGAACTGAGCAAGTGCAGAGCGGACCGATGCCTTCTAGGCTGGTCAACCCCGCGCCGCACCGGTTCCCAGCGTCGACCGCGTTCTCGAAAAGGGTGGTTTCCTGGTTAAAGATCATGAGGGGATAGCAGTAAGTAGCTTGTCAGCATCATTGGTGCATGACAGCGTGTAGTACGCACAATACATAGATTTGTCATAGACGGCCGAACTTGTTTGGTAACTTCTCTCTCCTGTCTCCGACGACGATGCGGTTCTCTCTGCTCCGGCTGGCTAAATCAGTCACAACGAAGCCGTTGAACATCCGAGAGGTCAGCGCGACCCTCCTACCTCCGCTCCCGTGCGCTCCTCGATCTTCCTTGCATGGCCCCGCCTGATTCCGGCGCCCTTCCCACTCTTACTTAGGTTGTACCGGAGACTTTTGCGGGCACACCGCTATCTCCCCACCGAAATGCGGTCTTTAGGCGATGACTACGTGAAAGCGGGTAAGTATTTGTCACCAAGTCACCCCCGAGCCAATCCTTAATTGTCCCACCCTCTTGCTTCGTAGAGTTTCGCCGTCATAAAGACGCGTCAAATCCTGCGCATGTCATCGGCTTTCTGTCTCAGTGGAAGGTGTACTTGGATCAGATGCCACAGGGAGAGGACGGGAATAGCTTTTCTGGGAAGAGGCTGGAACCTACGGTGTTTGAGAAGGCGAATTTTTTTTCATTCCGTTCCTCTTTCCCTTAGAGCTTACTTGTCTTCGTGGGAAGATGTCGGCGGAGCAGCTTGGGCAGCTATACGAGCTCATGCATGCGACAAAGGATGTATGGAAACCGATACCACAAGATAAATCGTAATACACGCCTTTTTTCGGTTTCGTCCACGAAGGAATCTAGGAGGAAAAAAACATTGAAAAAGTAACTGATTTCAACAATTCTCTGTGAAAGGTCGAAGATACCCAGTGACCTGTGAATCGAAGACGTACTTGAAGCGTCATGTGGCCAATCCCAGGGGAACATAAGACTCAGAGCAGCTGTATCGGCAAAGTCTTGAACTCCCCGAGTATTCCCAGTATCTCCCTGCCAGCGTCTTAAAAACTGCAACCTCCGCACCAACATGACTTCACCAGTACGCTAAGGTCCTTCTACAACCCAAGCTCTCTCACGAGCTATCCACCGCAGACAAATTTCGGGGCTCCTCCCGACTTCGTCAGCTCTCTATTTGACGCGAAAGCGCGCAAAGGTGCCGTGCTAACCCTCTTCTGTCGCCAGTCATTTCACATTGCTTCCTTAGGCCTAACATTCGAACAGATCGGTGAGGCCATAGGCAGGGATGAAGTTTGGGTGGCTGCTGCCTTTTACGGTCAGGTCAGTCCACCCCACCCACCTGTACGACGCCAGGCCAAGTCTGATAGATAAAAGGCCAAATTCGCGCCCGAGGAACTGAAGAAGGTGCTGGAGATCCTCAATCTCGAAGTCGACATCTTGGCTGCGTCTGGCGATCATTGGTGGCCTCATCGCGGTCTCGGTCCCATGCCTCCGACTGATCCCGTTATCTATCGTTTGTACGAGGTGAGATACGGCGCGAGTCGAGTTTTTGTTGGGAGGGTTCTTATTGCTTTATCGCTTGTCAGGCTGTCCTTGTGTACGGGGAAGCCATCAAAGCAAGTGATCACCACTCTTGATAGACATCTTCTACTGACTGACGTCTTCCCCATATGTCTAGGCCGTCATTCATGAGAAGGTTAGTACTCTTCCCACCCATTTCTGTTTAAGATTCGTGACTGGCGGATATACATAGCATGGAGATGGCATCATGTCGATGGTTGACTGCAAGGTCCATGTCGAGAAGAAACCAGACCCGAAAGGCGACCGCCTCGTGCTGACTTTCGAGTGAGTGTTTCCTTCGCATTTAGAGTGCTTTTCCCTTATCTTTGATCGTCGCAGTGGGAAGTTTTTGCCGTACGCCAAGTGGTGAAAGGGTTTCATCCAATTTACTAGACGAGTTATCAATTGTACGATATGATGGATCACTCATACAATCAAACTATCACGCTCCCTGCTCGGGGCCGGGGAGATGTTGAAGGGGACAATATAGGTAATCGTCCTCGACGATCTTTCCTTCCATCTCTTCTCCCCCAAAGTCTGAAAGGGGTGGTCGACATGTGTTGATGGCACGGGGGATGCACCGCCACTGGCGACAAAGCAAGTTCAACGTCAAAGACCGTTTGCTCCGCAATGGCGCCCACTAGTATAAGGATATCAACTTTCAAACGCCGAAGATGCGGGTGCCCCACTCTCTCTCTTTCCATCTCTCTCCCTGGTCTCATCTCATTGACTGTTGACCAGTCGTTCCCTTCTCTTACGCACTGTATTAACTCCTCTATAATCTACCAACGACTGAACGGCCTGGAGCCAAAATGGACTACTCTCTCTTAATGGTCTGTGTTCTTCCCATCTCTTCAATGATAGATGATACATCCAATGCAGACTGATATAACGAACATAATCCCAAATGACCCACTCTCCATCCCCTTCTCCTTGTCTTCTTTGGACCCACTAGCGACACCGCCACTTCCACCAGGCGCTGCCCTCTTCGATTCTTTCGCGCCCCCGCGATGGCCGTGGTCGTACGCCAAGCTTCCGTCGCCACCCTCTCCACCCGCGGCCTCTCCGCCGTCCCTCGTACTCACCACGGCGCAGTTTGACGCGCTGAAAGACAGCCTGTTGACGAGCCCCCTTCCACGGCCGTCGTCCGCTTCTCCCGTGACTCTTTCATTCTTTGAACCGGAGATGGAGATGGGGGAGTATGAGAAATGCTATGATGAGTGGATGGAGGTCAAGTTGACGGTGCTGAGGGAGGTTAAGAATAGGGCGCAGAAAAAGGTAGTGTTCTTTTTCTTTTCTTTTTTATTTATCAATAACAACAACCTTAGGCTGAAGAAGAAGCGGCTTTGAAATCCTTCCCGCGTATTCCTACGCCGACGCCTATGTGGACACCTGAACCGGAGGCCGTGCGTTGTATATCGCCACAGGACCTCTGTCGGCCGATCCTTGGTTTTGACCATAGCCCCTCGCCTTCTTCGTCATCTTCATCATCTAGTTCGCTCCCCAGGACTCCTGAAGCGGATCTTTGGGAGGAAGGCCTTTCACGGCCGTATATTGTTGAACATTCCTCGCCAACGCCATTCAATCGGACAACATGGCATGCGACGTCATGTCGTCCTCCAGAGTCAAAGAAGCGGACGGTGTCCTGGTTCGAAGAAGCCTTTGCGCCTGGATGCTTGGATGAACACGACGACGATGATGATGATGATGACGAGTATTCGCCGGTGAGAGAGCAGGCGCAGAACCCGTTGAGACTATGCAAGGGGGTGCAGAGGAAGAAGAGGCCGCCTCCGATTGTTACTCAGATACGTGTTGAGGAGGATTCTACGTCTGAGGTGGCGTTTAGAACACCCAAGCGACAAAAGGTCACATCATCCGTGGGTCATTTTTAATTTCCGCATATCCACACCCACCCCTCACCATATATCATCATCCTTGGCTCTCTTCCAACAGCGGTGCCCTCCCCTTCCTAAACGCGCACACTCCTCACACCACTCCGCCGTTGCCGATCCCGAAGTCATCTGCCGCATTAATGGGTGCCGACACATCGCCAAGACGCGGTTCGAGTGCTACAAGCACCGGGAGACGCACTTTCCGGGGCGGTTCCGGTGCCCGCACGCGGCGTGTGAGAAGGTGTTTGTGCGGAGTTCGTCGTTGAGCCGGCACTTGAAGCGGCCGCAGAACAGGGAGTGCTGTAAGGTTGCGGGCGGGCCTGAGGAGTGGGGGACGGGGTTAGTGAAATTTGCGATGTGCGAGCCGCCGTGGATGGAGGAGGGGTTCTTGGATGTGATTTAGTGGGCCTTGCATAGATATCAATCAACACTTATACTAATCATTAAATTTTTTTTTTGTGAAAGAATTGTTGAAAACATTGTCAACGATTTATTTCTAATATTATTGGTGTACATAAATAGGGTTAGGGTTAGAGCCCAAAAAAAGTCAAAAAAAAAAGGAGAGCCCACCCAGCCAGAGTGGCCGGAGCGGGACAGGAAAATATTGAGACGGTGCATGAGCCGAAGCCCATACAAGCCAAGGACACTCCCTGTAATGGACAGGGTCGCCGTGCTATGGGGAGCCTCCATGGCCCACAAACCCGTGTACTTGAAGGGGCTCATGCCATCAAGGTAAGTATGAGGTCTTACTACGTTGAGAGGAGGTTTATATACGTTGCCGGGACGCGCACGGACCAGGTGTCATTATATAGTGATGAGGTCAGCGGGCTCCTATTTTCGTCACTATCTTCTCGACTTCGAGCTAGCCTCAGTCATGTCCACTACAACCCGTCCGCGTCAGATGTCCGTCCCAGAGCTCTCGTCGCTGGCGCTTACGAGCTCGTCTTCATCCTCGTCTCTCTCCGCCTTCAGCATGCAACCCTCGTCGAGCAGCTCCCAGACCGACGACGGTTCGCCTCCTGATTCGCCCAAGTCAAGGAAAGTGGACGAGGAGCCTTGCATCGTCCGGCTCATGTCGACCTTGGAACTCGATGTCGAGCAGACGCCGCGCCTTCATCATCAAGTAGCACATGAGCTCGAGGTGGAATATCAAGGCTCTCCGCAAGAGGACGGGTACCAGTCCGAATGTGAATGTCTTGACGCGGTGTCTGTGTCTGTCACGAAGAACAGGCCGAAGGTTCTGAAGAGGAGGAGGGCAGCCTCGCTGGTTGCATGGCCCGAACCAGCAGACAAAACTGTGAGCTCGTTATATCAAAGAAATTATCCTTGCCCCTTCACCGAGTTCTCCTGCCATAGAAACCCCCTCACACACCACCCCGGAAACGACCGCTCGCCGCCGCTTACCCTCCCAAACCCAAGCTCCTGCCCCTCTCCGGAACAGACTCGCCCTCTCCTATCTTCCCGCTCCCTGCTGCTCTCCTGCCAATGTCTTCAACTAGGTTCTCCCCGTCTCCGTCCGCATTGTCTCCCAAGCCGCTTCGAGGCCCCGAAGAGCCATCAAGAGAAGAAACTGTTCAGGCGGCTGACCGATTATCGACCTCCGTCTCTGGTCCGCTCCCGTCGCCTTGGTCTCCGCTCCCTCCCTCCAAGCCCGCCGCGCTAGGTCTCGGCTTCGATAAATCCGTCAAGACGTCTCCAGGCACTTTTGCGCCTCTGATGGATATCAATCTGGCGACATATCATTCCTCACCTCTCTTGGACTCGTCAAAGCCGTTTTTCAAGAAGCACACAACAACCGGATTGGGTCTCGGAATGCCGACGTCGCGCTCGAGCCCTCCTGGTCTGAATTTTGACTTTGACGACGACGAGGAAGGTTCGGGTTTGATGCTGAGGAATTTGGCTCTTGAGTTTGCTTCTGTCGCTGCTGGTACTTCTGGTTCTCCTTGTGGTCAAAGCCCAAGCCCGAGAGAAGACGGCCGGAGTGTGCGTCGGCCGCTTGGGAGACGTTTGTCGGATATTCAGGAGCTCATCTCGTCGTCGATGTCGCCTGCGAGTCCGAAGGGGAAGATGCATGTGAAGTCTGGGAAGGCGGGTGTGGGTGTACTTTGTTCCCCTCTTTCTGCGACTAGGGCGGTGTTATGTTCCTCTGCTTCTTGGGTTGTATAAATGTGAGGTCGGTTTGGAATTTGCTCTGTCTTGGATGGACTTTTATTTTATGTTGTATATATGCTGTTCAGTGTTGTCGTATAGTGCTGTTGCAAGTTCGAACGAATTCTTGCTTCGTTGTGTTAGGCGACGCTTGTGGCAGATCTCACACAACAACCCAGGCGTGCCGCACTGCCCTGGATCGCTCGAGCAAGAAAGTGAAGGCGGTGGTATTAACCAGCTCGAAACTACCGAATGTCTTACAACTACGTTAGTATGTATGTCAATCAGGTCATGTGCTCGGGAGATCGTAACATTACCCCCCCCTTAGGGTCGCGTCCTCGCGACTAAGGCAGCCCTTCCATCTTCTCCAATTCTTATCAAATAATCGTTCCATTGCCCTCTGATCATCGTAAATACCAGTCAATGTTTCCGTCCTTGCCAAATCTCCTTCAACAATGTATGCATCCTCCTCGTCTGGATTGTACAGTCGACCTCGAGGTAATTCTTCGCGTGTTCGTTTCAGAATTCGAACCGAGGTTCGTTTTCGCGGTGGGATAGTGATTGTTAGAGGTCGAGGGGCATCAGGATTAGCCCTGTGGAAGTCATCGCATGTCTCTTTCGCATGATTCCGTACGTTTTCTGCCGTCTCCCATGTTGCTTCCTCATTCGGTTGTCCTCTCCACTTCACCAGATATTCCAATCCACCCTTTTCCCATCTCGTGTTTAAAATCTTTTCAACCTCCCGTTCTTCATGATCATCAATTAAATCGGGTGGAGGCTCGTTCAAGATCGAGTTCTCCTTTTGGTTCGGAAATGTTGGCACCACATAAGGGGTAAGTCGTGACTCGTT
Source organism: Entoloma clypeatum (assembly GCA_963565915.1). Lineage (NCBI taxonomy): Eukaryota > Fungi > Basidiomycota > Agaricomycetes > Agaricales > Entolomataceae > Entoloma > Entoloma clypeatum. The sequence goes on along the minus strand of OY751490.1, from coordinate 1,395,930 downwards.
CACTACCGGATGGATCTTTTTCCAGGTGGCTGGGAGTTTCAACTCATAAGCAGATTCGCCAACCTTTCGAACAATCGGAAATGGGCCATAGCGTTTGTGATCGAGCTTCTTAGCAGGGCGGGTGGTCGTGATATCAGCACCATCCAACCAAGCCAAGTCCCCCGGCTCATAGTCATGCGCCCTGCTACGATGTGCATCATAGAACCGTTTCATACGCTCGGCAGTCTTTTTCAATGACGCTTTCGCAGCTTCCCTTGCCTCTTTAAGGGTTTCCAGAAATTCGTCAACACTGGGAACCCGTGTTTGCTCCGCGCTCTCTTTCCCGGTATACGGATGGCGTCCATTATTAAGGAAGAAGGGGGAATATCCTGTGGAGGCATGGACTCGGTTGTTATATGCAAATTCCGCCATGGTCATCCACGAGGCCCAGTCCGTCTGTCGATAGTTGACGTACACCCGTAAGTACTGCTCCAGCTCTTGATTCACCCGCTCTGTCTGACCATCCGTCTGGGGATGGTATGCCGTAGATGGGTTACGTTCAACCCCCAGCAGTCGACATAGCTCTCTCATAAAGTTGGACACGAATTGGGACCCTCGATCGCTGATCACCTTTCGAGGTATGCCAAAATCCTTGAACACGTAGTCCCATGCCTTCCGCGTTACCCCTTCCGATGTAATTTCCATATTCACAGGGATAAATCTGGCGGCTTTGGTAAAACGGTCAACTGCGACCATAATGCCATCATATCCTTGCGACATGGGGAGTGGCCCAATCAGGTCTATCGAAACTACATCCCATGGCCCTCTGGGGATTTCGTTTGGTACTAGGGGTGCTCGAGGTGCATTCCGTTGCGATTTGGTCATCTGACAGACCTCGCATCCCTTGACATAACGTTTAACATCATCCATCAGGCATGGCCACCAGAAGTTCCTCGTGATCAGTTCGTGGGTTTTTGCCTGTCCTGGGTGTCCAACTATCTTGTCGTCATGGTGCATTTTTATAATTTTCTCTCGCAACACCTCATTCTGTGGTATGTAGATCCGTTTCATCCACACAATGACACCATTCTGCTCTCTCCACTCAGCTGCTCCAGTATCCAACCTTTTTTGTACCTCTTTATTTGTCAAACTTCGTGCGTTCTGAATCTCCTTCAGAAGTTCGTGATCAATCCCCTCCAAGGTGAAGTTTGAAGAACGAAAATGTTCTGGTTTCAGAAGTATGATGTTTTCGTTATCTTTCTCCCCCGTCTCATGGTCTGGTCGTCTCGACAGGGCATCGGCTTTGCTCATAGAGGTTCCTGGCCGGTGTTCAAGAGTGAAATCATAGTCCTGTAAGTCTGAAACCCATCGCGCTTGACGTCGGTTTAATTTCTGCGGTCTTCGAAAATATTCCAGATTTTTATGATCTGTCCAGATCTCAAATGGTTCCTTAGTTCCGCAAAGGTACTGTCGCCACTCTGCCAGTCCAGACATGATAGCTAGAAGTTCACGATCATAAACTTCATAGTTTCGTTCCGCCTCATTAAGTGATCGAGACATAAATGCAACCGGTTTCCATTTTCCATCTGGCTGTTGTTGTGACAATACCCCTCCAATTGTGTGTCCTGAGGCGTCTACTTCCATGCGGAATTTGCCAAGGTCTCGAGGCATTACCAAAATGGGCGATGCAGTAATACACTTTTTGAGCTCGTAAAATGCATTATGTTGCATGGTGGTCCATCGCCATTCAGCTTTGCCTGTCAGTTCCGTCAATGGTTTCGTTATTCGAGAGAAACCCTCGATAAACCGCCGGTAATAATTACAGAACCCCAAAAACTGCTGGAGCTCTCTTTTACACCGTGGTTTGGGCCACTGTGACACGCCTTCCACCTTGACCAGATCCATCCTCACTTCGTTTTCTGAGACAATTACTCCGAGGTACTCGATTTCTGTCTTATGGAACTCACATTTTTCCGGCTTTAAAAAGAGTTTGTGCTCCTCTAATTTTTGAAGTATACGGTTGACTAATTTTCGGTGCGAGTCCATATCAGACGTGAAAATCAGAATGTCGTCTATGTACACAACGACATGGCCCTCATCGATTTCCTCTTTGAATAATGTGTTCATCATAGTTTGGAAGGTGGCAGGTGAATTACAGAGTCCAAAGAACATAACCAATGGCTCGAAGAGGCCTCTGTTAGTTCTGAACGCTCCTTTCCACTTGTCTCCTTCCTTCATTCGAACATTGTTATAACCCCACCTAACGTCAAGCTTGGTGAAATACTTGGCCCCTTGGAGTTTGTCGACTAGCTCTTGGATTAGGGGTAAGGGGTATTTGTTCTTCACCGTCACTTCATTTAACTGACGATAGTCCTGAACCGGTCGGAGTGAGCCATCCTTTTTCTTGACAAAAAAGAAGGGAGAGGCTGTGGGTGATTTAGAGGGTCGAATTCGGCCGGACTTTAGGTTTTCATCTAGAAATTCATCTAGTTGCCGCTGTTCATCCTTCGTCAAAGGATAAACTTTGCAGTCCTGAAGTTTAGCGCCTGGCACGAGCTCGATCACGTGGTCCCAGGGTCGTCGTGGGGGTAATTCGTCGAATGAATCCTTTCCGAACACTGTCTCTTTGAACTGATGATACTCTGAGGGAACGATTTCTTCAAACGACTTTATCGGTTTGGTTTTAGCATTGGCCTCAGCTAATTTTGTAGACGTGGTCTGGCTGGACCGAATGTTATGCATTTGCCTGAGCCGATATTCTTCATTGAGGTCAATAAAGACAAGTCGTTCTCCGATATCATGGTCCACCTCCGAAGTCCATCGTAGCTCCTCTGTCTCCTCAGGTTGCGTATAGCTGTGCATCCACTGACAACTATCTGGACATCTGTTAAAGTTGACTTTTCCGGATCTCCAATCTATCTGAGGATTATGGAACGAGATCCAATCATGTCCAAGGAAGATATCATTCTTCCCTAGGTCGGTTACCGAGAGATGTAATTTCTCTATATGGCTTCCGATACGGATCCTCATATCCACATACTGCGTGATCGCCCCAGATTTATTTGGAGTTCCGTCTGCATTGTAACATGGAATAGGCACAGGATAATCCTGCACATTGATCCCATGTTTGCTGCAAAAGTCTCGACTAATACAGGACCCGGTGCAACCCGTATCAAGTAGAGCCTTGAGATCAAAAGAATTTCCAGTGTCCAACGTCGTCGCAACAAGATTAACATCCATCTGCTTACTGCCTAACCGGCGAATGTACCATTTCCGAATCTTCAGACCCCAGAGAACTTGTAGTGCAGCGGTATCCGTTAGATCGTTGATTTCATTGATTAAATCGTGACTGCAAAGTTCTTGTTTGGTTTTGTCTGTCCAGATTCGCAATAATCCGATTGCTCTTGTCTTACTTTCACTTTTCAGACATTGAGCAAGCCATTCAGCCGATTCCGGGTTAACCCTGCCAAAGTTTCGTGCACCTTCGATTTTTAATATGTCATGTATTTCAGGAATGTCATGCAAGAACATATTTGAATCCACATATTCAGCAGGCGAGTCGGTGCTTACTCCCTGCCCTTGCGAAAATCCTCCATCTGTTTATGGTAGTATGCCCCTAATTCTTCATTGGACAGAGTTTTTAACGCCTCAAGATTCTTTTCACATTGCCTATTGGTGAATTCGGTCTCCTTCTTGGGTGAACGGCAGTCTCGGGCTAGATGACCAGGTTTCCCACAGTTAAAGCATAACTTATTCCTTCGCGCATGGTCGATGTCCATTGCATCTTCCCTTGGATGTGGGGTGGAAGCCTGAGTCGAGTGGGTTGCCTAAGGTTTTGGAGTCGACACGTGAACCTTTGCCGACTCGCGAGCTCTACCATATTGACGATCGGCCTCTCTCTGGGATCGCTCGAACTTGGTAGCTCTCAAAACCCAGGTTTCCAACTTATCCGTCGTCTTCAGCTGCGCAACCTCCACCAGTTTCCTACCGAGAGCCGGCTTCAGCCCTTCTTTGAAAGCTTCAACCAGGGCTACCTCGTTAAACCCGGTGAGTTCCATCCAGGCGTTGAAATCAAGCCAGTATTCCTCAATCATGCGGGTACCCTGCTTGACAGCTTTGATTTTCTCGATAGCATTGGTCTGGGTTTCCGCAGTGATGAAGAAGTAATTCATCTCGTCGACCATCGCCGTCCAGCTAGCAAATGGAGGTCTGGCCGTGAAACCTGCAACTTGGGTCCCATCATCTCGTACGTACCCGGCGACAACCTGCGGCGAGGGATCTTGTCCATCGTGGGTCTGCTTCCAAGTGTCCAGTTCCAACCTGAACGGAAGCAGATTTTTAATATGTTGATCGGCCCAATTCTGAGCGTGATTCTCCTTTCCGCCTGTAATCTTCTGTAGCGCGGTGGTAATACGCTCCCAGTGACTTGTGACCTTCTTCTGGTCAAAGTAGAGAGTCATCCTACGGGTCCACGACCCAACCTTGGACGGCTCCCCCTCATAGTCTGCCGGCAATTCGGCCTTGATTTTCGAGTCATCTCTGAACTCGCTTTTTAATTCGCGGACGAAGTCTCGTGTCGCCTGCGCGAATTCTACCTTTTGTTGTTGTGTGAAAGCATTCCACCGATTGACCCCAGCCTGTCCCAGGACCAGGGCGATGATAGCGCCGATGAAGGCGAGAATAACGTTAATGGTGAGCATTGTATGGTAAGAATTTTGGGTAGGGTGGCGAGGGTTTCAAATAGGAAATGGTAATCCTAAGTCTGATCAGGTCAATAGCGCTTCCTGACTCAGAGGTCCTTCAACTCGAGAAGAGATGCGAAGTACGTGAAGATACGGCCTGGATCACTTGCTGACTGCACGCACCAGGGTCAATAGCCTACCCTGTCCTTACGCGCTCGGTGGGCCTCTCCGAAGATCAGCACAGCCGGACCTTTGATGTTCGGTTTGGACAGAGACGGACTCAACGTTTCTCTTTGTCCTTCAGTGCTTCCAAACACAACGAACAATGGCAGTGACTCTAGACCCAAGCTTTAATCCCAATTCACGTAAGCAAAGAATCTGTGAATGAGGTGGGGAATAAGGGAACTTGATAATAGATAATGGGGAACGTAGGCGGCAGAGACGAGAAGTGAGACAGCGATGATAATGGGTCGATTTGACGATGGTGATGTGAGAGGTGCGTGAAAAGTTTCGAGCTTATGTTAGGCGACGCTTGTGGCAGATCTCACACAACAACCCAGGCGTGCCGCACTGCCCTGGATCGCTCGAGCAAGAAAGTGAAGGCGGTGGTATTAACCAGCTCGAAACTACCGAATGTCTTACAACTACGTTAGTATGTATGTCAATCAGGTCATGTGCTCGGGAGATCGTAACACGTTGATACTTTCGTGGTCTTGAGAACCTTCCATAGTATGAGGTGGGAATATATGCATGATAGTTTTACAAAGCTCGTGTATCTTTGATTCCGATTACAAGACGTACAGTATTTCTAGAAAGGTCAAAGTCACTTTCCAAGCTCCTCGATCCATTCCCTCCAGACGTCTATTCCGATACGGTCGCTTGCGGAGCCGAAGAAATGGCCTCTCCCTCCTCAAGCCCGGCCCCAGGCTTTACCTGCTCCACATCCCTCCAACTGACATTCCCTCCCCTCCTCTTCCCCTCCTCGCCTCCACCACCCACCTCCGCCCTCCCAGCCTCCTGCCCCCTAACCCTCAAAAACTCCTCCAACAACGCCGCATTCCGGCTGCTCGCCTTGTACATCGCTGCGACCACGTCCCCGACGAGCGGCACGAACCCCACGCCGCCCGCGACCGCAAGGTGCAGCACCATCCGCCGGACGAGCCACGGCGGGATCTCAGCCTCGCGCGCTTTACGCACGACGAGGGAGTAGTTGAGCATGAGGACGGCGGCGTCGCCGATGAGGGGGAGGAGCCCGATGAGGAGGGTCCACCCGAAGCGGAGGCCGCAGAGGGAGAAGGATTTGTCGAGGTGGTGGGCGCGTTTTTGGACGGATTGGAGGATGCGGGCGTCTCGCTTGGAGAGGCCGGGGGGGATGGGGCGCTGGAGAAAGGGAAGGGAAGTCAATAGTCAGTACTTGCTGGAGGGTGGTGGCAACAAGGTACCTTGCGTCGTTTTTGTTTGCCGTTCTTGTCGGTGTAGAACTCGTATAGAGGGTCTTGGGGCGTGTACTGCTCAAGATTTTGCTCAAAGAGCTTTTTGCTCGTGTGCTTGACGAGGAACGACATGGAAGCTGCGTGTTGAGTGCGATGTGGGCGCGTGACGTCACTTCAGATTCTTACTATTCATAGCAACTCTAGTACTTTGGACCGTTGGTCATCATTGCGCCAAGGAAAACGAAAGGATAAAACACTGCAACGATCTATTGTGTAGTGCCGTACATGCAAACTCGCGTATCACAATCACACTGATTGGTCAGAGTGACAATGGAGTTACCGTTTCTGCGACTGAATTTCTTTTGGCAACATGAACGCAAGGCCCATCCCAACCAGCGCAAGCCCGGACAATACGACATAGACCATGTCGCCGCCCATTGACTGCCACTCCAGCGAAACGGAAAACAAGGAAGACGCAACCGAAGGTCCCAACCCTCTCGTGACCGACCCCAAGGCTTGCGCTAAGCCATTGGTAGCACCCAAAGCTGCCCTCGAAGGCGCATTGTTCACAATAATTATCTGTATCGAGCCTGATAAGTTTTAATTCATCAGAGTCGCACTTGTTCCGAACTAGTCAAAAGCAACCACACACCATAAGAGATGCCATTCATCAAGCGACAGACCAGCTGAGCCACTATCACCCCCCAGGCTTTCGCATCAACTCTACCAGAACGTCGGACAAAGTAACTCAATAGCGGGTATAACGCAACGTTGACAAAGTAGGCGGCGTAAGAGAAAATATGCACTGTCCTTGGGCCGAATTTCCTGATCGCTCTTCCCAGGACCATCAGCATCACGATGGCATTGACGAAGCCCCAAACGCTCAGGATAACGCCGATATGGTAAGCATCAAAGCCGAGACCTCCCAATGGGATAGACGTGGAATACATGAGAGGGAGGAGAACTTGGCTGCTCATGTCGATCAACGCCTGAACCATGTAGACGATGAGAGGAATGAGAACTCGAGGAACGAGCAGGGCCTTGAAGGGAGGTGGGGTTTCCTTGGCACCGAGTCCATCTCCTTCAGACTCAAAGCTTTCAGTATCTTCTCGTGAACCATAATCGCGGACAGGGCCATCAAGCAATGGCGAACTATAATTCACAGAGCCGTCGGAAGCTTGAAAGACTCGTCGCATTTTCTTTTCTCGCGCGATCGCAGCTGGCGAAGTCTAAAGCCCCATGAGTGAGATTCGGATGAACGCCAAGAATGTGGCTTACTCACCTCTTTCAGACTGACAAACGCAATCGCACCGGATATGAAAGCAAGGCCACCTGCCGCAACACAGGGAAGAAAATACGGATGACCATGGAAGAATCTGGATGTTCCGAAAAGTCGAGGCCATCTTGTTGCGGGTTCCGATAGAACACCACCAATAATCGGCCTTGATGATGTGAAGGTCAGAACATCCAAAGCATTCAATTCCCCCAAGACTTTACCCGAGACTGAACCCCGCGCTGAAAATCATGGGCATAAACGCGTATGCATCGGCAATGTTCGTCGCGTCAGTGATCTGCCGAAAAGAGAATCGGCTTCCATCAGCTTTTATTCAAGTGGTGCCGCTTCATGCATACTTCTGCGATGACGGTCTTCGACACTCCTAGATTTGTATTCGTCAACCGTCGCGTTGCGTGGATAACAGGATACTAGGCTGGCTTTTCGCACCGATATTTCCGTTGAATACCCCTTGGATACAACGAGACACGACGAGCATCCAGTACTTTCTGGACAGACCGAAACTCAGCATGGCAAGACCAAGGCCGATGGGGCCGAGCAAGAGGACGGGTCGTCGGCCGAAACGATCGGAGGCAACGCCCCAGTGGTATACAGTGAGAGCCTCGGCGAAAAAGAACGCGGACCCCTAGTGCAGGAAGAAGTTCAAGTTCAAGGACCCGATCGCTAGGAAAAGAAAGAAAAAAAAAAAAAAGAGGAAGACCCACAATAAACCCTGCATAATAGCCTGTTTTGCGCTCGTCCCCATCAATCACCCCAGTATCGCGTACGAATTGGTTGACGAAGGGGTATATAACAGAAGCAGTGACGGGTTCTGTGAATTGCGTCAGGTATACAATGAATAGCTGATACATGGGCAGTTGCGTCCGTTTTGGTTGTGGAGGAGGCGCGGAGTCGAGATCATCATGAGCCGCCGTCATGTTGGGTCTGGGGGGAGGACGAAGGGTGACTTCAGATGCGTCGTCCATGCCCCACCGCGGCCTCATAAGGATCTCGCTTCGCTTGACTCTGTGGCGGCTCGTCTGACTCACCGATGGAGATCAAAAAAACTTTTTCCAAACGAACGTTTCGATGAAGTTTACATAACTTGGGCGATCAGAAAATTGAAGTGATATCACTGCTACTGGTACATACGCTGGCAAGTACAGTGTCATATAGTGAGCAAACCTGGTTAAGCAACGATGATTCTCATGCAGTACAAAGCTGGATGTGGTGGAATACTGGGTGTTGGAGAAAAAGGCTGAGTATAAGTAATATGGGGCGATGGTTATTCAAGTTGAAATCAAAAGGAGCGGGCCGATATCAGCTGATGTCCATGAAATTGAGAAATGCTTCTATAGAATCTAGTGGGGCATGTAGGTCGTGTCCATATAGAGATCACAGATTCTCCCGATCATGATTCTACCGCGATCATTATTTAGCATGACATTACTTACCCGCTATAGCGAAGTAAGAATACACTTACATGGATTCTTCACCTCTAGTGACTGCGTCTCTTGGGCTTTCCGGTCACGATGTATGGACTTCTATTCGTCCCATGGGGCTCCCCGTCATGAGGCATAACGATCTGGCCGCTGGCCGCGTCAAAGCCCGACATCTGGCGGGGAGGTGAAGATGGTATAGGCGTCATCTGCGGGAGCAACGAGGGCTGACCAAACGTGGGTTGCTGCCTAGCCTGGCCCTGGGCCAAATGAGGCGGGTAAGGAGGGCTAGGCGAACCGGCACCACTCTGAGCCATTCGCTGCGCCGAGGATGACGAGGAAGCGGCGTAGACAGGGTAGGGGTTGGGTAAACGAGTCCTGGCTGTTCCGCGCGGCGACTGATCCTCTCGAGACCAGTCGCCTTCATCGGATATCTCTACTTCGTCGTCGTCTTCAGTTCCGCTTCCAGATCGACGCTTGCGCTGGCGTTTGTATAAAGTTTCGCTGGGAGGATTATAGATTAGTTCCCAGTACCCGCCTTTTCCGGCCTCCGAGATCGGGCGCGCAACGCGAGTGAACATCTTGTAAAGCGACAAGCTGTGGCGCATGGATCGCTATGAAGATGGTAATCGAGGGAAGTAAACAAGAGGCCGTTCTGAAGTGGAGGGTCGGACTAACCTGCCATTTCTTATCGGTTATGTTGCGGTAATAGGGATATTTCTGTTCGACTGCTTCGTAGATGCCGTTAAGCGTTAGCATTCTTCTCGAACTCCCGTAGATAGCAAGAGCCATGATCCATTTCAGCGCCAGCGGAGGTCGATGGCTGGGCGGAGAATCTTCCACGGACCTCAGACTGACAGGAAGATTAGGCGGGATGCCCACCTCGCGACGCAGCCAATCCTCAATCTGAGGGTCGGAGGCGGGAGGCGGAGAATGCAACGCGTTAGGGTTCAGGGACGCTGTCGAACTTCCGGGAGAGGCTTTCATAACGATGCTGCCATAGTCAGAGGAGGGCGACGGAGAATTCGAAAACTGCGCGAAGGGAAAATGTTCTTGCCCAGGAAAAAAGCCCCGACGACCATAGCCAGAGGACTGAGAGGACGGCGGTGACTCCGAATTATAACGATCTATGGTTCCAGCGAAAAGTTCGTGGTCAAGGAACTGCATACCAAGCTGTTGCCTGGAGTGTCCATGGTATCCAGGAATGGACGACGCGCTCCATTGTTGAGGTTCACGTCCTAAATGATTGCTGTCATGCGGTACAGTACGGGGGAGGCCTTGTTGGTACAATTCCGCCGTGCTCGCGTCGTGGATGACTCCAAAGTTCTGTTGATAATTCGAGAAGAAATGCAATTCAGGATCTGATCGATAGCCTTGGGTAGTCCGACTTAGATTTTCGTCATCGGGGAAGAAGCTGATGTCTTGATGTTGATATCCTCTCTGAGGTAGGTATAGGGTATCACCGGTGGCATGAGCAAAATGATCAAGAGTGACCCCGGGGTTCCTGTGACTGGACGGTGCGTTGCCATAAGAGCCTCCGCCTCCACCAGTATCTGATTCGTCAGGTGGAGAGTGGTATGATCGCGGAACGAAAGTATTGATGGGTGATGGTGATGAGAAATCTGGCGACTGAGGCAATCTTGACATCTCTCTAAAAACACAACACGATTCGCGGTGGAGAGAAAAGCCGCAAAGAAAGACGCATAAGACGCCACATTTAGGAGGATCGGTTAAGTGAATATGGTGGATAACCAGATAGTGAACGACGAAGAGGAGACCAGCAAGATAATCATGAGTGAATGGTCGATCTACGTTATCCAAGAAAGGAAACGTACGAGGATCACGTAAGCTCGTACGAGATGTTCGAAAAAGAGGCTTGAAAAAGCGACAGAAAAAATCGGAGAAAGAGGTTCTGAGGATCGGAGGATTGGAAGCTCTGAGTGGACTATTGTGGGGGACCGCCCTCTGCAGAACATCGCGCTTTTAAAGGACATAGCTGTGTGACGCCTGTGGGCGCGGTCACCCTGCTAAAATATCCTTAACTGGCAATTTTCGACGATTGGTGAAAGTGCTTCAGAACCAATCCAGCCTCGGGATTGGGCCCGACCCACTTTTTTTCGTGCGAACTTCAACACGTGACGGCTTTTTTGAATTCTATCGTTGGCAAAAAGAGGGTGTGGGGGGTGAGGATACCTAAGGTGGCAATTTCGGTGTTTGTGGGTCATTTTACCAGAAGAAGGTAATTTTGGGTGATTGGTACGGACCCATAATTTTGTGGATCACCTGTTATGGGGAGGCGGTTGCCTATTAAGGCGATTTTGGAACGTGAGGCGCGTATCATCGGGCTACTGCCGCGATCATCATTTGGTCAAAACCTGGCTGAACGTTGAAGTCAGAGTCGAGGTGGAGCGGAAAGACAGTAGATTACCAGCGGATTTGCGGGGCATTCAAAGTGGGCGTACAGAGAGTTGAGGAGTAGAGTTGGGGGAATTGAAAGGCCCGGGATTCAAGTGCTCGATCGTGCATAGACTTTTGAGGCCGTCATTGCGCAGGTTCGGTGTTTGCCGGGGACCGGAGCTGGAAGTTTGTGGGCGCAATTTGCAACGCTCCCTCAGGCTCAGGCTTCTCCCATTTTTGCTTCAATGGGAAGGAGGTTGCCCTGTCTCTCTTGATAACCCAAACTCCCCAAAGAACATGCTCTCGGACGGAAGGCACCCGCACAAGCATTGAGGGACTACTTACCTCGGGAAGAGTCGGGGCAGGTCTAATACTATTTCTCGCCAGGTTCAACGATTCAGAGATCTCGAGATCTCACGCCCACTGTTCCTCTTGACATTTCAAATACCCTCATCCTGTTCCACATGTCGACGACGAGATATTCTCCGAATTGTTGCCGAACTGCTCCATTCGCTACCTGTCGACTGAATCTGCCAACAACGACCAGCGCTAGGGGTACATCATACATGCTCGCTCTTTCAAATAGTCTCTCTTTCCCAATGCGTCCACCCATGGCCGTGTTCTGCTACTTTGGCTCCATGGGCACCGGGCTGACAATCCTAGCATATAAAGCGTTCCTCTTGCTTTCCTCCTCCATTGTCGGAGGTTTCCTCGGTTAGCCTCAACATGCCAAGCACCTGCTCTCGTGGGTCCGCAAAGATGTCCGAACTGTATCGTTTGTGCGACTGTCTTTCCCCGAATGCCGCAGGTTTTTTTCCCAACAGCATTCATGAAGCGGTTTCTAACATTAGACCCGTCTTCTAGTCATCATTCTGGGTTTGTTGTGCCCCAAGATAACTTTTCAAGGTCGAGGTGAAAACGGCGTCATGGAAGCCGAGAAGAATTACCACCAACTTTGTACATCCACTCCTACGCAACAACAAGGAACTTGTTAACATTTGACAGAAGTAATTTGATTCAAATTACAAGCTTTCCAGGGAAATATCCGTCACCTCTTTCTCTACGCAATCACTTTGACTTTTGTACTGGTACGTAAGTCGACGAGGTTAGAAGATGGATGCGAGAAGAGAGTGCTACCGGCAATGTACAGATATTTCAAGACGACTTTACGCATCTCAGAGTCGAGATTTACTGCCCAGACTTCTCGTAGTATTGAAGCCATTTCGGGGAGTAAGCCTCAGCCATGATATGCAGTGAGATTGAAGGAGGAGTGATTAGTTTTGTCCGTGAGGAAGCCAGATGGTTCGAACAAACGAGATCAGATGACGGCCCTTTCTCGAATGACACATCTCTGAAAGTGACGTGAGCGTTCATCCTGCTCCTCTCTGGTGTTTGGGTGGTCTTGAAATCAGCCACGACTGAGTACTTCGTCCTTACAGAAACAAAAAGGAACTTCCTGCCACGAAACACCCAGACCTTTCATCATGCGAAGCGAACAAGTACTCCCATTCATGGATGTCGATGATTCAAGTTCAACATTTCAACACCATGAATGCCATCCTTCACGATGCGATTGCTCAGAGCATGTGCTTGCAATTCGCCTTGCTGGAAACATCCTGGCTACAACCGTCATGAAACAAGAGAGAAGAAAGTGGACTGGGAAGAAAAAATCATTTGATATCAGTTACTGTCTCCAGCTCCCGCTTGAACTTATTCACGAGGTTACTTGTTTTCTTGAACGGACATAGCTGGTGGTGACATGATTCTTTTAGATTTTTCAACATCTCCACCCAATTGATCTCTATCACATCGCTCTGACGACAAAAGCTCTTCGGAGCACTGTACTCATGCGGAGTGCAGCTTACATTTGGAAAATTTCTTTCGATTATCACTCATCTCTTCCCAGGTGCCCTCCTGATCTCTCTGAGCCAAGGTGGACATCACTTTTGTTCGACCGATAACTTGTGATGTGAGGTTTTTGGACTCGTTGACTTGATCAATCTCATAAAAGACCGCTGAACAGGTGTGTGGTCAATACGGGGTTTTTCCTGACTTCGTGTTTCGACGGCGTTTGTGCTCATGCTGCGCGCCGAATTTGTGAGCTCTGTTCAAAAAGGAGGGTCTCCTGTATATGTTGACTAATTCCCCATAACCCTGCGACCCCAAGCCTCGACTACCGACCGCCTGAGGCGCGTGGCATTGTTTGGAATCTGGTCCCGTCCTCTCACCAGCTACGTAAGTCGCATCTCCAAAGCCTGTCGTATAGCTTATATTATCGGATTTCTTCTGTAGCCCTGACACATGATTATCTAAGGCGCTGTTATGTGAAAGTAGATGTCTTTGCGATGGCTGAAAGAGTCAGGAAGTTCAAACAACGAATTAGTCAGGGAGAACAAGGAGCACTGGGGGCGTTCAAGGCCTTCCAACATGCAGCCAACAAAAATGCCATCTCTGTGATGAGGGTGGGTCTTATATCGAGCATCTGCGTCATTGCTGACTCGTGAGCTTCCGAACAGCATGCCAATGAAGTTTACACGTGGTCCAGGTGGGTAGAGAAGAAAGTTCTACGAGTGAGGAGCAAGGAGCTTGTGTTGAGGTGCGTTATGAAGGGCATTGGAGATATGCCCTTTGTTTAGTGGTTACCAATGTAGGACTCGCCAACAGATCATCAATCTTGCGTACGACGCCCGCGACTTCCATGAGGAGGGAGTTCAACTTTGCTTATTGCCCAGGCTACGTGTTCGGAGGTTTACCCCGCGAGGCAAGGCTGTACCTTTCGAGTTCCATTCCTGGTGCACCGCTAACTCCGTTATAGCCTGGCGCCAAATACGCTATTTAATAGAGAGTGATGTTATCCAGAATCAGCACCGAAGGGTGCGTTCAGAACTAGTCGGGGCGATCGCAATTGCACAAGAAGATTATTTGAAGTCCCTCTCTCCAAAGCTTTGGAGAAGCAAACCAACTTTCGGTGATGTGCTTACATTTGGAGCGTTCAAAGCCCTATTGGATGCGCCAGTTGATGTACAAATGAGCGTCCCCGAGTTTAACGTTGCTGTTGGGCAACTTCCGAATTATGTCGACATTTGGCAGGAACAGCAACGAAGTCATCTAATCTCACTGTTACCTCATGTGGTGGACCATGGCGGCTGCATGCCATTTCACCAGCATGCGCGGACCGCTCTGTATCTGGCGACGTCGGTCTTTACCTGTAATCGGTGTAAATCGATTATTCAACCTCACCTTAAGCCTTTATCGTTTGGTTTGGACGATATTGAGCTGCATCTCCGGTGCCGCGATTACGACAACCGGCTCAACATAAGTTTCAACAGCGTTGGATCACATCTTGCTGAACTTCTAGTACAATCTCTAAACCTAGACCCATCAACAGCAACTGTGGCGGACATGGATCAATTGAATGCTAGATTTGTATGCGCAAAATGCTTCAATCCGCCGAGCCGATATCAAGTCATGACATGGAAGGAATTTGTAAGTTGGTACACTAAATTCCCTATTTTCGGCCCTGCCTTATTCCTTTTCGTAGGTCATCCATGGTGTCATGATGATGGCGGAAGAGGGACATTCTACACCAGCATGGCACCTTCTTAGCCCCGAAGCGCATGCGATGGTCCGACAACATGAGCTTCCATATCCTTGTCCGACTGACAAAGCGTGGAGCTGTACCCATTGTTCGGAACATTTTCGCAACTATGTAACGCGTTCACAAGCAGTTCACCATGTCAAACCGTGTAAGCTCAGTCTGTAATTCTTTCCTTCCCAAAATTCATTCATTCAAATACTCCAGGCATGCCATTGTCCATCCTGTTGAAGATGCAAACTTCTTCTACGATCAGAACCTCGAAGCTCAACATACGCCCCGCAAGCTATCAAAAACTGCTGCAGAATATCGGTGTAAACGATGCAGTCTTATGCGAATACGCTTTTTTGCAATGAGAGCACTCAGATCGCATCTGGTTGACAAGTATGGTCATCTTTATAAATGACAGCGCAAACTCCTTACCATTTTACTATAGACATGGGATCAAAGAACCACAACTTGACATGGATTTCGTCAAAGTCCAGCTTTTTCAAAATCCTGGGTAGGGGCTGGCGACGACGATCAAACAACGATAGGAACTCGTCTCCTATCTTGTATTGTCTGTCGCTGGGATACAGGATTCAACTGCAATGAATTAATTATGTTTTGTTTTATATGGATCAATAAACGAGCTTTGCCTAAGAGTGTCTGAGGTGAACTTGCTCAGAGACCCTTGCTTTTGAAATTTGAGGACTGAGTCGGTCTTTCTTGCGCAGACGCGCACGTGACCCGATCGACTGGCTGACAAATTCCAGCCCATGCTGAAAGGCCTTTGCACAACGACCACGCCATCGGAAAACTTGCATTGTTGGACGATGGCAACCATGGTAGAGAGGCCTATGTCAGTGTCCAGCGACGCTCTCGCTGTACACCAGCAGCGACCTTCCATTGAAATTATCGATGTCGACTTACTGGATGACCACTCCGCAAGTAGCCCTCAGGGACCTACTCCAGCCGCCAGACCACAGCCAGAAACCAAAATGATCATCGACATCGATGAGGAGGACAATGGGCCTTCACAAGGTTTGTGGTAAATTCTCATTGGTGCAGTCATGGAAAACTAATATTTTCGAAGCGTTAGCAGCAGCCAGACGACAGCGGCTAATATCACCACCTCCTCCAACACCTTCTGGGTCAAGCAGAATTCCACCTGTACCCCGCGTTCCAAGGCATTACTCTGCGTTGACCTCGCTACCCAGGCCTCATCGGAACCCCGTACCTTCCCCCCCGGTCATCCGGCCGATCGACCAGCCATTCGACTTTGAGGCGCTACACGAACCTCCACCACCAGTTGGCTCTGCAACTGCTCATCTCCACCCAAACCGGCACAGGCGCATCCATGCCCCCGAAATTCATGCCGAACCCCGATCACACCACACCCCCGCCCTCGGTTTAGGAGGCGCCCTCATCTCGCTCAACCGTGCTCAGGCAAATGCGCGCCTTCAACGCCGCCTTCAACGCGAGGCGCAAATACGCGATCATGCAGCGGCCGTTGCGCCGGGCATTCTGGGCCGTGCCGTGAACCGGGTGTTCTCGTTCTTGTCTCGGTCGGCCTTTACGGACGACGAAGACGAAGACATGCACGTGCAAGGTCTTCTGGCTGATGATCTTGGGTTCAGATTCGACCACCCCGCCCGCGCCTTCGCCGTACGGGAGGTGCTGCTCCGCCACCGGGAGCGCCAGATGGAATATAAGCCAGAGTTTACGCACCCCGGAAAACCGGATCCAGGATACGTGTTCGACTTTGGACCTCCTGAACCTTCTCTCACTGTGGAACCTAATCCGCCTCCTATTGTCATTGACATTGACACGTCGGACGATGAAACACCAGGTGCTGGTCCCAGCACGAAGAAGGTTCCCGACCCACCCTCACCAAAGCCGAGCACGCTGCTCGTGTGTGCGCGGTGTCTTGATCCTCTCGTTCTAGGAGCTAGGCTCGTGGGCGAAGAAGAGAAGAAGAGGAGGGTCTGGGGATTGCGGTGTGGACATCTCATTGACGGGAAGTGTTTGGACCTCGTTGGGGTGCCCACGCCGCAGGATGACCTCGAGGTCGCCGATGAAGAAATTGAAGTCGAGCCGGAGGAACCACCACTCCTTAGATCCCGAACACATCATAGAGCGAAAGGAAAGGCTCGGGCAGTGGAAGAGTCCGCCATGACTGCTATGGACGATAACCCTATGCGGTCAAGACTGAGATCGAGAGGAAGTGTGCCTATTCCTCCTCCCCCTGTCGCACTTCCTCCACCAGCCAATGCCCGTCCCTCTCCTTCCTCTGTTCTCGGAAAACGCAAGCGGACCACCAGGAGTCGTGTTGGGCAAACATACGAGTGGAAGTGCCCCGTGGCGTCTTGTGGCCATCTGCATGCCAGCGTACAGGTCGATGGAGCCTGGGTTCCAGAGCCAGCGCAGAAGCCGCCGAATTTCAAGGGGAAGGGGAAGGTTAGATCGGTTTTGGAGACGGACGGAACCATGACTGGTAGAGGCGCCATTCCCGTATTTGTTTGATTCACATTCTCTCGCATTGCATGTGTTTTGTAGCTAATTTATATAATCCCTTTGTGCACATACCTTTTATTCTGTCATCAATGGTGTTGGACACTCGGATATAGATCACCATATTCAAGGTGAATGTTCATTGTTAACACGCTGGCAGCGGACTAACGTCCAAGTATGAAGGATCCCAAGCAGATGCCGAAGTGTTGCCTAAGTTCGCCTTCATCGATAAAACGAGATCAATGATATAAACGTTCAGGCTACAACACATACGGTACAAATACAGTTCGAGGGCTCGACAAGGAAGACTATCGCTACATTTTCCTCGATTTTCGCTGCTCATGATTCGTTGATCTACTAAACCTCAAGACACGGTGATCTTTTTCGGCGGCTGCTCGGGACCAGACTTGGGGAAGTTAATCTCGAGAATCCCGTGCTCCATCTTGGCTTTAATGTCCGAGTCCTAAAAGGAAGGTTTTAGCATAGTTCTCACCATGTGCCGGGCATAGGAAACCCACCTTCACGCCCTCGGGGAGCTGCAAAGTCCTCGAGAACCTACCATACCTTCTCTCGCGGACGGCATACCCGCCCTCCTCGCGCTCGCTTTCCATCTTACTCTCTGCAGTGGCGGTGAGGCGTCCATTGTTGACGTCGATGCTGACGTCCTCTTTCTTGACCCCAGGGAGCTCGAACGTCGCGGTGACGGTGTTGGCTTTGGGATTCTCATACAGATCCATACTTGTGGTTAATAGCGGCGTTATTTCAACGGAAGATAAGAGGAAGCGAGGTACATACGCAGGTCTTGCGCTGCGAGGGCCGGAGGTGCCGACGTCGCCGCCACGACGGCCCCTGCGACTAGTGGGGGCGGTCCCCCAGGTCGTGGTCGGGAAGTCGATCCAGTCTGTGAACAAGTGGTCAAGGTCGTAGAACGGCTCGTAGGGTGTAAGCGCCATTGTCCAGTTATGCAGTTGATTTCAGGTGAGAAAATCCATGTCTTGGGCGCTCGCGTCGTTTTTATTGCGCTGTTCGACGATGACGACGATGTTTCACCTTTCTAAAGAGCTACGTCAGGACCGTCAGGTCGGCTGCAAAAATCTGGATGTCAATTTCAAAAACAAACCCCACTCGTTCTAGAATTTACAAGCCAGGCTGAGACGTGGCTAGCGCAGACCTGTCGCGACTCGGAGGCACATCGACGGCACGTGACTCTCATATAATTGTAGCACACCGAATTTCGATGTTTCGTAGAGACTTTTTTTGACACCCCTTGCCATCGACTGGAAATTTGTGATTATGACTGAAGGTACTGCACCGACATTGAAAAGTATAGGCCAACCCCCACGAAATTCCCATATAACAAGCTTAGTCCGCGCCGGGATCTCGGGCCATGAACCACAGTGACACCCATATGTCAACCCCACGATCACACGATAAAGTCTTCTAGAGGACCTATCATCCACGTTTTCATCGGCATGTCGTCATCCAACAGATCTCCTGTATTACTCACAAGACCCCCAGCGTGCGATCGAGTATCAAGAGCAATGTTCTGACTTGTTTACGGCTGGCCTCGCTGAGGTTTCGACAACGGATCATATAGGGCTGCTCTCTCCAGGCGATCATCGCATCTCTCTCTTGTTGGTTGGCAGCACTCAATGTAGTGAAGCCTTTGCCCTCGCAATTGCCGTCCAAGCCTCGAGGCTTTTTCGATTCAGTCCTTCTATCAGCTCATGCCCCTTCTTTAGCAGCTCAGTACCCTGCTTCTTCGCACGAGGTGTCTGTATGATGCTCTATAAAGGTTCACTTGCGCCGCTTTGCATCTAACTAGTACCGTGACCCTCAGCCTGCATGATCAAGATGCCAGCCAAACCTAAGCTGCAGATAGACACCATCGAGGTTTTGGTAGACGAGCTGTTCGATGACTACTTGGAAACCAATGAACAGGACGAACTGGGGACTGTGATCAGTCACTGCGCGTTTCCCGGATGTTTTGTGAGTGTAACGCAAATATCTTCGTGTTCTACACCCGGATAACAATCGCCATTAACCCCCTGCAGATGGATTCTACAACTTACCGCCCTTGCCAGATCATGACCGCTCCCAGGGACATCTATACAAGCCATTTCCGCCCGGTGGGAAGCACACTATGCAAATTTTCAGATCGCAGTCCTCCTGACAATTAACACCTTGTTAACACCCTCTAGATGCTCAATCCGGACTCCTACCCGCGCTCACTGCCTCCAAGTATAGACTTCACCATCTACAACGATTACGACCGCCGTTCTCGCCGCCGTATCGGCTTCCGAGAGGGCCCCAACGCAGGCGTGGGTATGCTCGACTTGCTCACGTCCCGCGACAAGTTCACAGACTCCCATCTGTCTGTACCCGAACTTTTCGGGCGGGGTGCTTCACACGTCCAATTTTCCTTTGGCGTAAGTAGTCCTGCCGCACAAGAAGATGCGTGCTGAATTCTACTCGGGTGACTCTTTCATTCTGTTTCTTCATCCTGTAGTTCGATGATCGCGGCCTTCCAGCAAGCAGCTCCCATTACGAGCTCCTTCCTATCCGATGTTGGTGTTCAAGCGATCGCACGATATCAAGGTACCAGCTCGCTCTTTATGTGTCGTACGTTTTCTGGCTACACCAACATGTACGTACGCAACTGGTTTCCCCTCCTTTGGGATACTTGGCTCATACGGATGGATCGTGACGAAGCTCTTGCAACTTCCCCCTTTCCGCCAACTACGACTACTCTCCCTTCATGTGGATGCCGACACCGAAGCTTGGATTGCGGAAATTATGGTCATAAATTCGACTGCGCGCTTGCCGTCCTGTCGACCAAGGCTATGAAATCGTGGCAGAGCTCGTTATGTTTCCTCTTGATTTCTCGTCGCCCCCTACATACCTGTAGCCAGCGTCCGCGGAGCTGCAAACCAGAGCTACAAAATGCGCACTATGAAGAAACGACGTAACTTTGTCAGTTTTCTGGTCACTTGAAGTCATTTTATCCAGTGAATATCATTCGTCGTGCCCAGAGCCTTCAATGCGTCAAGATAGAATAATGCG
Organism: Entoloma clypeatum; assembly: GCA_963565915.1. Lineage (NCBI taxonomy): Eukaryota > Fungi > Basidiomycota > Agaricomycetes > Agaricales > Entolomataceae > Entoloma > Entoloma clypeatum. The sequence goes on along the minus strand of OY751490.1, from coordinate 1,375,576 downwards.
TCAAGATAGAATCAGTACTTATATCACACAACCAACAGTTTTGTTTGAACCATTCTGATTCCGGAGGTGGCTACAACAGTCTACAGAGAACGCAGTGTATATTTGAGTGTCAAGACTAGGTCAATCTGAAGCAAATAATGAGGGGTCTAAATACTATTCCTCGATGGCTGTAGGGAACATGAAGGTATCTTTGGGATCATATTTGTCTTTCAACGACCGGAGACGCGCATAATTAGCACCATAATAGCGAGTTTGCCCTGAGAGAACCTCTCAGATATTTCAACCATAAAACAAGCACAGAAAAGTAAACCTACAGTCTGAAAGTTTATCGTCGGCATAATTGGTATAGGCTCTACAGGCTTTGGTTCAGACACTAGCCGTCCCAGACACGCCGACTAAAAAGGACTTACCCGTAGGGCCATTTTTCAGGGCTATTGGCGATAATGCTATTGACCATTCCTATTTTTGGGTTCTTGGTCTGCGGTTGATGGATCGGACATGGGCTTTGACTCACCATTCACGAACGAAAAGCCGTTTGGCGGAAAAGGTGGAACAGACTTGGGGGATGAGGCATAGAATTGGATGTTGAACGTGGAACTTCTGTGTGGAAAAGCTGTCGCATCTGCAGCGACCCTATTGATTGCTGAATTTTTGCCACCATATAGCTCCACCTGAACAAACCAAGCCTGATTGAGAAGGGGATGAGTCATGGGTCCACTCCGCTGAGCGACGGCCTGGACAAACCAAGTTGGAAGAATGGCCCTGATTTGCGAGATAACCAATGAAGGCATTGATAGCGTTGTTCGACAGCGGTGAACCCTGTTGGGTGATCAACGATTTGGCATAGAACGTATCGGTCACATCTGGCTTCGTTGTGTCCAAGGATCCGCCTCCCAGGAAAGCCACGCTGCTGAGGTAAGTCCCCGTATTGAGCTTGACTTCTGCATTCTTCGGCAACTGATCCAATAGAGGGAATAAGACGCGGCTCAGGTCGCCTTTGGCTCCATACCATCCACCCATCAATTCGAAGGCAACGGTGCCTGCTGTCGAGCCTCGACCGATATTAATTTCCATTCCCAATTGTGAAGAGATATTGCTCTGCACGAACGATTGGAACGCGGCGATTCCCTTGGCGGCGTCGGCTGCCTTGAGGGCCCACTCATACTGGAAAACGGTAGCCGAAGCTGGCGCTGGAAAAGTCTTCACTTCGATTGAAGTGGTTATCCCGAGAGACGGCGCTGAACCACGTATGCCCTTGTAGCATTCTGATTAGCGAGGCTCGGGGTTGCAAAGCGTCGTCTTTACCCAGAACAGTTCAGGATAGCTTTGTCGGGAGGCTCTTGTGATCGTGCCATTTGCAAGGACGAGGTTGACAGCCGTTACGGTGTCAAGTGTGAGGCCCCACAGGCGTGAGGTGAAGCCAAAGCCACCAAAAGCTGAGGATGATGTCAGAACCAAAGTCATATTGACCAAAGATGAAACAGTACCCGAATGACCCGCAAAACCAACATGTGGAGATGTGCCATGTGGAATGGCTCTCCCAGCATTACCGAGTACTGTCGCAACGTTCCCAAGGCGGTTTCCTGACTCGATGATTGCTGTCCCCTGAGAAGAGTTTACAGTTACCTTCTTGAAGTTCTGGAGGTCGACTACGAGAGCACCATCTTTCCCGCCGAGGCCATTGGCTATATAGCTGTGCTGTTGAATGATTCAGAGACGGGACTTGGTTGAGAATTATATCACTTACGCCGCCGTTCCGGGCGACTACACGCAACTTTTTCGCAACGCCGATTTTGATGACTTTGGAAACTTCCTGAGGAGTTTTCGGATAGGTGATGGCGGCGGGTTTAATGGTGAATCGCAAGTTATCTATCACCTTGTCAAATGATGTTTAATAGTGTCAAAACAACGAGCTCACATGCTTTGCTAGCAGACGCATGACCCGAATCTCCTGGAAGCGTTGCGGCAATACCCTGAGATTTCAGATCACTTCTTAAATCCGCAGACACAGCCAAACAGGCCGTGAGGAGAAGCAGGAATGTGAGAAGAGGGGGCATTGGGGGCTTGGTTGGGAGAAGAGGGCACGTTCAAGTAATATATATCGGTTCCTCATGGTCCGCAGAGGCGGCATGGCAAACCCGGTCTAAACCCGGTCCATCAAGGATCCCAGAACCTGAAACGCTAGGTCAGTTCAGGTAGGGAAATGCTGGGCGAGAAAACGGTGCACTGACCTGGCACCGACCATTCCTTGTGGCCGAGAGAATGAGCCTAATTTTCATTGAACTCGCAGAGCCTTGAATTCGAATAATCCGCTCGGGAGTCATTCATTATCCAGAGTCAGAATGAGGTGGCGTCCGTTGTTCACGATGACCGGGAGCGACAGCAGGGAGATGTGAGAATGCGAACTTGGGAAGTCACCTTCAAGTGGTTAGCAACGGGCACTAAGTAGTAGCACGTACGTGCCTGAACATGATTGGTAAAACATTTACCTTGTATGTAACCGGGATCTAGGGGCGTTGAGAACACGGCCCATGCACTAACACCGTGACCCATCCTCCTCTTCAAGAGTAAGCAAGAATGCACGACGGCTGAAACGGCCCACTATTTTCGCCACACCAAGCATGAGAGCATACCGTGACATAAAGTTGAACTTGTCAACAACTACCGTCTTCTTGGGCCCACGTTTGAACGGCCTTACAATCGGTCCAGTCGTTCGCCGCCCTTAAGACAGTGATACTACCTTGATTGTTCGGATGATCCCACGTCAAACAAGCCAGCTTCGACGCTGTTATTACAATACTATCATTAACCTAGTGATGCCACACCCAAAATTTACCCACGTAGTGATGCCACACTCACTGATAGGCCTCCTCCAGCACCACAACACATATCAAGGCCTGGAAACACTGAGATCGGGGGTCTAAAAGCATGGAAGATTGCTTTTCAATATTTCATCACAGAAATTTCGGTAGAGAGATTGTTCTAGAGGTCAAAAATTCTCGTCGCGAACACAATTCTTGCCACAGGGAAGTAACTACTGCATTAAAAACTTGATCCTTTGAAACTCAGCATATTAAAGGGTGTCCCAAGAAGTTGATTTAGTTTTAAAGAGCAAGGCTTGCTGCCCTTTGAAGAACCAGCTGAGGAGGTCAAAAGCGTGACGCGAGCGCAATCTGTGCTGATCCCGGCCTTTTCCGTAGAGCATCCATCAACAGCCATCAGCCTGTTTCTCGGCGGCAACCGAACTCTGATCGTTACCTGACTGTGACAGGTGTGGCATCACCCCGTAAGTTCGAACCCGTCAAGATTCCCTCTCTAGTGCTTTTCGTACTTCACATCTTTTCATGATCCTGGGTATCATCGTGGAGCAAGGATCATAGGCTTTCAGATGGTACAAAAATTATGAGAATCGAATGAGTTCACATGGAATCAGAAGCACATCTATAAAAGTGTGGCATTACTAGGTTAATGATAGTAGCGAAGCGCTACAATTTTTCGCGGCGTTTGGATCGCGCACGGACCCGACTTTCATAGTTTAGGTGACTGAGTTGGATGGAAGTTGATGGCACCATAGCCAAATGTTTTTGAAAGTGCGTCCGTTGAGATGAACGGTATCAAGTTATAAGTTACAAGTTACAACTGCTACAGCCTAGTACTTGCATAGTATCAGTCCTACAAAAGTTATCCGAACCGACCTTGATGACGAGGGCAACAACACGCCTAGCACGATCTTCAAAAATTCCGTAGAAGATATACTCCAAAGGAATACCCGCACTTTCCTTCGAAGAACTCGGGGTACGCCCTCTCAATCCCCATGCCTGGCATACAAGTTCTTTACTCTTCAATCGTTAGAAACTTAGGATATGATCACACGCTGAAAAGGCTTTTGGAGAAGCACAATGCCCAACTTCCTTCCGACTGTGCGCCGTGGAGGGTTTGTCTGGAGTATCTCTTCTATTCGTCGGCTATCCTAGGTGCAGAACGCGGGACGGAGAGCGCCAAAGCGTGGACGGCAGATAGCTCCGGCCCATTCAAAGTCAAGATCTATTCAAGTTAGACACACCAAGCCTCAAAGCTGGGATTCTCAGACACATGGTCGACCACTTTCGGGCGAGAACGATGATACCGATGCTGCACCCATGAAGAGCAGACGTACAGACAAGATCACATGGGCCCGTGAACAGCGAACTTCCGTCGAGTCTTCGCCATGGTTTTGGCACACTGAGGCACGATCCCTACGTCCTGGTTCGCCCTCTCTAGGCCCTCGCTCCGCTGAAATGCAGTTCTCGCCCGCATATATCCGAGCAACATGCACATCAAAGGCCTCGTCATCTTCGACCACTTCTGCAATTTTTCGCACTGCTGCGTGCCTTCCTGTATGTCAGAAACGTACGTATTGGCAAGTCCCGAGTTCTCGTCCTCATCGGTGATGAGTTCCTCCGTGCCGACGTCGCAAAGTCAAGTCCCGGACATGCCAGCCGTCACAGCAGCTTGAATAAACGTAAACGATCGTCGACTGTGAGTTCTCCCATACTCGTAGAGGAGTCACCCCCCGTCCCCTCAAGGCTTCCCTGTTCGCAAGAGGCCGAAACACAACCCCCACCTGGTCCCAGCCCGAGGACCCACGCACCGCAACCCCGCCCCTCTTCTTCATTGGAGATGGCTGATGCTTCCAACAAGAATTGCACAACCGTTCCACGATTGTGCTCTTGCCCAGCTACCTCAATGTTTGGGTCGTCGTCGGTGGCTGTCATTTCATTTGTGGCACTGATTCTCCCAGATGTATTGACTGATGACGGTCGGACGTCATCTTCACGTTCTTTTACTTAGCCCTGCTGGCCAACTCTTCAACGATGGACTGAGCAAGCCAAGTTGGCCCTGGAGATCGCAAAACACGTTGGCAAGCGAGCAAGAAGTGTCTAATTTGACCTCGACTTGAAGGACTAAGTTAGCTTCCCTTCTTCTGTACAGAACGCGGAACCGCGGCTGTCAAGCCTGATCCTACATCAACTGTGGGACCTCAAGCTCCTTGCTGGTGGACTAGTTCGCAATTCATTTCTATACACAACACCGATAATTTCTCAAGCTATTAGTATTACACATCTCGATCATTCGCAGATATCTTCGTGTCCACCACTCATTGTATTGTATAAATCAGTTACAATTCCATTAACCCTCTTATTGGCCTCTGAGTAACGCAACTGAGATGAAGACACGATAATATCTCACCGAGAAGGGCGTAACTCTTGCCTATAGTCAAGGCTTGAATCAACCATTTCATCCAATCACACAAGCCTCTTCCTTCGAGTAGGCTGTCGCTCGCTTCGCACCCGTTCAAACGCAAGACCATACCAAAAAGCAGCATCCAATCATCAGTCGACCACCTTGGCATTCAAGTTGACACCAACATCCCATGATGATATCAAGCATACGAAACCACCACCTCCCACGCACGACCCCATTCAATGTTCGCAAAGCGAGAACTGATTCTCCTCAAAAGCTCCCCCATGCTCGACGACGAAATTCTTCCTCTCCGCCATCAGCTCATATCTCAGCTCCTTCGCCTCCTGCAGATCAATCGGAAAATCGTCGACGCCATTGAAAATCGCGTCCTGAAGCTCCACCGGAAGTTCAGTGAGCCCTGAGCCCGCCCCACGGACAGCCTCCATCCACCAGTCCTTCCTCTGACACGGGACATTGGCCGTCGATATGATACGAATATTGGGATCGACAAGAAAGAGCGCCAGGATCTTGCGGTGGCCGGGCTTCGTGGGGACCTCGAGTTTGAAAGGCTGGACTTGATGCTGGAGGATGTTCGGCCACGTCAGGACACGTCCTTCCTTCGTCTCGATGGAGCCAACAAATTGCACCGCCGCTTCCCAGTTTGAGCAGCCAAAAACGACTTCGAGCCAGTCGTCATGGTTCTGGGGGTAGCTGACCTCATCGGCCTGATCGGTACTTGACTGCTGGCGGAAAGCGAGGGAGCTTGAGGCGATGTTATCGTTGTCGTAGTAATAGATCGCCGACGCGCAGATGTGCTCGTTCTAACACGAGGGCAGCCATAAGTCCAGGTCGGATAAAGGGAGAGAGAGAGAGAGAGACGCACGAGTTGCCCTTCCACGTGCCATGTACCCCCATCATACTCCGGCTTCTCGGGAGTCAGCTCAATGTTCGATAGCTTCACGATTACCTGCAGTCCCCGCTCGCCGTAGTCCCTCCGCAAGTCTACCATCTGCCTGGGTTCACGAGGCGCTGGTGCCTTAAATTCCTCTGGCTCAGGTTCGACAACCTTGCGAACCTCTCCGTACCAGTCATTCCTCCGGTCCCAGTAAGCGTCCTCGTGTTCGCCTTCATTCTGCTGAGGGCCCTCTGTCTCCGGCCACGACTCTGGATCAGGATCATAGACACAATCGGTGTATACGATCCGCTGCAACGATTTACCAGGGAACTTGAGGCCGGTAAGAGTCATATTCCATAGAGGAATGACGCAGCCGATGATCTTCTCTATGACGCGGTATAGATCCTCGTTTTGTTGCGGGTGGAGGTTGTTGATGTAACTCGTAATCCTATACAAATGCGGCGCCATTTTCAGCCAGATAAGATCAGCTTTGACGATTGAAAAATCTTACCTTGGACCTTCGTCGCTCGAGATGTCCACTTCACACGGCAACCATTGGAATTTCTTACTGTACGGGTGCGAAACCGAAATATCCATGTCATCAACGCCTTCAACAGCAGACGAACGCGTTGTCATCTTGCGAGGTGAGCTGTGTACAACGTTTCCCTCGCCGCATCTCTTGATGCAGTCCTCCAGACTGGTGAGACTCTTGGGAAGGATGCGCGTCTTGTCGTATGTGAGAGGGAAGAGAGACGGGTGGACGAGGTCGAGAACCTTCTCTCCCGAATCTGGATGCCAGTCCTTGAGCTTCTCCGGCACGTCCTCGAGCGGTTTAACGGCCGCCCTGAGCTCTTCCTGTATAGAAGTGGGGACGGCGGTATCGGATTTCACAACGTCTCCGTTAAAGACGCTCGCAACACCTGATTCTTCAAAAATCTTCGCTTTGAATTGAAGTTCAGCGATACACCAATCCACCATCTTCTGTGTGATGTTTTCCTCGCTCGACAAGGCTTCCGCCTTCCACTTGGACGTGATGGCTTCATCGAAGACCTGTGTGAGCAAGTTAGAGGTCTGGGGGAGTCTTGAAATGTTTGATCAGAGACTCGCTTTGATGTGCCAGTTTGGTTTGTCCGTGACCGCGTTCATGAAGCGCAACATGGTAAACTCGCGAAGAGTAGTCAGTGGTAGCCTGCAGGACAAAATCAGCGAAGCGATGGCATCCAGTTAAGTAGCGGTACACACTGTAGTCGACCTGAAGCCATATCCACACTGTTCAAAGCATTTCTGAAGAGGACGCCTCCTTCACCTAGTCGAGATCCTTCAGGCGGTCGCTCGCCTTTCGGCAGGCTAGGAACGAAGTCGATGGGCATCCCGAAGCCAGGGAGCTCGAACCTTGAGTGCGGGGTTCTCTTTACCATGGTATACGTTCGAATGACCCACTGCAGGCATGGTTGACACTGCCACCATCGTGATAGCGTAGGGCGCTACTGACATTAAATTCATCTTGGAAGTGGTTCAATGGTGGGAGCAAAAGAGACTATTACCTGAGCGATTCGAATTTCGAAGACACGCGGGCAACAACTGGTGCTGATAGTCTTGAAAAAAAAAAGTGTTTCGTTCAAAATTCAATGATACCGAGTCTGGCAATCAGATTCATGGAGATACATAAGCTTGTACACTCAATACATTCTACATGATATGTTATTTTTCGCTAGTCTCCAACGGACTCGCTGCAATACAATCTCTATGTAAGATACGTGGCGTGTATGTACATAGCTTCAAAATATTCACAAGCCACCTGGAGGCTGAAAGACACTGTATGGTATCCCTACACTTTCGAGTCCACCAGTCCAGAGAACGGTTGCGGCCCACGATTTTCAGTGTGGGTACTATGGGCTGTATGTACACCATCCTGCGTCATGGGTGGTAGATCAAGTTGTATTCAAGGGTGGTTGAAACTCTCTTCGGGTTGCAATCTGGGACGCGTCTTAAGTACTGGAGGCCGGGGTCGGGGTAATGGTCCTTAAGGTAAGATCCCCCAGCGCACGAGACCAACTCATTGTCAAAATATGCCAAAGAACTTTTTATCCCATTCATTCTCTGCATCTGTCCTCCATATCAGCCCGTGTTATCAGCTATACAGAACCAAAGCTGAGTCGGGGTTAAAATGAAAGGTCGTGTGACATACATACCTTTGAGTACATGGGGACTCAATGTGTCGGGGTGCTTTTCTTGTTGCGGCCCGGTCAAGACGGCATTATAGGCAAGCACAACTGAGAGGGGGTGCTTCGAGGTTCTGCGCCGCGTTGGGCTGAACATGATGAGAGAGGATACAGAAAAAGAGGAGAGTGGTGAAAGGATGGAAAGACGAAACTCACTTTCCGAGTGTAGCCTTGGTTCAGAGTATTCATGTTTCTTCCTCGATTTTTCGCCAGCAACTTGGTCTCGCAAACCAGAAGTCTCAAATCTTTGCCCACCGTTACCGTTCGCAGTACCAGTAAAGCGCCCCCGGGCACCTTGAACATGAACCGACATCGCCGCCTCAGAAACCCTGCGCTTCACCTGTGTCGGTCTCACCAACAGGGCTGGCACGACCTCGGAGCAGCCTTGCCTTCCGACTCGCGGCGCGGACAAGGACAAAGACCGCGGGTGTGGCTTCGGTCGCAAGTCGCGCCCAGACCCCGCCGACGCTGCTACATCGTGATCGGCAGGTGACGGACTCAGAGACTGCAGTGCGGGGTAATAGGGTTGTTGCTTCGAAGACTCGGACTCATACGTGGAGTTTCCTCCCATTGGGGCTGCGGTGCGCGGTCGCCGGGAGGGACCGGGCTTGCGGTTCAGCCACAAGCCTGAGCTTTCTCTGCTCGGTATTGGTGTCGGTGTCGTGGTCTCGTCCTTCCGCGCCACGCGTAACGAAGACGAAGCCGCAGGCGGAGGCGGAGGCGCAGTATGCGTCGCGCTGAAGCACGAAGTCACGATACCGGTACCGGTACAATCGGGAGACCTCTGGGTGAAGCGCAAGCCTTCCGTCGAGCTTGCCCGGTGGGGAAACCACTCGCTGGCGTACCCGCCGACGTACCCTTTCTCTGCGTCTTTCTCTGCGCCTCTGCCTCCGTACGAAGGCGGAGGCCGCACGCCCGTGTACACCGGCGGCGGCGGCTCCAAGGGCAAGTTGGGGTTCATCTCGACCCAAGGCTTAGGCTTCACCACCGTGCACAGCGGCAACGCAGGCGAAGACCGTGCGTGGATGTGGCTCGAGAGGTACGGCGGCCTCGCACTGGCGGCCGGCGCGGGCACAAAGGGAGGCTGCCCGTAGAGATGCGTTGGCGGGCGCGGGAAGTTGGATAGGCTCGGGCACGGCGAGGTGGAGCTTGCCGTTCTCCGGCGCTTGCTGGATCCGGCCGTTGTCGGGCGCCTAATGGTGCTCAGGTTCATGTCATGATCATCGCGTGTATACGGGAGGGTGTGAAGATCGTCGGGAAATGGGATGCTGTGAAGACCATCATCGACGAACGGAATCCTGGGGTATGCCGACTCTCGCTCGCCGGGCGCGACGTACGGCCGCCTCATGGTTCCTTTTGAGTCTGGGGAGAGATGGGAGAAGACGGCGGTGATGTCGGCGAGCCAGTGGAGACTTTGGTTGTCGGAGTCGGAGAAAGGGGGGGAGGGGGAGGGTGCGTGGGGAAGACTGGTGTGGCTTGTGTGGTCGACGGCTGTTGAGGTTAGGCTTGGGCTTGGGCTTGGCGTTGGTGTTGGTAGCGGCGGCGGTGGTAGTGGTGGTGCTTTGTGGATTTGATCTAGGGGGATGCAGGAGAGAGTTGGGCTGCCTGTAGATCGGGAGCTGGGTGGGGAGGGGTATGGATGGTCGTGCGAGTCGTCGGTCAGAGGGGCTATTTCTGGAGGTAAATATTGTTAATGAGATGAGTGCGTGAACCCCAAATGATTTTTTTTTTGTAATTCTCACCATTTGTTGGTTGTTCATCAGGGTAAGAATCATGGCCGATTATGATGAGGGACGGGTAACTGCCACCGGATGACGAGAGGGAATTCTCAGAGCGGCGTCGGCTGAGGAACCTTCAGTCTAGCGATGTGAAATAGGCAGGCCCGTGGGCATCACACTCACCGAATGTTTCTGGGAACTGTCTCGAAGAATGTAGGTTTCTGTCGGGAGGCCAAGTTGTAGTGAGAAAGCGTCCGCTTCTTACTTGGTGGGCTGGCGGGATCGATGTCCAAAAAGGACCGGCGGATCGTGCTCATTGTGTGGTGACCATAAGGATGATTGTGTTTCGCGGCCGAGCTTGGAGCATAACACGCTGGCTCCTCTCGGTCTTTCGGTCCAGGGTGACAATACTGCCTGACTTTCTTTGCACATTTCTTGAATATGGTCCAGCCTTTGAGAGGCGAGACTGTGCATGTCGTTGTGAGTAAACAATTTTAGGCGGTTTACATGGGGAGACAAACAGCTGTCCAGTATGTGAGATGAGAGGAGAGATACTATACATTGCGGACTCACCAATTATGTGTCATCCCAGTATGGGCGTCTATGAGAACAGGATAAACCGTAGGTTTAATATAGGATGAAGGGAAAGAGAAAGCGACAACCTTGTGGAATTAGATACTGGGAAAGGTTGCCCTTTAATCGTCAGGTTGGTGGGGAGGAGTGGAAGACCCCATCATAGTTATCCAGACGCGAAACGTCTTGAGTATCTCAGGACACTGAGAAAAACCCCCCGTTAACGTACGTGGAATAAGTAAAGAAATAGATTTTACCATGGTCCTAAGGAGTAGTATCACTCTGAGAGGAGCATCGTGTGACCACACCGCCCGGTCACGACATCTCTGCTCTCTTCTCATCACTGCCATGAGCGCCCGCGCGCCATTCATCCCAAACACCTCACGCCCAGCTTCGCGTGCCGCTCACCTCCAAGACAAATCATCTCAGAAAAGCAACAAAGCTCCTGATCTATCTAACCCTCTGCACGCCGACCAAGGACCCACTAAGGACGACTCATCCGCCATCTCTGCCGACGATAACGGCAGCAAACCGCTCAACACAGCCTCAGTCCTGAAGACCCTCAAGTTCAAAAATGTACAGCGAAGACAGCCGTCGATGGAAGGCGCAGCGGCACGGGCCCCCACCGTAACAATGGCAGATCCGACGTTCAATGGCATCGCCGCCCCCGTTCCCCGTCCAGCCCAAGCACGTCCGTCCTCTCCAGGCGCCTTCACACCACAGAACATGTTCAGACTCCCAGCCTTGCCTCCTCCGGACACCGCGCATATACCCGCCTCTTCTCTTCCTTTCTCGTTCTCCGGGCTGTCCTCTGCCTCTGCTCCTGCTCCTGCCTCTGCCTCCGAACAACAACACCATCCATCGCATCTCCCCAGCCCTCCAAAATCCACTCGTCCACGTCTCTTCAACCTCAAGCCCTCCGAAAACACCGAAGACCGTCCCCATCCGCCCTTCTCCCTCAACCTCCCTGTCCCGAACCAGACCGGCCCTCAACGTGTCCTCCTCAACCCGATTGACCACTCCTCAGAACTCACCGACGCAAGACGCCCCACCCGCACAAATTCAAACTCCACAAACCTCAAACGACCACACGACGACACCGACCACGCAGATGCCCATCTAAAGCGGTACAGGAGCCGAGGTGTCCGTTCCCGCTTCTTCCCCTCTATCTCGCCCGGCTTTTGACTCGGCTATCACTCACTCCCACAGGACACCTACGCCCAACAACGCCACAAACCCACCAACACCAACACCAACACCACCCCATCGAGCCCCTTGGCGTCCTCAAACCCCTCACACAGCCGTGGGCCGACACCCGATGCAATGCAGGACCCGCGCTCTTATCAGCACCCGCCCCAGCACCGCCTTCCACAATCGCCTCTGACGCCCCCGCCCCAGCAACAGATATCCGACACATTCAGCGGCAGTTCAAGGGCTCTAGACCGCCTGCTAGGGCGCAGCGTCGACGATTACGTTGACGAGCACGTGGACCAGTACGAGCGAGCCATGGAGAGGTGGAAGAGCTGTACGATGGAGGAGTGGGTTGCTGGTGCCGATGGTGTGTTGTTCTCTCCTCCGTTCCATCAGGGTGTTAACAGACCCTTTTTTTCCGGTGTCTAGAACAAGCGGCGAGGTTTACCAAGATCTTCGAGTTCGTGAGTCCCTGTTCTTTTCCGTGCTTAAACTTGGGGTACTCAATGACTGATTGATACCCTTTCGCTGTCTTCACAGGCGAAGGATCACATGCTGTTCGTCCTCATCCCCCCTCTCTCTCTGTTCCCATTTCCCCATCATTCAAAGGATCTCACGCGCACATACATACACACGACAGGTCCAAAATGCGGCTCTTCGCAGGTTTCGACAGCGAAGTCGCAAGGCAGAATGGGGTCCTGACGGACAGAGAAAAGATGCTGGAGGGCGTCAAAGCTCAGCTCGTTCAGGAGAGCGCGAATGTTCTGGGAGGAGGCAGTGTTCGGCGTTGACTGGTGATCGTGCTTTCCAGCTTTCGGCTGTTGCTATGAAGAAGTCTTTTTGTTCATCTGGCCTGTGTTGCTTGCTGTGTCAATGCGTTGGTGACCGCTGTTGTGCTTTCTATGTTTTTGTGTGATAGAATGAATATGGACCTTCTTTGCCAATGAGATAAATCATTTAGAGCCAGAAAAGATGTCCAATACATGTGAAGTCCAGACGGGAACGCCCTTAGTATGACATGAATATCATTTACACATCCAAACTCTTATTGACACACGTCGATGGCACCAACAAGTATGAACCCCATAGCGAGAAACGACATGGCCATATGATATGCCCGAACACCCTAAGAGTCCATCATGACATCGACATCGACATTCAACACTCTCCATAATGCTGCAGCTTCGCGTTAGAAATCACGCCCTGGAACGATTTTTGTTGTCAGTGCGAGCTCAGATGGCAGACGAAACGATGCGAAGACAGGATGAAGGGGATCAGATAGCAAGTGTACTAATCAGAGCCGGAGCTCATCAACAGCTTCTAGTTGATTTGTTTTGAACATTGTTTATCATCCGAGATTGGAGGGAGGGTAAAGAAGAGAGGGGTAGGAGTATGCTTACCGGCAGGATCGTTGTTGTAGTTGGGGGGGAAGCGGCAGCGGCATGGGTATCTCTGGGCGAAATGAGGGTCAGTTTGGGACGTTGAAGGAAACGACGTGAGAGAAGAAAGGGAGAGCGGGGAAGATCAGAAGGGGTTGCCCGATAGTTTTGAGCTGTGGCGGGCCTTTTCGGCAGTGATGGTACGAAGACCGTCGTGATAAAACATCATAAGAGGGATCGCACATGCTATATAAGTACTTACCATGTAACCGCATGAGCGAAACGAGGAAGACGGCTTGGTACGTGCCGTATCCATCGCATCCTGAGGGATGTTGTCATACCCTGTGGAAAGGAAATGAAGGGGGGAGTTCAGCCCGCGATTCGGAGGGATAGCAACGCAAAAAAGAGAAAATTTGCGAAAAACGTGGGGAATCAGAGTGTGAATACAGCCTTGGATTTATCGTCACGATTCTGGTCCAAGTTGTGCGGACCAGATCAGGCGGTAATTCCTCGTGTCTCATCATACGTTACCGGGGGAGGTGACGGAAGGGAGACTCACCGATCGGTTGATTGAGCCGTTTGGGTTAATGATTACGAGGGTTACATCGGTGAGCCTGGTGAGGAGACAAACGAGTGAGAGGTTCGATTGCACGATAGATAAAGATGAAGGGGGTAGGTCAGTGGATTGACAGATATAAATTGAGATCATGGAGCACTGTGGCTCTCACATACTCTAGTTTGAAATGGTTTTGGTTCATCTTTTTGAGAAGGGGGGACGGACGAAGAAGGATATCAGGCAGAGGAAAGACTCACCATGGGTGCCGACTTGGATCTCATTCAACTTTGCTCGTCGCCAGCGAATGAGAGGAAATATCCAAAAACCTGGAATGCGAAAGATAATCGATAGTCAGCCCAATCACAATTAAAAAAAAGAGTCAAGGAAGAAAAAACCGATCAGTGTAACTATGACAAGAAAAATTCACATCGTATCCGGTGGACACTCGAAATATTACATGTATCATCCTTTCGAAGACGAAGGAAAGGAGCCTGTACTCACCGCTTGTTTGTTAGGCCAGCATGGATGTGGGGGACGATGAGGATGAAAACCAAAATTTTCGGATGGGGATTTTGACGGGGATGGTTTAGGGCAGGTCGATTGTAACGCTTGCAAGGTCATTCCCAAACCCAGGCTCCTAAAACCTACCGCTCGCTCGGAAGGCCCTGTGATGCTTGATCTGATTACCAAGTTATTTGTTTAATCCAATGGATGTAGGACAGACAAATAAAACTGAGGGCCATCTGAGCGGTAGAGCGGCTGGCAAAAGTGAAAGTCCGAGCTTCTCGGAGGACCCTTGTAAACCCAACTTAGGTGTCAAATATATGGGCTCGACTTATTAATGACTCAGCACCATCACAGCATTTTTTTTTTCAGCATCAGTGCTTCTGTCACGACTGACAGCTAAAACCTAATTTCCTTGCCTCGTGGTGACGCAAACATTTTCGTCATGTCTTCTGCATCTCATTGGACAGCTAAAAAGCTCGTACGCAGAAATTTGGAAAACAGGCATGTTGGCTTCAAATAAAGATAGCATTGGCATTGTAGCAAGAGTTTCCATCTTCTCTGCAAGTTGATCAATCTCAAAATGCTCTACTTGCTTTTCCTACTGAATGAATTGAGGTGCGACACGTGGGATGATGTACAAAGCAGTTAGTATGGAGTGAATAGGAAACAGGTGAATAGCTTGTTAGGCTAGGGGGTTTATAGAGACAACTGACGTGGGGGGAACTGGAAGAGTTCTTATACTGCAACTATGTTACAAGTCTACTATTTATACTATAATATGTGCACAGACCATGTTGTGGTCTGTTTATGTGTTTCTACAATAAACTCACATATATAGTAACTCATGAAATGTTCCAGAGTATGACATCATAGATGATGTCAGAGATACGTCAGGATGATGTAGTGATCACGTGCTAGATCCAGTAGTTCCAACACTCCCCCTCACTTAGAAGCCGATGTTCACTTCATAAGTGGAGTGTAGGGCGAGGTAAAATCTAACCCTAGTTGTGAGTGGAATTTCTCAAAAGTAACTCGAGGTACCTTCTTTGTGAACATGTCTGCAGGATTATCAGTCCCGGGAGTGAAGAAGAGCTCAACTATTTCATCTTCGACATACTCACGTATAGCATGGTATCATATGTCAATGTGTTTAGTGCATCCTACGGTCACAGGGTTTTGCCCATTGATAGTGATGGACAGGGGTAACCCACGGGTAAAAAATCCGTACCCGTACCCCTACCCTCAAAAAACCGTACCCCCTCGTCAAGGGTAAGGAAAACCCTCACCTACAGGTGAGGGCTTTGAGGGTATGCAGGGGTACAGAATACCCACAGGACAGCACACAAGGGTAGACACCCTTGATGCAACGCAGCCTGTCTGTGCGCCGTGCGCCATCACGGACCTTGTGGGGGTGCACACGCAACCCTCCTTGCTCCTCATGCGCGCGTCGCATCGCGTCCCAGTGCTCTCGTGTACTACACCCACCCTGTCATAGACCTCCCAGCCCACCTCCCCTTCTCTAGCCACTGCCTTCGCCTCCCGCGCCATTTGGCGGATGGGTAGGTGGTGGCAGTGGGCGAGTATGGGAGGGTGGGGAATCACATCACAGATTTGAGGAGAGTCTGATATATATTGTAATGCTAGATAAGGATGGATGAACACCTTATAATCAATTATCAGACCTTCATCCACCTTTATCTAGCATTATCATGGTCTCCCCAATTTCGTGATGCCATCATGGTGAGGGTGGTTAGACAAGAGGGTGTGGGGTTGGGCATGAGTGGACGCCGTTGGGCGTGAAGGGGGCCGTTAGGCACGACGGGGGACTGTTGGACGTGAGTGGGGACTGTTGGACGTGAAGGGGGGGCCGTTGGATGCTGTTGGGCATGAGTCGATGCGAGTAGGGGCCATTGCTGTATTGTAATTTACGGTCCAGCGAAGGCATACAGTGTATGGTAAATTATGGAAGCAGTGAATTCGCTACAGCACCAGCGAATTCACCATGGCGAACAGCGAAACAACAATGTCACCAGCAACAACATACAACAGATCGGTGAATAATTCACCGGCGAAAGACCGGCGACACGGCGACAGGCCATCGGTGAATCGATGGGGCACTGGCGAAAGCAAGCCTTGAGTGTTGGCAACACTCCATATGAAAAGAATGATGCTAATGACAGATCAGCAAATAATTGACCGGCAAAGGACACCACAGCGAAAGACCGGCGAACCACAGCAAAAAGCCGGTGAAAGACCAGCGACATGGCGACAGGCCATTGGCGAAATGATGATCCATTGGTGAAAGCGAGCCTTGAGTGTCGGCATGCTAATGACAGATCAGCGAATAATTTCCCGGCAAAAGACACCACAGCGAAAGACTGGTGAACCACGGTGAAAAACCAGTGAAAGACCGGCGACACAGCGACAGGCCATCAGCGAATTGATGATCCATCCGCGAAAGTGAGCCTTTAGTGTCAGCCACACTCCATATACAAAGAACAATGTGTTACGGACTCTACAGTATGCAGACAACGTCATTACTTTTACTTATCAGCCCAACTCGGCGCCCTCTTACGAGCTTACTATGTCTAATGTCTACTTTTGCAACCTTCGATTCCCAGTCTGACTCACTACCTTACTTTGTCATCCCCCTTAGTATACTTCGCTCCCACGCTGACTTGCTTTCCGCAGTCAGCTTACTCATTGTACATAGCCTTCCGCAGTCGCCTTACTCATGCGCACTGCCTTCCGCAGTACTGACTCATCCACTACCGCCTATAGTCAGCACCTATATAAACCTCTTGTACTCTAGTAGATTCCTTAGATTTAGCAATCACATTGCTCTTTGCCTTTCCACTTCCTGCATACTCTGCCTGAACCTTGGAACGGTTTATTAAGCATAACAAGTTGCTAAATCTCGTTAGGTTCGCCCAGAGCGAAGAGAGCAACTACCAGATGAGTCAAGACATCGCGCTTCTTTGAAGACTTCACCAGTAACCCATTTGCCTCACCAGAAGCCCAACAGGAGGAGCTAAGTCCTCAAGACAGTATCTATTTTACACTCATCCAGCAGTACATCGAATCGGAGATCTGTCGCATCCTACAGCAGGTGCTTGACGAAGAACTAGACAACGATGAGCATCGCCCCCACGGCGAGATAGCAGAGAGCATCCATCTTGCTTGACAACACCAGATCGTGTGTTACAACACCCAACAGAACGAACTCGAAAGCTTTCGCATTCAAGAAGGACCTCAGACAGGTCGGATCACAGAGATCAGAGAGTTTATTGGTGTCCAGACAACCGTTATCAGAAGATTGATTAGGACGCTCACATCGAGACATCCCAGAGCCACATCATCACGTCTTACTTGAAAGAACAGATCTACGCCCACTTCACCACTGGCGAGCAACAGACAGAGTACAACCGTTGGGCACGAAACGAGAGACTTGACCCCTTCTCGCAACCAACAGACGCGCAGGAACAGAGATTCCTTAGAGATCTACCCCCGAACATTTTGCCACCGATTCCGCCGATGAGTCCCCTGACGAATTTGCTTTTGACTCCGCGCAGTCAGATATTGAACAGACGCCTAGAACAGGGACTCATTTTCAACCCTTACCTGTATCCCAAACCCCATCTTCATCCCAACAATCCGACTCCTCTTCTCCTCCGCAGACTCTAGACATGGCAGAAGCTCTGGCAGTACAAACAATGGATACATCCAAGATCATCAAAGATCCTGGGATGTTCAAGAACAGACACACCTTTGACGAGTGGTGGAAAGCCACCAAACTATACATCAGGTTCCAAAAGAGCCTAACAGACGATCAGAAGATTCTTGAGGTGCTATCCCGCATGATGGAAGGGTCCGGCAAGCACTGGGCCAGTAACAAGTTACTGTAGATGCTCTTGCCATTGACAACGAGAACATCACCTGGCTAGGTTTCTCTGATGATATCGCCACACGATTTTCTGTCACCAACAAGTCAGCTGCTGCCAAAGCGAGGCTCAAAGTCCTGAGACAGGAAAAACGCACCGTTGATGAATTCTTGGACGAATTCAAAGAGCTCTTGAAGCTGTCAAACTGTTACGGACTCTACGGTATGAGGACCACGTCATATCTTTTACTTATCGGCCCGACTCGGCGCCCTCTTACAAACTTACTATGTCTAATATCTACTTTCGCAACCTTTGGTTCCCAGTCTGACTCATTACATTACTTCGTCATCCCCTTTAGTATACTTCGCTCCCGCGCTGACTCGCTTTCCGCAGTCAGCTTACTCACTGTACATAGCCTTCCGCAGTCGCCTTACTCATGCGCACTGCCTTCCGCAGTACTGACTCATCCGCTATCGCCTATAGTCAGTACCTATATAAACCTCTTGTTCTATAGTAGATTCCTTAGATTTAGCAATCACTTTGCTCTTCGCCTTTCCACTTTCCTGCATACTCTGCCCGAACCTTGGAACGGTTTGTTAAGCATAACACAAACCTTGGCGAAGAAACTGGGAAATACATCCTAGAAAAGAACATCAACCGCAGAATCTCTGAACAAGTGGCTAGTGATGGCAAGACGTACACCGATTACACAAAGGAGATCCAAAACAAGGGATGACAGATGGAAGGACACGCACTGGTCATCCGAGGAGGCGGCGACATGCGCACCGGATCGGGTACCACTTATGGTGGTCAGGGCAAGGCCATGGAGATCGACAAAGCAGGAGTAGCCCGTTGCTACAACTGTCAACGCTTTGGTCACCTCGCTAAAGACTGCAGCGCTCCAAAGAAGAAAGATGGTCGCAAGTGTTTCAACTGCGACCAAAAAGGCCATATTGCGCGCAACTGCCGCAAGCTGAAGAAGAACTCCGGAAGGGTTAGGAAGGTGTCTGAAGAAGATGCCGAGAATGATGAAACCACAATCTTAGAAGGATTTTCCTGAAGGGTCCGATTAAACAACGCTAAGTCGCGACCCCTAGCTATTAAACAGACTTGCTTGCCTTGTATGACTGCAGACAATAGAACCTATGTCATCCCTGCCAAGTGAGCCGCTGCGTCGACTAAGATTGTGAAGGGAGACAAACCTCCAAAATGATGAGAAATCAGGCTGTTAGCTCAGCTCAAAACACGACGAGGACCAAAGGTCATTCGACCTGAGGTTGATAGTGGATGTGAACGCACATGCATCCATCCCAGAATAGTACGTGAACAGAACCTCCCTACGTGAGGAATACCGTCCATAGCAATTCTAAATGCGGATGGATCACCAAATCGACAACAGAGAGCGAACCAACTTGCTGAAGTCAAGCTGGATTTGGGAACACATCAGGAAACCATGGAAGCGATGGTGCTGGACATTGGGAGAACAGACATGCTCTTGGGACATGACTGGTTGGTACACCACAACCCTATGATCAATTGGAAGACTGGTGCTGTGATGTTCAACCAGTGTCCAACTACATGCCGAACCAAACATTCGGATTTCAGGGTTAACCTTGATGGTCGCAAACACCGGGTTCGCATGGTTGAAGTACGTGACAAATGTTATGATCATATTTTCACTTTCCACTTTATCTTATCTTATCTCAATCTTATCTTATCTACATCATATCGTACATGAGGACATCTTATCATTATCGCGCAGCATGATGCTGCCTCAACGCAGCCTCATGGTATTTACATATATAAGTAGGGTACTTTCACTTGTATTCGATAGCTTGTTCTCTTGAGATTCCTGCTGAGTCTCTTGGCAATACAGCACCTTTCTCATCTTTCCACGTTTCTCCTCTAAGTTCAGAAGTTTGGGCTCACAACATCGTCAGACTTAGCGTCGCCTCAACAGAAGAACAAGGTCTAAACTTGCCTGCCCAAACTCACTTCCCTTTCCTCCATTTCAACCTCGCCGTTTCGTGCTTTTTTGTCAAAAGTACTATATGCGGACCCTAGCATTAAGGGGGACCTCCCAGACTTCAGGGATAAGAAGAGAAACACTTGGTACACCCATTATAACTAGCATTGCCGTTTGAGACACACAGGGAAATGTTGAGCCCATCCCGTGTCGAGGTGACCAAAGGCCGACACATCTAACCTTTGGGGAAGTTGCTGGCACGTGTGACGGTTTGGAGAGAGAAGACCATACACATCTAGTTCGCAACAGGTGTTCCAATCCCTGACTCTTCGACATCTCGATTCGACCAGTCCAGCACGCATAGGGGTATTGACCACATGGACTTCATCTTTCCTAGATCTTCCTCTATTCGGGCATCCCGACTGCCTGGGTAGACAGATCGCTCTTTGGGTTTTCTTTTCAGATTTTTTTTCGCCTAAGCGTCAGAACAGAGTCGTGTGCCCGATGTAAGGTACTATTGTTCAAACCAAAAACACCCCCCCAATCTGAACACCAACATGGACAACCAAGATCTTCAGAATGAAGCCCCCGAACATCATGAACCCCCCGTTGCGCCACCTCCTCGCCCCCGACCAGGCTGAAGAATCAAAATAGCCGCAGATCCCGGCAAATATAATGGATCCTGACCCCTGTTTTCGGGATGGTGGGCAAAAATGCTCACATGGATCTGAGTAAATCGAGATTTGCTACATGGGGATGATGAAGTCTGTATCACAGTCTGGGTCCCGATTAGATGGACCGATTGCAGGAACATATGGGGAAAGACGACTCACCCAATGCATGGAATCGAATGATTGGCCAACGTATCGAAATTTAGTCTATGAGATTACCACAAGGTTTCGCCCTACCACTGAAGTGGAATGGGCCAGAGCAAAGATTGAGGGGTTCAAACAGAACCAGATGAAAACAGACGACTGGATCACGCAGTTTGGAACACTGGTGGTCAAAGGGAAAATTGAGGATCATCATGGGATTTCCTTATTAGAGAGAAATGCCTGGGACTCAATCGTACAACAATTGTTTCAGCAAGGAAGGTGGCAGGACACCATGCAGGAAACTGTCGAAGAAATCTCAGCCATCGGAAGGGCTGAAGAAAATTATGCCATGAGGCAAGGAATGAGGCAGGGACCTCAAAGACAAGGGAACCAATGGGGAAATCGCCCCCAGAATCAGCAAGCACCGCGGCTGCAAGGCCAGAATAATTTCGGAAGGCCCTTTGGGCAACAACAGAATGGAGGGTACCGTCCCCAGCAAAACGGTCAACAGCAACAAAGACGTGATCCAAATGCGATGAATGTTGACAGGAACCAGCGATGAGCTCCTGGAAATTGCTATAACTGTGGTGGACAAGGGCATTTCGCTCGAGAATGCAGGCAGCTGCAGCGCAGGGTACAAGCGGCAATGATCGAACAAATTGATGAACATGAGGAGGAAGAAATTCTGAGACAGATAACGGCAAGGCGTCAAGCACGTCAAGCCACAAATGGTCAAATGGGTGTGATTGGCGCGCCTGCGCCGAATCCCAATGGACAAGCTGCAGGGCAGCAGGGTTTTGTGAACATCAACCAGTAATTCCCCCGCTGGCTCTGACAAATCGTTATGAACAATTGCCTATAGACTCTTATATACATAAGGACACTGTAAAATCATGGTTTCAGAAACTTTTGGATGCAGCAGTTACATACAATAAAATACTGTTAGATAAACCTAGGAGAGAAAAACCAAAAAAAGATGAATCAGACTTAGATACACTTGTAAACTATATCATTGGGGAGCCCTCGGAAACGAGGCTTGGTTCGGCCCTTACGGACAAATGCTTAATTCCCTGTTGCGAAGAATCAGATACTTTAACTAGGCAAACAGACTCTATGGGGGAACCATCTTTTATTCGATCCGCTTCTTTGGAAAAAGAGCTTATGATGAAAATCATGCTGGAAACATTGCAGGACAAACACACCTTTGATGTTGATGCATTATTGGACTCAGGGGCGACAGGAATGTTCATTGATCTGGATTTCGCCAAAAGGAACAATATTAAATCAAGGGAACTACCTTTCCCCATCCGGGTCTACAACATTGATGGCATGCTTAATCAAGGAGGTTTGATCACACATGAAGCAGTCATGGCTATGTGGTATAAGGGACACATGGAGATAGCAGTGTTTGAAGCGTGCAACCTAGGGAAAGCCAAAATCATTGTTGGACATACCTGGCTGAAACACCATAATCCAGAAATCGCTTGGGAAAAAGTGGAGATTAAACTATCAAGATATCCAGAGGAATGTGGCATGTGTCGAACACATTATTTAAATAAAACTGCAAGGACCAGATGGGGTGGAAGAATGGAAGAAGTAGTAGAAGGAAATGAAGAAGAGGTGGAGGAGGAAATAATCCACATGCTCAGAGCAGCTAAGAAAGAACCCTCAGATGAAGTACCAGCGGAACAGGTTGTTCCCCGGAAATATCACGAATATCTATCAGTCTTTGAAAAGAAAGCATCGGAAAGGTTGCCAGTCCGGAAACCATGGGATCACGTCATAGACTTAAAGCCAGATTTCGTACCAAAAACGGCCAAAGTCTATCCCTTGTCACTGGATGAAAGGAAGGAAGTATCTGAATTCGTGGACGATCAATTACGCAAAGGATATATTCGACCTACCAAGTCACCACAAACTTCGCCAGTATTCTTTATACCCAAAAAGGATGGAAAGAAACGAATGGTACAGGATTACCGACATATTAACAGCTGGACCGTCCGCAATAATTATCCACTCCCATTGATCCCGGAGTTGATCGATAAGTTAAAAGGGAAGAAAAGATTCACCAAGATGGATCTCAGATGGGGCTACAACAATGTGCGCATCAAGGAAGGAGATGAGTGGAAAGCGGCATTTACGACCCCTGATGGAGCCTTTTAACCGACAGTCATGTTTTTTGGACTGAATAATTCCCCGAGCACGTTCCAGACCATGATGAATGATATCTTTAGGGACTTGATCGACCAAGGATATGTGGTTATTTATATCAATGATATATTGGTGGCAACAGAAGGAGAGGAAGGGCACGACACCATAGTGGAAGAAGTTTTGAAAAGATTACGAGAGAACGATTTATTCTTGAAACCAGAAAAATGTTTCTTTGATAGAGACAAAATAGAGTTCTTGGGATTAATTATTGGGAAAGACGGAATTTGGATGGACCCTTCGAAAGTGAACGCCATCAAACAATGGCCGACACCGACTAAAGTCAAGGAAGTACAATCATTCCTTGGACTCGCCAATTTCTATCGGAGATTCGTCAAGGACTTCTCTAAAGTGGCCGGACCATTACATAAATTAACAAGGAAGGACATGGTATGGAAATGGAGTACGGAACAGGAGGAAGCATTTGACATGCTAAAAAACTTATTTATATAAGCACCCATATTGATATCTCCCGATCCGGATCGGAAGTTAAGAGTAGAATCAGACGCATCGGACTTCGCCACGGGAGCGATTCTATCTATGGAATGTGAGGATGAGAAATGGAGGCCATGCGCCTTTTTATCTAAAGGATTAAATGACGTAGAAAGAAATTATGACGTACACGATAAAGAAATGCTGGGTATAATTCAAGTGCTGGAAGCATGGAGACACCACCTTGAAGGAGCCAAATATGAGGTTGAGATCTGGACCGATCACAAAAATCTGGAATACTTCATGCAGGGTCGAAAGCTTAATCGCAGACAAGCACATTGGGCATTGTATCTAACACGTTTCAACTTTAAATTAATACACAAGGCAGGAACTTCAATGGGGAAGGCAGACGCTCTTTCAAGAAGAGTCGACCATAGAAAGGGGGTAGAAAATGACAATGAGGATGTAACACTATTGAAACCCGAATATTTCCACTTGCGTGCAATGGATCGGGGACATCTACTTATTGATGGAGAAGAAACTAAACTATTGAAACGCATCAGGGATGCAAAAGAGTTTGATGAGCAAGTGCTCAAAGTGGTGGAAGAACTAAAGAAAACAAAGAAAAAAACATTACGAGCGGAGGAATGGCATGAGGAGCAGGGTTTATGGTTGCACAGAGGAAAGGTTTACGTTCCAAAGGATCAGGAACTTAGGGTGGAAATTATTAAGTTACATCACGACAGTCCAGTCGCTGGACATCCGGGTCAATGGAAAACCCTGGAATTAGTTACGCGTAATTATTGGTGGCCCGGAATCACAAACATGGTCAAAACATATGTCGAGGGCTGCGACAGATGTCAATGATCAAAAAACGTGCCTCAACCACTAGCCAGTAAATTAAAAGCAAACACGGAACATGCAGGACCATGGAAACACGTTACGGCAGATTTTATTGTAGGACTCCCAGAAGCTCAGGGGTACAACACAGTATTAGTTGTGGCTTGCAGATCCACTAAGCAATCACACTTTATCAAAACACGCGATGAAGTCTCAGCAGAAGGATTAGCTAAATTATATCAGGATGAAGTCTGGAAACTGCATGGACTTCCAGAA
Source organism: Entoloma clypeatum (assembly GCA_963565915.1). Taxonomy (NCBI): domain Eukaryota; kingdom Fungi; phylum Basidiomycota; class Agaricomycetes; order Agaricales; family Entolomataceae; genus Entoloma; species Entoloma clypeatum. Next base: position 1,350,894 of record OY751490.1, on the reverse strand, counting down.
TTGTTAACATCAGATCGCGGACCACAATTCGCGGCAATATTTAAATAAAATATTGGGAATCACAACTAGATTATCAACGGCATATCATCCGCAGACAGACAGACAGACAGAACACATCAACCAGGAATTGGAGCAATACATATCTCAGATCATTTATCTCCCATCGGCAAATAGATTGGCCCGAATGGATGGCAACTGCAGAATTTGCCTATAATAATAAAATTCACACGGCAACTCAGTTTTCGCCGTTCTATGTAAATTATGGATTTAACCCTAGGATGGGTGTAGAACCTTGGAGGGTAGAAAAATCAGAACCGGCAAAAGAATTCGCGGAGCGAATGAAAAAGATTCATGAGGAGGCAGAAGTGGTGCTAGTAAAAGCATGAGAGGAGATGGAATGGTATGCGAACCTGAAACGAGGAGATGCACTGGTTTACAAAGTTGGTGACAAAGTTTGGTTATCGACTAAAGATCTAAAGTTGAACCGACCCTTAAAGAAACTTGCCGAACGATGGATTGGATCCTATACCATAACCAAAATCATTTCGTCACACGCGGTGGAACTTAAATTGCCGAAGTCATGGAAAATCCACCCGGTTATCAATGTATCACGGGTCCGATTATTTAAAGAACCACTATTTATATCACAAAGGATGCAGGCACCAAACCTGACAGTTATCAATGGCAAAGAGGAGTACAATGTCGCTAAAGTTATTGACTCAAGGTTGAAGAGAGGAAAGCTGGAATATTTAGTGCAATGGGAAGGTCTGACTCCGGACCACAACATGTGGGAACCCGAGGATCACCTAGAACATGCCAAGAAAGCAGTGGAGGACTTCTTTAAATTAAACCTGAATGCACCCTGGCACTTACGCGCAAACATCTTTGAAGGATTGGAATTTAAACCATATGAGAATTTCACGGACATCCCGGACGACATCATATCTCGCCTGGAAGTCGAGATCTAGAAAGGGGGTAATGTTATGATCGTATTTTCACTTTCCACTTTATCTTATCTTATCTCAATCTTATCTTATCTACATCATATCGTACATGAGGACATCTTATCATTATCGCGCAGCATGACGCTGCCTCAACGCAGCCTCATGGTATTTACATATATAAGTAGGGTACTTTCACTTGTATTCGATAGCTTGTTCTCTTGAGATTCCCGCTGGGTCTCTTGGCAATACAGCACCTTTCTCATCTTTCCACGTTTCTCCTCTAAGTTCACAAGTTTGGGCTCGCAACGTCATCAGACTTAGTGTCGCCTCAACAACAAAGATGCACCAAAGAAGTCAAATCAGAAATGGAAACCTGGAGATCCTATCTTGGAAGCTGTCATCCCATGACACAAAAGGAACAAGAAGAATTGGATGCTTTCATCGATGAGGGTCTAGCAACTGGAAAGATCCGCCCATCCAAATCCCCTTATGCCTCCCCTTGTTTCTTCATCAACAAGAAGGATGGTTCCAAACAATTGGTACAAGACTACCGCATGGTCAACAAATTTACGGTCAAAGACAAGTTCCCACTCCCACGCATCTCCGACCTCTTGGATGTGCTGAAAGATGCAGCCTACTTCAATAAGATGAACATCATGTGGGGTTACAACAATGTCTGGATTAAGGAAGGCGATGAATGGAAGGCCGTCTTCCTCACCAGTTGAGGATTGTTTGAACCATTGGTCATGTTTTTCGGCCTTTGCAACTCCCTGGGAACATTCTCTCGGATGATGGCTAGTCTATTCCGAGACCAGATCCGCCGACACATCTGCATGATCTACATGGATGACATTGTGGTTATTGGTAAAACAAAGGAAGAACTTGCGCGAAACACTGAAGAAATTCTGCAGATCCTATCGGACAATGACTTGTTCCTGAAGGAGAAGAAGTGTTTCTGGGAAGTAACAAAATGCCCCATATTGGGATATGTCATTGGTGAAGGACATGTTGAGATGGAAACCGAGAAGGTGGATACGATTCGAAACTGGCGGGCACCCACATCAAAAAAGGAAGTTCAGAAGTTCCTTGGGTTTGCTAACTTCTATCGATGTTTCATTGAAGGGTACTCAAACATCGCGAAACCACTCACCGCGCTCACAGGCGGCACTACGCTTACTTGGGGACCAACGGAACAAAAAGCATTTGAAGGTCTCATACAGGCGATCATGTCAGCACCAGTCTTGGCATTACCAAAACCAGATGGACAATTCTGGGTTGAAACTGATGCATTGGGCTATGCAATTGGGGCTGTACTCTGTCAAAAGCAGGACAACAAATGGCATCCTATCGCGTTCTTGTCGCGGACCATGTCCATAGCTGAACAAAATTACGAGATATACGACAAAGAGCTCTTGGCAGTCATGGAAGCACTGAAAGATTGGAGACACTATCTACTTGAAGCCAGGGAGCGCTTTGAGATCTTAACCGATCACAAGAACCTGGAGTATTTCCGCCATCCTCAGGACCTAAATCAACAACAAAGGTGCTGGAAAATGAAGTTACAAGACTATGACTTCGAATTACGGCATGTGCCCGGCAAGACCAATGCGAAAGCGGACATCCTGTCACGCTTACCCTGGTATGAAGCGGAACTCGAACCACAGGACAGTGACCAAATGCTCAAGGAGGGACTATTCTTGAAACGATTGGAATCAGAAGATGTGGTACATATGGAGATGTTCATGGAGGAACAATTCTTTGAAGGGGGTGAAACATCTGATTCCATCAAAATTGGAAATGTCACGACCATCAAAAATCCATGGATTGCATGCATCAAGGGTTCAAACCGCATGGAGACAGAAGTAGCCCAGGGTCTAAAGAAGAATCCTCATTGGTATCAACAGGAAAATGGCATCAGATATGCAGGCGAACAAGTCTATGTTCCACCAGACCCACAACTGCGTCAAGAACTGATGTTTGAATCGCACGATGCACCAGTGGCTGGACATCCAGGACAGTACCGGACACATGAACTCCTCACTCGCACCTACTGGTGGCCTACCATACTGCATGATGTGAAGAAGTACGTGAAGGGTTGCGACACTTGTCAATGCAACAAGATCAACTGACAGAAGCGACATGCTCCGCTACATCCCCATGCAGCGCCAAGTCACCCATGGGAAGACATAGGAATCGACGTTGTGGGACCAATACCAGAATCTGATGGAAAAAAACGCAATTCTGGTCATCACGGATAGACATTCAAAGATGCTTCACCTCATTCCGACAACCGTGGAACTATCGGCTGAAGGATTAGCCAAGATCTATCGGGATCAGATATGGAAGCTTCATGGGATCCCCAAGAAGATCATCAGCGATAGGGGACTGCAGTTCGCCGCGAAGTTCATGGAGATACTCTGCCGCATGTTAGGGATCAAGAGGAACCTGTCCACCGCGTACCACCCACAGACCAATGGACAGGCTGAACGATCACATCAGGAGACAGAAGTGTTCTTATGAAACTTCGTTAACCATCTGCAAGATGATTGGGCTGAATGGATCACAATCACTGAATTCCAGTACAATGACAAAGAACATCAGGCGACGAAGCACACACCATTCTATCTCAACTATGGCTTACACCCTTGGAAGGGAGAACTTGTGTTGGAAGACACCAATCCGGCTGCCAATGACTTCTTGAAAAAACTCAAACAGGCATGAGAAGAAGCCAATGCAGCACTGAAACAAGCACAGGATCAGATGAAGAAGACAGTTGATACACGACGGAGTCCGTCTCGGAACTACCGCATCAGAGACAAGGTGTGGCTGGAAGGGACTAACATCAGGACTAACCGTCCCTTGAAGAAACTCAACGCACTCCGACATGGACCATTCAAAGTCCTAGAGAAGAAATGGGCTAGCACGTACCTTCTTGATCTTCCGAAGACTTGGAAAATGATTCACCCTGTGTTTAACGAGACCCTGTTGTCACCATATGAAACTCCGAAGTACACCATCCAGAAAAAGAAACCAGCCCCTGATCTGATCATCGTCGAAGGACGAGAAGAGTACCATGTGTCTACGATCCTAGACTCTCGAAAGTTCCGCAGAAAGATCCAGTACCTCGTCCAGTGGGAAGGATATGGTCCAGAAGAGAACAGATGGGAACCTTGAGCTAATGTTCAGAACGCTCAAGATTTGATCTGTGATTTCCATTGGCAGAACCCGTCTCGTCCACGATAAAAGACAAGTTCTCGAAACCCATGGCAGTATCGACCTTCATCAGTCAACCACACACCGAGTTCCCCACTCTAGTCTTTTTCCCTGCCCAATATAACCACCCCATTCTTGTTCTATCTCTCAACCATCCTCGCCGCCATGTCAAACACCATCGTTACCTCCACCTCCACTACCGACATCAACCCCGCCATTGCCACCCTTATGAATGAAGCGCTCTCCATGAGAGACCAAATCCATGCCCTCAAAACTTCCCTTGCCGACCTCCTTCATCGCCAGATGAATATCCGACTTCATTCGCTGTCCAACCTCCCCGTCGCCCCGACTCCCAAAGAGAAACAAATTCTCGGGAATTACACCAGCACCCTCGTCATCGATATATTTGGCTGGCCATCAAAGGCCTTGAACTCGCCGTAGCCATCAACGAGGAGTTGATATATGATTGGAGCCTCAAGGAGAGTCCGAACTGGTCCGACCCCAACAACAATGAGGGATGGGGACAATGACTCTGTGAGGACACAGAGCTTGGCGAGGGGAACATGTTATGGACTCTATGGTATGTGGACAACGTCATCACTTTTACTTATTGGCCTGACTCGGCGCCCTCTTACGAGCTTACTATGTCTAATGTCTACTTTCACAACCTTCGATTCCCAGTCTGACTCACTACCTTACTTTGTCATCCCCCTTAGTATACTTCGCTCCCGCGCTGACTCGCTTTCCACAGTCAGCTTACTCATTGTACATAGCCTTCCGCAGTCACCTTACTCATGCGCACTGCCTTCCACAGTACTGACTCATCCGCTACCGCCTATAGTCAGCACCTATATAAACCTCTTGTACTCTAGTAGATTCCTTAGATTTAGCAATCACATTGCTCTTTGCCTTTCCACTTCCTGCATACTCTGCCTGAACCTTGGAACGGTTTGTTAAGCATAACACAATGCTAACGACAGATCAGCATATCATTGACCGATGAAAGACACCACAGCGAAAAACCGGCCAAAGACCGGCGACAAACCGGCGACATGGCGACAGGCCATCAGCGAATGAATGGGCCACTGGCAAAAGCAAGCCTTGAGACACTGCAAATGAAAAGAACGATGATAACGACAGATTGGCATATATTTGACTGGCGAAAGACACCACGGCAAAAAACCGGCCAAAGACTGGCAACAAACTGGCCAAAGACCAGCAACAGGCCATCGGCAAATGAATGGGCCACCAGCGATCACACATGTCAGATACATGTAAACAAATCTCCAAAAATATCGCACATCCTCCTCATTATCTCTACACAGGAACAAGTAAACTTTTCTACTATATCAGTTAGGTAGGGGAGCATGTTGTATCATCAAGTATGTATTTATTTTATCAAATTTCGCCACGGATTCCAAGTTATAGAGGTCCCATGGTCTGAATCAAATAATATTAAACAATGCACAAAAGACATCACGCAGGCACACACGGTACCTTCCTCATTATGTAATAATAGTTTGAAGCAATAGAACTCATGACGGCATATGTATTCACCTTGTGACACATTTTGTATAATTTTTAGAAGTCCACATATGATAGAAATCATCAAATGTTCAGATTTGAGAAAAAGTGTCATATCTCTCTTAGGAATGAACCAAATTTGAAAAATGGAGGTGTCCTGAGATTCCCCTAATGTGGAGAATCGAAAGGTGAAATAAAAATTTTTGGTCAAATTTTCGACCTATTTTGCTCATATTCACCTTATCAAGTCTTTGAACTTTAGTTGAATGGTCTGAGGAGGTTTACATACAATATTTCAATGGTATACATACCGTACATGTAGATTAAAGTGGTTGTGGAAAGGGGCAAGGAAGAAAACATGGCTTTTGGTGTTTGAGGAAACTTGTGATGCACTGTTGCATCATGATTTTGCCTGTGTTTCAATGTCTCATTTCAGAATACAGATTCTCTATCATATATAGCCAACTGTATAGATACTTTTTATTAGTTCATAGGCATCTATTCATTAGTTAACAAGCATATGTGATGCCCATGGAGTGGGAAATGTAGGAAACATGATTCAGTTGCCAACACTGTCATTCTTCTGCACGTGGTATTCTGAGTGATATTTTGGACAAAGTCTTATCTCCAGTCTTCCACATTCCATGGATTCCCTTGGAACCTTTTGGATTGAGTAGACATACAGTGCCTCACAAAACTGATTCAATGTTTGCTACTTTGTGAATACCTTCAAAATAACTTTGCAAATAATGCCAATCAAAAGAAGGTATTGGTACCTGGTTAAAAGCCCTGCTTCAGGACTCTCGGAATCTGCAATAATTATGTAATTCCCATAAAGAATGATCAATATATGATCAAATTACTCCAGGGACTCATTGAATCAGTTTTGTGAGTATGTACAATAAATACAGTATTTTATACTTTAGTACTTGGTATTACCCCCCTTAGCTTTGATTACTGCCTCTACCCTTCTTGGCATACTTTCTATCAGGTTTTGACACACTTCTGGCTCTATATTATTCCACACCTCTGCTGCTCTGTCCCAAATCTCCCAGACTCCCTTGGGTGGTGTTGGATATTCATTCAACTTCCTTTTAATATGAAACCAGAGGTGTTCAATAGGATTGAGGTCTGGGGACTGTGCAGGCCAATCCAGCAGAGCAATATTCTTGCTGTCCATCCATTTTTTGGCCTTCTTGGAGGTGTGCTTGGGGTCATTGTCCTGCTGAAAAATGATCTCCTCTTCAGAGATTCCACTCTCCTCCATGCTGGGCAGCAAATTGTCCTCCAAAATGGACACATACTGATCAGCATCCATCCTCCCCTCAACCTCTGCAAGTCTCCCCACACCTTCCCAACCCATACAACCCCAAACCATAATATTTCCTCCCCCAAACTTGACTGTGCCCTGAACCTCTCTTTCAATAAGCCCCTCACCCTTCTTTTTCCAGACCCATTCCTTGCCATCTGACCCAAACCTGTTGATTTTGGTCTCATCTGACCAAATGACCCTCTTCCAGTCCTCCACTGTCCATTCCCTGTGCTTCATAGCAAATGCCAACCGCCTCTTCCGATGTATGGCCTTTAAGAAAGGTCTTTTCTTCTTTGTTACAGCCTTGAATTCATGTTTTCTGAGAACCCTTCTCACAGTTTCTGGGGAGACAGGATTGGAGATGACAGTGTTGATGTGTTTGGTAGCCTGCACAGCATTGGAGGCTCTCCCTGAGGTGATTTGTGAAAGTATGTTTTGTGTGTTGGTGGGAGAAAGCTTGGATGGACGACCACCAGAAGAGAGATTGCGATGAGGAAGAAATTTTGAAGCACTCTGGAGACAGTTGGTTGGCTGACACCCAGGTTAGAGGCAATATGACGAGTGGAGTGACCATTGGAGGCCAGAGAAAGAATGTTTTCCTTGTGGGAAGAGGAGATAGGGCGCATGATTAATTATGGAGGCTGTTGAGGTTGGATTCTTCTTATACAACTTTCCTTGACAACCCATCAGGGTTCTATTCAAGTTCCATCAGTAAGTCATGACAACTAGTTACCATACAACCAGTGAAGCATTTGATTCTGATAATTGCCATAGGTACTCACAAAACTGATTCAATGAGTTGCCGATTTAATTTAATCATATCTCCATGGATTCTGATCTAAATCATACGATTCCTTTATATTCTGAAAGCCCTGAAGTAGGGCTTTCAATTATATACCAAAGGTTTAATTCAATTGGTATTCTTTGCAGAGTTATCTTGAAGGTATTCAAAAAGCAACAAACATTGAATCAGTTTTGTGAGGCACTGTACATCTGACACACCCTATACAACCATGTCTAGATTTATTGACCATACAATAATAATGCTACATGATGAATAGATATATTGGATGTGCGACCTGTCTCTCACTTTTCAACACCTGATCTATACATTGTACACCATTTTCTATTGTGTTGAGGCCTACTTACACTATGGAATAGCTGTACATAGGTGCTCTGATTGCATTGAGGGCATAAAATGATGATCTGTGCCCTGCATGAGTACATACTGTACTATTACGACCGGGTGTTCAGTCATGCGTCACAGCCATTTTTTTCTGATTTTTTTTTTGAATTTTTCTCGATTTATTGAGATTTTGGGGCTTTGTTGGAAAAACTTTTTGATCACGTGCATGAACACCTGGTCATAATAGTACAGTACATTTCTGCTCTTTTCACCATGATGTACCCCTGCTGTGGTGTCTGCATATCTTGACCCATATCCCCACATAACTGGAAATGAACCCCCAGAGAGTCCCCCAGTGGGGAGAGAGCTGTATCTCAAGGCAAGGTATGTGCTCCTGGTCACTCCACAGTCTGCCGACACTCAAGTCTTGCTTTTGCCAGTAAGCCATTGATTTGCTGATCGTCTTTTGCTGGTTTGTCATTGGTCTTTCACTGGTTTTTCACAGTGATGTTTTTCATCAGTCAATTATATGCCAAGCTGTTATTAGTATTGTTCTTTTCATTTGCAGTGTCTCAAGGCTTGCTTTCGCCGGCGGCCCATTCATTTGCCGATGGCCTGTCACCGTGTTGCTGTGTTGCCAGTTTGTTGCCGGTCTTTGGCAGGTTTTTCACCGTGGTGTCTTTTGCCAGTCAATGATATGCTGATCTGTCGTTAGCATCATTCTTTTAATTTGCAGTGTCACCAGCACTCAAGACTTGGTTTCGCCGGTGGCCCATTCATTCGCCGATGGCCTGTCGCCGTGTTGCCGGTTTGTTGCTGGTCTTTGGCCGGTTTTTCGCTGTGGTGTCTTTTGCCGGTCAATGATATGCCAATCTGTCGTTATCATCATTCTTTTCATTTGCAGTGTCTCAAGGCTTGCTTTTGCCGGTGGCCCATTCATCCGCCGATGGCCTGTCGCCGTGTCGCCAGTTTGTCGCCGGTCTTTGGCCGGTTTTTCACTGTGGTGTCTTTTGCTGGTGAATTTTTTGCTGATCTGTCGTTAGCATCGTTCTTTGTATATGGAGTGTTGCCGACACTCAAGGCTCGCTTTCGCCGATAGCCTTTCGCCGTGTCGCCGGTTTTTCGCCGTGGTTTGCCAGTTTTTCGCTGTGGTGTCTTTCGCGGTGAATTATTCGCCGATCTGTCGTTAGCATCGTTCTTCGTATATGGAGTGTTGCCGACACTCAAGGCTCGCTTTCGCCAATGGATCATCAATTCACCGATGGCCTGTTGCTGTCTTGCCGGTCTTTTCTTGCTGGTGTTTCGCCGTTTTGATGTTGTAGCCGGCAACATTTTTCCTTTGCCAGTGATATTTTTACTTTGCTGTTCGCCATGGCAAATTCACTGGTGCTGTAGTGAATTCACTGCTTCCGTAATTTACCATACACTGTATGTCTTCGCTGGACCATATATTACAATACAATGTAGGTTGAGTATGTGTTCGCTTCATAAGTGGAGTGTAGGGCGAGGTAAAATCTAACCCTAGTTGTGAGCAGAATTTCTCAAAAGTAACTTGAGGTAAGTTCTTTGTGAACATGTCCGCTCAGTCCCGGGAGTGAAGAAGAGCTCAACTATTTCATCTTCGACATACTCGCGTATAGAATGGTATCATATGTCAATGTGTTTAGTGTGTCCTATGGTCACAGGGTTTTGCCCATTGATAGTGATGGACAGGGGTAACCTGTGGGTAAAAAATCCATATCCGTACCCCTACCCTTGAAAAACCGTACCCCCTCGTCAAGGGCGAGGAAAACCCTCACCTACAGGTGAGGGCTTTCAAGGGTATGCAGGGGTACAGAATACCTGTGGGACAGCACACAAGGGTAGACATCCTTGGTGCTATGCAGCCTGTCTCTCACATACTACACCCACCCTGTCATGGACCTCCCAGCCCACCTCCCCTTCTCTAGCCACTGCCTTCACCTCCCACGCCATTTGGCGGATGGGTAGGTGGTGGCAGTGGGTGAGTATGGGAGGGTGGGGAATGGTGAGGGCCGTTAGGCAAGAGGGTGTGAGTGGGGCCATTGGGCATGAAGGGGGGCTGTTGGGCATGAGTCGATGCAAGTAGGGGCTGTTAGGCAGGATGGGGAACCATTGGGCAAGAAGGGGGACCGTTATGCACGACGGGGGGCCGTTGGGCATGAGTCGACACAAGTGGGTGTGAGTCGACAAGAGTGGGCATGAGTCAACACAAGTGGGCATGAGTCGATGCATGTAGGGGCCGTTGGGTGCGAAGGGGGGCCATTGGGTGTGAGTAGGGGGGATAAAAGTATCAACATCAACATCAACTTGTTGATTGTTGATTGTTTGGCTCAACCAAACATCATGTGACCCTCCAAACCCGTCTGAACGGTGCGGGTTTTAGGAGGGTAAGAAATTCTGACCCTCACCCTTACCCTCCCTTACCCTTCACCAAAACCCTGAGGGGTTTGTGTACCCTTGTCCATCACTACCCATTGAAGATGGACCCTTGATTATCACCATTGATAGGGATGGGTGTCACTTTTGGAAGTCAGAGTTCGCCAAACATGTTGACTATCCATTTACAGACTTTAGTGCAGTCTGAAAGAGCCATATACTTGGCTTCTGTGGACGAGTGAGCGATTGTCTTTTGACAATGTGATTGCCAGATGATAATGCCATTGGCAAGTTTCAGATACATAGAATCCTATTTGCGACTTTCTGTTAGAGGGATCTGATGCCCAATCAGAATCTGTGTATGCAACTAGGCCCGTCATTGATGCACCTCTAAAGCTCAGGCAATAGTCCTGCGTCCCTGCAAGGTACTTGCATATGTAAAGAGACTTATCAAGATGCTCTTGGGATGGGTTGCCTGACATCTGCAACATCTTTGCGACTGCAAAGGCTATGTTGGGCCATGTACCCAAAGATAGATACAACAGGGATCCAATCACTGATTGGAATTGGGATCAAATTTCTGGGTTCAACTCCCCCTGGTTTGGTACTGGGTAATACCCTGTGGGTAATGGAGTAGGGGCTGGCTTGGCATTTATCATGCCGAAGCATTCAAGGACCTTTTTCAGGTATGCTACTTGGTTGATCTTAATGGTGCAACCTTCCTGGTGAATAGTCATGCCAAGGAATTCTTTTGCGTGACCTAGGTCTCGGCAATCCCAGATTTTCATGAACTCAGCTTTCTTCTTCTGGGTCAGGCGCTGGTTCAGGCCTGCGAATAAGAAATCATCGACATAGATCAGGGCAATGACCAAGTTGCCTGTCTTTGTGTCACGGTGTATGAGTACTCCACTGTCTGAGAAGATGCAGACAAATCTGAGCATTTTCATCGACTGGACCAATTCAATCCACCAGGCTCGTGCTGCCTGTTTAAGTCCATAGATGGCTCATAATAAGCATAACACCATGTGTTTGCTTCCTTCATGTTATGCTTAACAAACCATTCCAAGGTTCGGGCAGAGTATGCAGGAAGTGGAAAGGCGAAGAGCAAAGTGATTGCTAAATCTAAGGAATGTAGCTATGGTACATGGGGTTTATATAGTACTGGCTACGAGCGGTAGCGAGTGAGTCAGTAGCTGCGGAAGGCAGTGCGGATGAGTCAGTAACTGCGGAAAGGCAGTGCGAAGTGAGTCAGTGCGGGAGCGAAGTATACTAAAGGAGAATGGTAGAGTAAAGGTAAATGAATAAGCGGTCCGATGAGTCAAAGAAATGACGAAGGTACAATGCATGGGAAAAGTGCGTAGCATACAAACCGGTAAGTCCGTAACATGTTCCCCTCCTCAAGCTCTGTGTCCTCACAGAGTCATTGTCCCCATCCTCCGGCATTGTTGTTGTTTGTCCAGGAGCCATTCTCCTTGAGGCTCCAATCGTCTATTAACTCTTCGTTGATGGCGACGGCGAGTTCGAGACTCCGGACGGCCAGTCGGATGCGCTGGTTTTCAATGACCAGCATACGGGTGTAGTTCCCGAGGATTTGTTTTTCTTCGGGGGTTGGTGTGACGGGGAGGTCGGATAAAGAATGAAGGCGGATGTGCATCTGTCGATGCAGGATGTCAGCGAGCGAGGCTTCTAGCGCGTGGATCTGGTCTCTCATGGAGAGGGCTTCACCCATGAGGGCAGTGATGGTGGGGTTGGTTTCAGCGGATGTGGTGGTGACGGTGGTGTTGGACATGGTGCGGAGGATGTTGGAGAGATAGAGGAAGAATGGGGTAGTTATATTGAAGACGGAGCGGGGAACTCGGTGTGTGGTTGACTGATGAGGTCGATACTGTCATGGGTTTTGAGAACTCGTCTTTTATTGTGGTCGAGACGGGTTCTGCCGATGGAAATCACAGATCAAATCTTGAGCGTTCTGAACATTAGCTCGAGGTTCCCATGTGTTCTCTTCTGGGCCATATGCTTCCCACTGGACGAGGTACTGGATCTTTCCGCGGAACTTTCGAGAGTCCAGGATCATAGACACATGGTACTCTTCTCGTCCTTCGACGATGATCGGATCAGGGGCTGGTTTCTTTTTCTGGATGGCGTACTTCGGAGTTTCATATGGTGACAACAGGGTCTCGTTGAACACAGGGTGAATCATCTTCCAAGTCTTCAGAAGATCAAGAAGGTACGCGCTAGCTCCTTTCTTCTCTAGGACTTTGAATGGTCCATGTCAGAGTGCATCAAGTTTCTTTGAGGGTCGATCGGTCCTGATGTTAGTCCCTTCCAGCCACACCTTGTCTCCGATGTGGTAGTCCCGAGACGGACTTCGCCGTGTGTCAACTGTCTTCTTCATCTGATCCTGTGCTTGTTTCAGCGCAGCATTGGCTTCTTCTCATGCCTGTTTGAGTTTTTTCAAGAAGTCGTTGGCGGCCGGATTGGTATCTTCTAACACGAGTTCTCCCTTCCACGGATGTAAACCATAGTTGAGGTAGAATGGGGTGTGCTTCGCTGCCTGATGTTCTTTGTCATTGTACTGGAACTCTGCGATTGCGATCCATTCAGCCCAATCATCCTGTAGATGGTTGACAAAGTTTCGTAAGAATGCTTCTGTTTCCTGATGCGATCGCTCAGCCTGTCCATCAGTCTGTGGGTGGTACGCGGTGGACAGGTTCCTCTTGATCCCTAACATGCGGCAGAGTATCTCCATGAACTTCGCGGCGAACTGCAGTCCCCTATCGCTGATGATCTTCTTGGGGATCCCATGAAGCTTCCATATCTGATCCCGATAGATCTTGGCTAATCCTTCAGCCGATAGTTCCACGGTTGTCGGAATGAGGTGAAGCATCTTTGAATGTCTATCCGTGATGACCAGAATTGCGTTTTTTTCCATCAGATTCTGGTATTGGTCCCACAACGTCGATTCCTATGTCTTCCCATGGGTGACTTGGCGCTGCATGGGGATGTAGCGGAGCATGTCGCTTCTGTCAGTTGATCTTGTTGCATTGACAAGTGTCGCAACCCTTCACGTACTTCTTCACATCATGCAGTATGGTAGGCCACCAGTAGGTGCGAGTGAGGAGTTCATGTGTCCGGTACTGTCCTGGATGTCCAGCCACTGGTGCATCGTGCGATTCAAACATCAGTTCTTGACGCAGTTGTGGGTCTGGTGGAACATAGACTTGTTCGCCTGCATATGTGATGCCATTTTCCTGTTGATACCAATGAGGATTCTTCTTTAGACCCTGGGCTACTTCTGTCTCCATGCGGTTTGAACCCTTGATGCGTGCAATCCACGGATTTTCGATGGTCGTGACGTTTCCAATTTTGATGGAATCAGATGTCTCACCCCCTTCAAAGAATTGTTCCTCCGTGAACATCTTCATTTGTACCACATCTTCTGATTCCAACCGTTTCAAGAATAGTCCTTCCTTGAGCATTTGGTCACTGTCCTGTGGTTCGAGTTCCACTTCATACCAGGGTAAGCGTGACAGGATGTCCGCTTTCGCATTGGTTTTGCCGGGCACATGCCATAATTCGAAGTCATAGTCTTGTAACTTCATTCTCCAGCGTCGCTGTCGTTGATTCAGGTCCTGAGGACGACGGAAATATTCCAGGTTTTTGTGATCGGTCAAGATTTCAAAACGTTCCCTGGCTTTGAGCAGATAGTGTCTCCAATCTTTTAATGCTTCCACGACTGCCAGAAGTTCCTTGTCATATATTTCGTAATTCTGTTCGGCCGCGGACATGGTCCGCAACAAGAACGCGATGGGGTGCCATTTGTCGTCTTGCTTCTGAGAGAGTACTGCTCCAATTGCATAGCCCGATGCATCGGTTTCAACCCTGAACTGTCCCTCTGGTTTCGGTAATGCCAAGACCGGTGCCGATGTAATTGCCCATATGAGACCTTCAAAAGCTTGCTGCTCTGTTGGTCCCCAAGTAAATGCCGTACCGCCTGTGAGCACGGTGAGAGGCTTTGCGATGTTTGAGTACCCTTCAATAAATCGTCGATAGAAGTTAGCAAATCCAAGGAACTTCTGAACTTCCTTTTTTGATGTGGGTGCTCGCCAGTTTCGAATTGTATCCACCTTCTCAGTTTCCATCTCAACACGTCCCTCACCAACCACATATCCCAATATAGGACATTTCGTTACTTCCCATAAACACTTCTTCTCCTTTAGGAACAAATCATTGTCCGATAGGATCTGTAGGATTTCTTCAGTGTTTCGCGCGAGTTCTTCCTTGGTTTTACCGATAACCACGATGTCATCCATGTAGATCACGCAGATACGTCAGCGGATCTGGTCCCAGAATAGACTAGCCATCATTCAAGAAAACATTCCCGGGGAGTTGCAAAGACCAAAGAACATGACCAATGGTTTGAACAATCCTCAACTGGTGAGGAAGGCAGCTTTCCATTCATTGCCCTCCTTGATCCGGACGTTGTTATAGCCCCACATGATGTTCATTTTATTGAAGTAGGCCGCATCTTTCAGTACGTCCAAGAGATCGGATATTCGTGGGAGTGGGAACTTGTCTTTGACCGTGAATTTATTGACCATGCAGTAATCTTGTACCAATCATTTGAAACCATCCTTCTTGTTGATGGAGGAGCGGGGGGAGGCATAAGGGGATTTGGACGGGCAGATCTTTCCTGTTGCTAGACCCTCGTCAATGAATGCGTCCAGCTCCTCTTGTTCCTTTTGTGTCATAGGATATGTATTTCCCCCTAGTTCCTTTGGTGTGTCCGGTGTAAGTTTGATACCATGGTCCCACTCCCTCTCCTTTCGGATCTTATCAAAGTTCTCCTTCTTGAAGAAATGAGCAAATCGTTCAACAGGGTCGTTTGGTTGTGGGAGGTGGTGTGGGAGTGATGGCTTCCAAAATAGGGTCTCCAGGCTTCCATTTCTGATCCGACTTTTTGGGTGCATCTTTGTTGCACACCTCAACCATGCGAACCCAGTGTTTGCAACCATCAAGGTTAATCCTGAAATCCGAGTGTTTGGTTCGACATGTTGTTGGGCACCGGTTAAATGTTACCGCGCCGGTTGTCCAATTGATTGTGGGGTTGTGGTGTACCAACCAGTCATGTCCCAAGAGCATGTCCGTTCTCCCAATGTCCAGTACCCTTGCTTCCATGGTTTCCTGATGTGCTCCCAAATCCAGCTTGACTTCGGCAAGTTGGCTCGCTTTCTGTTGTTGGTTTGGTGATCCATCCGCATTTAGAATTGCTATGGGCAGTATTCCTCGCGTGGGGAGGTTCTGTTCGCATACTATTCTGGGATGGATGCATGTGCGTTCACATCCACTGTCAACCTCAGGTTGGATGACCTTTGGTCCTCGTCGTGTTTTGAGCTGAGCTAACAGCCTGATCTCTTGTTGTTTCGGAGG
This sequence comes from Entoloma clypeatum, assembly GCA_963565915.1. Taxonomy (NCBI): domain Eukaryota; kingdom Fungi; phylum Basidiomycota; class Agaricomycetes; order Agaricales; family Entolomataceae; genus Entoloma; species Entoloma clypeatum. Next base: position 1,334,948 of record OY751490.1, on the reverse strand, counting down.
TTTATCTCCCTTCACAATCTTAGTCGACGCAGCGGCTCGCTTGGCAGGGATGACATAGGTTCTATTGTCTGCAGTCATACAAGGCAAGCAAGTCCGTTTAATAGATAAGGGTCGCGACTTAGCGTCGTTTAATCGGACCCTTCGGGAAAATCCTTCTCATCGGCTTCTAAGATTGTGGTTTCATCATTCTCGGCATCTTCCTCGGACACCTTCCTAATCCTTCTGGAGTTCTTCTTCGGCTTGCGGCAGTTGCGCGCGATATGGCCTTCTTGGTCACAGTTGAAACACTTGCGACCATCTTTCTTCTTTGGAGCGCTACAGTCTTTAGCCAGATGACCGAAGCATTGACAGTTGTAGCAACGGGCTACTCCTGCTTTGTCAATCTCCATGGCTTTGCCCTGACCACCATAAGTGGTACCCAATCCGGTGCGCATGTCGCCACCACCTCGGATGACCAGTGTGTGTCCTTCCATCTATCGTCCCTTGTTTCGGATCTCCTTTGCATAATCGGTGTACGTCTTGCCATCGCTGGCCACTTGTTCAGAGATTCTGCGGTTGACGTTTTTCTCTAGGATGTATTTCCCAGTTTCCTCACCAAGGTTTGACAGTTTCAAGAGTTCTTCAAATTCATCCAAGAATTCATCAACAGTGCGTTTCTCTTGTTTCAGGATTTCGAGTCTCGCTTTGGCAGCGACCGACTTGTTGGCGATGGAGAATTGTGTGGCGATATCATCGGAAAAACCTAGCCAGGTGATGTTCTCGTTGTCAACGGCAAGAGCGTCTAACTTGTTACTGGCCCAGTGCCTGCCGGACCCTTCCATCATGCGGGATAGTACCGCAAGAATCTTCTGATCGTCTGTGAGGCTCTTTTGGAACCTGATGTATAGTTTGGCGGCTTTCCACCACTCGTCAAAGGTGTATCTGTCCTTGAACATCCCAGGATCCTTGATGATCTTGGATGTATCCATTGTTTGTACAGCCGGAGCTTCTGCCATGTTTAGAGTCTGCGGAGGAGAAGAGGAGTCGGGTTGTTGGGATGAAGATGGGGTTCGGGATACAGGTAAGGATTGAAAATGAGTCCCTGTTCTAGGCATCTGTTCGATTTCTGACTGCGCGGAGTCAAAAGTAAATTCGTCAGGGGACTCGTCGGCAGAATCAGTGGCAAAACGTTCAGAGTATTTCCTCTGTAAATCTCTAAGGAATCTCTGTTCCTGCGCATCTGTTGGTCTCGAGAAGGGGTCAAGTCTCTCGTTTCGTGCCCAGCAGTTGTACTCGGTTTGTTGTTCTTCGATGGTGAAGTGGGCGTAGATCTGCTGCTTCGAGTAAGACGTGATGATGTGGCTCTGGGACGTCTCAATGTGAGCGTCCTAATCAATCTTCTGATAACGGTTGTCTGGACACCGATAAACTCTCTGATCTCTGTGATCCGACCTGTCTGAGGTCCTTCTTGAACGCGAAAGCTTTCGAGTTCGTTCTGTCGGGCGTTGTAACGCGCGATCTGGTGTTGCCAAGCAAGATGGATGCTCTCTGCTATCTCGCCGTGGGGGCGATGCTCGTCGTTGTCTAGTTCTTCGTCAAGCACCTGCTGTAGGATGCGACGGATCTCCGATTCAATGTACTGCTGGATGAGTGTAAAATCGATACTGTCTGAGGACTTAGCTTCTCCTGTCGGGCTTCTGGCGTGCTGAATGGGTCACTGGTGAAGTCTTCAAAGAAGCGCGACGTCTTGACTCGTCTGGTAGTTGCTCTCTTTGCTCTGGGCGAACCTAACCAGATTTAGCAACTTGTTATGCTTAACAAACCGTTCCAAGGTTTGGGCAGAGTATGCAGGAAGTGGAAAGGCGAAGAGCAAAGTGATTGCTAAATCTAAGGAATGTAGCTATGGTACATGGGGTTTATATAGTACTGGCTACGAGCGGTAGCGAGTGAGTCAGTAGCTGCGGAAGGCAGTGCGGATGAGTCAGTAACTGCGGAAAGGCAGTGCGAAGTGAGTCAGCACGGGAGCGAAGTATACTAAAGGAGAATGGTAGAGTAAAGGTAAATGAATAAGCGGTCCGATGAGTCAAAGAAATGACGAAGGTACAATGCATGGGAAAAGTGCGTAGCATACAAACCGGTAAGTCCGTAACACTTCACCACAAAGCCTTCAGACTGCTTCATGTAAATTTGCTCATCAAGCTTCCCATAAAGGAAAGCTGATTTGACGTCAAGCGCCAAGATCACCCAATTCTCAAGCGCAGCTAAGGCGAGAATAATTCAAACAGTTTTGTACCAAATGACTGGGGAGAATGATTCATAGAAGTCAATGCCTTCGACTTGTGAGAATCCTTTGGCAACTAATCGTGCCTTCTTGCGACCATCCAATTTGATCGCAAATACCCATCGGTTCTGTATCACTTTACAACCTTTTGGTAGGTCAACCAACTCAAAGACTTTGCACTTGTTGAGGGCCTCTAATTCCTCTTGACAGGCACATTTCCATTTCTTCTGCAACACATCAGGCATGTGTGTGATGTCCCTATATTGGTTTGGAAGTTTGCTTGTGACAGGGACCGTGTGTTTCAGCAGGTATGTTGTAAGCTCTACTCCCCCTTCCTGACACAAGCGAGTGAGGTAATCCTCAAACTCCTCATTATCCCCTTCAGGGGTGGAAATGTCCATATCTTTGTTTCGATCAGATGCAACATTGTCAGTGTTTGATGGCACACGCTTCTTGACTTGTTACCATGACATGCACAGCCACTTCCTGGTCACAGTCTCTCTTGTTGTTGAGCCCCCCCGCTCCATCGTACTCTCTGATCCTCTTGCTATCGCTCTCCTAGGTGAAACACTCGACTCACCGCAATATGGCTCCAAAGCCAATCCCCAGATCGGCTGCAATCCCCTCCGACAACCCAAGACCTCCTCCTCAAACGAGGTCGTCCACATCTCAGAAATCTGACTGGTCTGCGGCCCCCACTGTCCCTGTGGGAGCCTCTGCCACGACCCTGCCAAGGCCGCTGCTGCACCGCCATCCACCCTTGCTCCCGTCGGCCCCCCTGGTGGCCGATACAAGAAAAAGACGCCCTCCGCTTGTCCTTCCTCACCACAGGACAGCAACATCTCCACGGGATCTGCTGGGTCTGTCACCCCTCGCCCTCCATCCCCCACCTCAGACGACTCCAACAGCTTGGATCGCCCCCCCTTCTCTGCCCCTGCCGCCTGTTGAGGCGACGCTAAGTCAAACGACGTCGCGAGCCCAAACTTAAGAACGAAGTGGAAAATGTGAAGTGAACTGAATTGCCCAGAGACCCAGCGGGAATCTCAAGAGAACAAGCTATCGAATACAAGTGAAAGTACTCTACTTATATATGTAAATTCCATGAGGCTGCGTTGTGGCAGCGTCATGCTGCGTGATAATGATAAGATGTCCTCATGTGCGATATGATGTAGATAAGATAAGATCGAGATAAGATAAGATAAAGTGAAAAGTGAAAATACGATCATAACATTACCCCCTTTCTAGATCTCGACTTCCAGGCGAGATATGATGTCGTCCGGGGTGTTCGTGAAATTTTCATATGGTTTAAATTCCAATCCTTCAAAGATGTTTGCGCGTAAACGCCGAGGTGCATTCGGGTTTAATTTAAAGAAGTCCTCCACCGCTTCCTTGGCATGTTCTAGGTGATCCTCGGGTTCCCACGTGTTGTGGTCCTGAGTCAGACCCTCCCATTGCACTAAATATTCCAGTTTTCCTCTCTTCAACCTTGAGTCAATAACTTTTGCGACATCGTACTCCTCTTCGCCATTGATAACTATCGGGTTTGGTGCCTGCACCCTTTGTGACATAAATAGTGGTTCCTTAAATAATCGGACTCGTGATACATTGATGACCGGGTGGATTTTCCATGTTTTCGGTAATTTAAGTTCTACGGCGTGTGACGAAATGATTTTGGTTACGGTATAGGGTCCAATCCATCGTTCGGCAAGTTTCTTTAAGGGTCGGTTCAACTTCAGGTCTTTAGTCGATAACCAAACTTTGTCGCCAACTTGATAAACTGGTGCATCACCCCGTTTCAGGTTCGCATACCGTTCCATCTCTTCTCGTGCTTTTACTAGCGCCGCTTCCGCCTCCTCATGAATCTTCTTCATTCGTTCTGCGAATTCTTTTGCCGGTTCTGACTTTTCTGCCCTCCGAGGTTCTACGCCCATCCTAGGGTTAAACCCATAATTTACAAAGAACGGCGAAAACTGAGTTGCCATGTGAATTTTATTATTATAGGCGAACTCCGCGGTTGCCATCCATTCGGGCCAATCTGTTTGCCGATGGGAAATAAATGATCTTAGATATTGTTCCAACTCCTGGTTGATGCGTTCCGTCTGTCCGTCTGTTTGCGGATGATACGCCGTTGATAATTTAGTTGTGATCCCCAATATTTTATTTAGTTCCTTCATAAATATTGCCGCAAATTGTGGTCCTCGATCTGACGTTAATGATTCTGGCAATCCATGAAGTTTCCAGACTTCGTCCCGATATAGTTTAGCTAATCCTTCTGCTGAGACTTCATCGCGTGTTTTGATAAAGTGTGATTGCTTTGTTGATCTGCAAGCCACGACTAATACTGCGTTGTACCCCTGAGCTTCTGGGAGTCCTACGATAAAATCTGCTGTAACATGTTTCCATGGTCCTGCATGTTCCGTGTTTGCTTTTAATTTACCGGCTAGCGGTTGAGGCACGTTTTTTGATCGTTGACATCTGTCGCAGCCCTCGACGTATGCTTTGACCATGTTTGTAATACTAGGCCACCAATAATTACGTGTAACCAATTCCAGGGTCTTCCACTGCCCTGGGTGTCCTGCAACTGGGTTGTCGTGGTGTAATTTAATTATTTCCTCCCTGAGTTCCTGACTTTTCGGAACATAAACCTTTCCTCTATGTAACCAGAGTCCCTGCTCTTCATGCCATTCATCTGCGCGCAATGTTTTGGTATTTGTTTTCTTTAACTCTTCCACTGCTTTCAACACTTGTTCGTCAAACTCCTTGGCATCCCTGATGCGTTTTAATAGTTTACTTTCTTCTCCATCAATAAGTATGTGACCTCGATCCATTGCTCGCAAGTGGAAGTATTCCGGTTTTAATAATGTTACGTCTTCGTTGTCATTTTCCACCCCCTTTCTATGATCGACCCTTCTCGAAAGAGCGTCCGCCTTTCCCATTGAGGTGCCAGCTTTGTGTATTAATTTAAAGTTGAAGCGTGTTAGATACAACGCCCAGCATGCTTGTCTGCGATTAAGCTTTCGTCCCTGCATGAAGTACTCGAGGTTTTTATGATCGGTCCAGATCTCGACCTCATGTTTGGCTCCTTCAAGGTGGTGTCTCCATGCTTCCAGCGCTCGAATTATACCCAGCATTTCTTTATCGTGTACGTCGTAATTTCGTTCCACATCATTTAATCCTTTAGATAGAAAGGCACATGGCCTCCATTTCTCATCCTCGCATTCCATAGATAGAATTGCTCCTGTAGCAAAGTCCGATGCGTCTGATTCTACTCTCAACTTCCGATCCGGATCGGGAGATACTAATATAGGTGCCTCCGTAAATAATTTCTTTAGCATATCAAATGCTTCCTCCTGTTCCTCTTTCCAATTCCAGATTGTTTCTTTCCTTGTTAATTTATGTAGTGGCCCTGCCACTTTAGAGAAGTCCTTGACAAATCTTCGATAGAAATTGGCCAATCCTAGAAACGACTGGACTTCTTTGACTTTTGTTGGTTTCGGCCATTGTTTGATGGCGTCTACTTTTGAAGGATCCATTCGAATTCCGTCTTTCCCAATAATTAACCCTAAGAACTCTATTTCGTCTCGGTCAAAGAAACATTTTCCTGGTTTTAAGAATAAGTCGTTTTCTCGTAATCTTTTTAGAATTTCCTCCACAATTTCACTGTGTCCTTTTTCTCCTTCAGTTGCTACCAATATATCATCGATGTAGATAACTACGTCTCCTTGATCAATCAAGTCTCTAAATATGTCGTTCATCATAGTTTGAAACGTGCTTGGGGAGTTATTTAATCCGAAGAACATAACTGTTGGTTCGAAAGCTCCATCTGGGGTTGTGAATGCCGCTTTCCACTCGTCTCCTTCTTTGATGCGTACATTGTTATACCCCCATCTGAGGTCCATTTTGGTAAACCTTTTCTTTCCCTTTAATTTATCGATCAATTCCGGAATCAACGGGAGTGGATAATTATTGCGAACGGTCCAGCTGTTAATGTGTCGGTAATCCTGTACCATTCGTTTCTTTCCGTCTTTTTTGGGTATAAAGAATACTGGCGAAGTTTGTGGTGACTTGGTAGGTCGAATATATCCTTTGCGTAATTGATCGTTTACAAATTCGGATACTTCTTTCCTTTCATCCGGTGACAGGGGATAGACTTTGGCCTTTTTTGGTACGAAATCCGGTTTTAAGTCTATAGCGTGGTCCCATGGTTTCCTGACTGGTAATCTCTCCGATGCTTTCTTTTCAAAGACTGATAAATATTTGTGATATTTCCGGGGGACAACCTGTTCTGCCGGTACTTCATCTGAGGGTTCTCCTTTGGCTGCCCTGAGCGTGTGGATTACTTCCTCCTCCATTTCTTCCTCATTTCCTTCTACTACTTCTTCCATTCTTCCGCCCCATCTGGTTCTTGCAGTTTTATTTAAATAACGTGTTCGACGCATGCCACATTCTTCTGGACATCTTGATAATTTAATTTCCGCCTTTTCCCAATCGATTTCTGGATTATGGCGTTTCAGCCAGGTATGTCCAACAATAATTTTAGCTTTCCCTAGGTTGCATGCCTCAAACACGGCTATCTCCACATGTCCTTTATACCGCATAGCCATGACTGCTTCATGCGTGATCGAACCTCCTTGGTTAAGCGTGCCATCAACGTTGTAGACCCGAATGGGGAAAGGTAGTTCCCTTAATTTAATGTTGTTCCTTTTGGCGAAGTCCAGATCTATGAACATCCCTGTCGCCCCTGAGTCTAATAATGCTTCAACATCAAATGTGCGTTTGTCCTGCAACGTTTCCAGCGTGATTTTCATCATAAGCTCCTTTTCCAGAGAAGCGGATTGAATAAAAGATGGTTCCCCCATAGAGTCCGTTTGCCTAGTTAAATTATCTGATTCTTTGTCACAGGGAATTAAGCATTCATCCGTAGGGGACGAACCAAGCCTCGTTTCTGAGGGCTCCCCAATGATATAGTTTACAAGTGTATCTAAGTCCGATTCATCTTTTTTTGGTTTTTCTTTCCTACTAGGTTTATCTAATAGTATTTTATTGTACGTAACTGCAGCATCCGTAAGTTTCTGAAACCAAGATTTTACAATGTCCTTATGTACGTAAGAGTCTATAGGCAAACATTCATATTGATTTGTCAGAGCCAGCGGGGGATTTACTGGTTGACGTTCACAAAACCCTGCTGCCCAGCAGCTTGTCTATTGTTCTGACCATTGGGATTCGGCGCAGGCGCGCCAATCACACCCCTTGGTCCATTTGCAGCTTGTCGTGCTTGACGCCTTGCCATGATTTGTCGTAAGATTTCTTCTTCCTCATGTTCGTCGATTTGTTCAATCACAGCCGCTCGCACCTTGCGTTGTGGCTGTCTGCATTCCCGGGCGAAATGCCCCTGTCCTCCGCAATTGTAACAATTACCAGGCGCTCGGCGCTGGTTTCTATCAACCTCCATAGCATTGGGATCTCGGCGTCCCTGACCTTGCTGTCCGTTTTGCTGCAGGGCTCGGTACCCCCCGTTCTGTTGTTGTCCAAATGGTCGCTGCTGATTCTGTTGGTTTGCGGGCCGATTGCCCCAACCGGTTCTCTGCTGTCCAAAATTGTTGCCGGTCCTCATGCCCGGTCTTGCCGCATAAGTTTCCTCTGCTCTTCCGATTGCTAAAATTTCCTCACACGTGTCTTGCACGGTGGTCTGTCGTCTTCCCTGCTGGAACATTTGTTGTATGATCGAATCCTTGGTGTTCCTTTCTAGCAGAGATATCCCATGCATTTCCTCAATTTGGCCTTTGATGACCAACGTTCCAAATTGTGTAATAAAATCGTCCACCCGCATGTTTCCTTGTTTAAAGGTTTCGATTTTGGCACGTGCCCATTCTATTTCTGTTGCTGATTGGAATCTTGATGTCACCTCTCTCATTAATTGCTGGAACGTGGGCCATTGTTCTGATTCCATGCACTGCCTCAAGCGTGTTTCCCCATAGGTGCCGGCGGTAGCGCCTTCCAGGCGAGACCATACTGCAATGCAAATTTCTTCCTGTCCTTGGAACAGGTCCCGATTGACCCTGATCCATGCCAGCATCTTTGTCCACCATACTCCGAACGTTGCCTTGGCCCCATTGTACCTGCCGGGGTCTGCAGCGATTTCTAGTCGTCTTCCATTGGGACGCGGGGCGGCGGGATTATGAGCGGGAGGAGGGAGAGGGGGATTGGGAAGGGGATTGTCGAACTCGTCGTCGTTGTTGTCGGCCATGTTGTGTGAGCAATAGTGCTTTGTAGCGGGCGCGCGACCCTGTTCTGCTACTTAAGCGAAAAAGAAAACCTAAAAAAAGAAAACCCAAAGAACGATCTGTTTACCCAGGCAGCCGAAATGCCCGAATGAAGGAAGATCTGGGAAAAATGAAAACCACGCGGTCAACACCCCTACGCGCGCTGGTTCTGTCGAATCCGGGAAAAGATCGGGGGTTGGAACACCTTTTGAGAACTAAACGTGCGCGACCTTCTTTTCCAAGTCGCCACACGCGCCAGCAGCTTTCCCGAAGGTCAGTTGCGTCGGCCTTTGGTCACCTCGACACGGGACGGGCTCAACGTTTCCCTGTGTGTCTCGAACGGCAACGCTAGTTATAGTGGGTGCACCAAGCGTTTCTCTTCTTATCCCTGAAGTCCGGGAGGTCCCCCTTAACGCTAGGGTCCGCGTGTAATGGCGAGGTGTGACTTTTAACGCAAAAGCACGAAACGGCGGGGATAGTGATGGTGATGTGGGAAGTGTGTGTGTTTGGGCGGGCGATGATGATAAGAGCTTGTTCTTCTGTTGAGGCGACGCTAAGTCAAACGACGTCGCGAGCCCAAACTTAAGAACGAAGTGGAAAATGTGAAGTGAACTGAATTGCCCAGAGACCCAGCGGGAATCTCAAGAGAACAAGCTATCGAATACAAGTGAAAGTACTCTACTTATATATGTAAATTCCATGAGGCTGCGTTGTGGCAGCGTCATGCTGCGTGATAATGATAAGATGTCCTCATGTGCGATATGATGTAGATAAGATAAGATCGAGATAAGATAAGATAAAGTGAAAAGTGAAAATACGATCATAACACCGCCCGCATCGTCGATCCTGTAGAGACCGCCCTGGCAGACTCTGCAATGACCATTGACGCCCCCAGCATGCCGGGAACTCTAGGCTACAACAGCGAACTTGCAGGTCCCTGCATGTTGCAAGGCACCACGGACACGTTGTCGTCCGACTTCAACGCCGCCCTCGCTTCCGTTGCCTCTGTAAGGGATCTGGTCACCTGGACCGCCTCCCAACACCGGTCTATTGACCAAACCACTGCAGACCAGCTCTGCACTGCTACAGCCTCCCTCATCCACACTCTTGTGGATGTCAGAGCACTCACCGAGTATGCTGCAGGAGATGACCCCTCCGGCGTGCGTCTCACTGGACCTCCCCCATAACGGCCTCCTCTTGTGCCCAACGGCCCCCAACAGTCTCCTCTCACCTCCAACAGTCTCCTCTCATCTCCAACAGTCTCCTTTCACCCCCAACAGGATCCTTGTGTGTCCAATGGCCATCTTGCATCTCCAATGGCCTCCTCTCATGCCCAACAGCCGCCAACAGTCTCCTCATGTGCTCAACGGCCCTTGCGTCTCCAACGGTCTGCTCTCACATCCAACGGCCTCCAATGACCTTGTCTCATGCCTTTTTTTAAATTTTAATTATTATTATTATCAGATTTATTGTGCTGGAGGAACTGAGTTCCTATGGTACACATTACAAGTGGACAGGTAGATAAGCGGACAAGCATGGTGTAGGCAGTGTGTTAAGTCAATGCTCAGGTTATTCCAGCATGCTCCATGTGTCAGAACTACAAGAGCTGCAGAATGCCATGAGAAAGGTGTGGCATTTCGTGTGAGTGGTGGGTCGTGTGGGTGGGCTACAGGTCCACAGAGCGGAAAGGGTAGGGGCGACCTCGATGGGTGCCTACCTGTTGGGGGGGGGGGGTTAGGGAAGGGTATATGTTGGTAGGGGGGGGGGGTTGGGGGACAGGGGGCAGGATGAAGGGGCGTGACAGGTGTTAGCGGCTGGTTCGGATATCTTGCGTGGTGGTAGATCAAGTGCACCTCGATCTGTACATACAACATTAATGATTATGTGGATCTTTAATCCCACATCATTGTGTAGCGCGATGAGCTAGCAGATCCGGGCGATAATACCCCGATGATCGCGATGCCCATCCGCCTCCATACATGTGTCTACCAGTTAACTCTGTGTATGATGTTAAACGTGGAATAGGGGTCTGATGGACCCTAGTGGAGTAAAACACATGTTGCTGTGTCCCTGTTTCATCTAAGATCCAGTGATTTGACATGTGACTGACACATTCTATTTTCAGTCTTTTGCGCTCTCACCCTTCACATCAAAACATGTCTTCTTTTGATTACAAATCCGCTGTCGTCAAGATGACCAGCTCTAACTGGAAGAAGTGGAGCGATAAGATGACAGGGTTTTTACAGTTTGAAGGGACCTGGATGCTCGTATCCGGGGACTGGTTACAGCCAACCTCCCTGACAGCCGCTTCGACGTCTGAACAATGAAAGGAGTTCCGCGAGTGGAAGGAGAAAGACTTGAAAGCACGTGGTGCGATTGTCTTATCTCTGGTGGAATCTGTACAACAGAACAAAGAAAAGGCAAAGGCAAAGGAGACACTGTCGAACAATTCCAGTGATCAAAACAAGAAGCAGCTGTTCGTACCCAAAAAGGAAGGGTCGCGGAGTTGGAAAAAGGCCCAACGCGCCCAAGAGGCCGCTGCAGGTGACACCGCCGGCTGCTCTCATGTTGCCTCGTCGGCAATGACTATGAATCTGCTGACACCTCCCTTCACCACTGTCACAGGCTTGGGACGCGTCATTCCCCCCAACAATCTTCTACTCCAACAACTGACCCCCGTCGTCGTCCTCCTCTCGAATTGTGGTTGACATCTAGTCCCGCTGAACATATCATGACTGCTGGTGTGAGAGAACTCCTCAATTGCATGACAAACACGTCTGCGCAACACTTCACAGGTGCTCCGGTTAATCAACCGTCGATGTACCCTGAGATGCAGGCAGTGCGCGACGTTGTCACATCTCTTGGCATTGTGGGAACCCTCCTTCACCGCTGTTGCCGGCTCTTGACATGTCATTCCCTCCCAACAATCTTCTACTTGGATGACTGACCCTCGTCATTGTCCTCCTCTCGAATCGCGGTTGACATCTAGTCCCGCTGAACATATCATGACTGCAGGTGCAAGAGAACTTCTTGATCACATGACAAACACATCCGCGCAGTGTTTCACAGGTGCTCCGGTTAATGAACCATTGAGATGCAAGCGGCGCGTGATGTGGTTACATCTCTTGGCATTGTGGGAATGTCCCAGACCCTCCAAAATGTCAATAATGTCATATACCCCGAAGACATTCTGGGATATATTTGACCCCTGACAATGAGGTAATGGATGAGGCTTCCCTGTTCCTAATGGAATGCCAAGATTATGATACCGATACAGTGATGGACTTTGATGAGGAGTATGAGTATGACGAAGATGAACCTGGACCGTCCAAGCGGACGTGTTTCAGTTGGGCGAATGAAGTCGACGATGAGCTTTTTGGAGGTTCGTTATGCGACGACCCGAGGTACGTTCTTTCACAAGTTTCACATGAGCACACAATGACAGAAGAACACACCCAGATTCGTGATGAGTCACTAGAACCGGGTCGTAGTTATTTTAAATTACCTGTCATTGCTGCCTCCTTCTTGGAGGAAATTGATGATCATTTTGCCTCATGTTTGAAATGTAAGAACAAATCCAAAGATACTAATGACGCCGAGTGGATCATGGATTCCGGTGCTAGTATGCACTTCACCGCAGAGATGAGTGACTTTGCAACATACAAAGCAAAGATCTCTATAAAAGGAAGAGGGACCATGTTTATCACTCACACGATACCATCACGTCAAGGAAAGCCAAGAAGTCTAACGACTCGGCTTTATCTGGTTCTACACATCCCAGAGCTTTCCACTCGCCTCATGTCAATGGGTGAAATTCTTCAAGAATCTGGATTAAATGTCGCTGGCTCAGCTGACAATCTTAGTTTCTGCAAAGATGGAAAGTGTGTACTAAGATGTGAACCTCATTTTCCCGGTTCAACAATATACTGGGTAAATACACGCATTGAACAAATCACGCAGCTAATGCTAGAAATATCGATGTCTATAAAGCTGATTACAGCATTTGGCATCAGCAGTTTGCACACCCTGGTAAAGATGTGCTGAAAAAGGCACCTGACACATGTGATGGATTCCCAAGGGATGTCCAATTTCCCCTTAAGGATAAGCCATGCCGTCCCTGTGCAGAAGCGAAGTTGAGGTTGAAAAGCTTCCCTCCTTCATCTTCATGTGCTTTCAGACCCTTTGAGTTGCTCCATTCGGACCTCAAAGAGTTTCCAATCGCCTCCTATCACAAATTTAAATACTACGTCAGCTTCTTGGATGACTATTCTGGGCATGTATTGTTGAAACTCAAATCTGATACCTCTGATGCATTCAAAAAGTGGACAATGCTTATGAAAACCCAGTTTAATGCCCAATTTCGCCAATGGCGTTTTGATGGAGGGGGAGAGTTCAAAAAGGAAACTGGGGTAGTAAAATACCTCGAGGATCTTGGAATTGCCGTGGAAATTTCAGCTCCTAATACACCCCAACAAAACAGTCGAGCCAAAAGGATTAACCGCACCATTGTAGAGAAAGCACAGGCGATGTGATTTGCTGCCTGCTTACCACAATCATGGTGGGAGTTTTGTCTTTTACACGCCATGCATGTTTACAATCACATGCCAATTAAACGACTTTATTGGAAAACACCTTTTGAATCACTAAAAGGGGAAAAACCGGATGTATCAAATCTCTGTGTTTTAGGCTGTGCTGCCTATGTTTTTATTCCTGAAGAACACCATGTGAATAAATTAAATCCACGTGCGGAGCTTATGACCTTTATGGGTTTTAAACCAGGAATGAAAGCATATCAGTTTATGACTGATAAAAACAGTATCTTTATTGGTAAAACCGCGGTATTTGATGAAACACTCTTTCTGAGATGTCCGGATACCAAAGTGCCACAACACACACCCATGGGAAATGAGCCTTCCCATGAGATATCCGGGAGATGAAGTTTCGCGACATTGCCAAAATGCTGAAAAACCTCCATGATGAGTGGTTGGACGCATGCCATAAGGAACTTGATAGCATCAAGCGGCATGATGTCTATGATCTAACACCTTTACCGACCAGACGGAAGGCCATTGGATCATAATGGGTCTTCGACATAAAGACCAATGGCCGTAAAAAGGCGTGGCTTGTTGCACAAGGGTTCTCGCAAATTGAGGGAATCAATTTCAACGAGGTATTCTCTCCCGTAGTCTGATTTGAGACAGTATGTCTCATGCTCACTACCGCCGTGCTTGAGAGTTGGGTGATTCTCACGCTTGATGTAACTGCTGCTTTCCTTTATGGGAAACTCCAGGAAGAATTATACATGATGCAACCTGAAGGCTTCAAAATAAAAGACAAAGAACTTCTTGTTTGGCGCCTACACAAGGCTATTTATGGTTTAAAGCAGGCTGGACTTGCATGGTGGCATGCCATGGAGAAATCCATGAAGAAACTAGGTTTCCAAAGGGTCATATCTGACGCCGGAATCTTTGTTTTCTATTCCCCGAACGGAACCATTGTACTTGCAATAATCTATGTCAATGATGCAATGTTCATGGGACCAGACACTAAGCTTACAACCGTTAAAAGAGCTGAATTCATGGCTATTTGGGAACCTTGTCATAATCATATGTTACACCTCATTCGCATCCGTCTCTACTTGCCTTTGAGCATTCTCTCCGTCACCTCCGCTCATCCGCACATCCGCTCATCCGCTCATCCGACATCCGCCAACCCGAAATCGAGGACCACGTCAAAGAGTGGGGCGCAACGCACAAGTTGAAGCCAGGTCCTTTCTGCCAACGTCGCACTTACCGCATTCCGCTCCTCCGCTACTCCGCTCTGACTCGTCCGACGTTTTCCGACGTTGAGAAACACGCTACGTGACAGTATATTTGAACTACCACCATTCTTTGATTTACCCAACAACCTCTACCCACATGTCTCAAACCCGTAATACAGTTCAAACAACTAGGACTGCTCGTGCAGCAGCAGAACGTTCATCCTCCACACCATGCTCTGCTTTTCTTCAAGGAACACGCAATGTAACCATTACCCCTCGAGGAGCCACAGCATCATCATCCGCTCCTACCCCCGGACCATCCGTTCCTCCGCCTTCTTCCGACTCTCAGCTCCCACCACTTCCTGCCAGTCCTCCACTAAACCCACCAACGGAACCCTCCGCACCTCTAAATTCTGGCTTATTCGGCGGACCTCCAGGAGGATCTCCTCCTCCTTCCGACGGTAGTTTACATGGAGATTTGGACGACTCCGATTCCAATCCAGATCAGGAACCCAATCTAGCTGAAGCCATTCTGCTCATGACCAAAGAGTTGAAACGTCGAGATACAAAGAAGAAAAAGTCGTATGCCAACGAACCGGATACCTTTGACGGATCCGATCCGCGCAAACTCTCCGCATTCATTTTACAATGCAAACTTTACTTCTCCGACAATGACAACTTCGACTCAGAACATTCCAAAGTCAACTTTGCCATGTCTTACTTCCGAGGCACAGCACTCGAATTTTTTGAACCCTTCATTCTTGACGATGATGAACCCAATTGGCGGGGTTCTTTCCCCGAGTTCGTCCGACTTCTCCGCTCCGAGTTTGGTACCATTGACCCTCAGGGCGAAGCCGAAGAACAGTTGGACAACCTACGGATGAAAGAAAATCAAAAGATATTGAAGTACAACGTTGAATTCCAACGTCTTGCTACCAAGACTGACTGGGATGAAAACTCCCTCCGACACCGCTACTACGTCGGACTTCCGGATCGGATCAAGGACATCCTCTCCCAACAACCCAAGATCAAGTCTTTACCAGACCTACGATCCGCGGCTCATACTATTGACGCTCGCTACTGGGAACGTCAACGAGAGAAATCCAGAACCGATAAACCCACTCCCAAGTCCGACAAGAAACAATCCGCTCCGAACCAATCAACTGCACAAACATCATCAACCAAACCCTCCGCTCCCGCTACCGCTTCCGCTTCCACATCCGCTCCGAAACCCGATCTCTCCAGTAAATTAGGCAAAGACGGCAAACTGACGTACCAAGAACGCAAACATCGTTTCGATAATAACCTTTGCTTATTCTGTGGTAGCGTCGGACACGCTGTCAAGGACTGTCCCAAGTCCACCTCCTCCGCTTCCAAGGCTAAAGGGAAAGCCGCCCAAGTCGGCACTCAAGCCAAGGAAAAAGGTAAGGAGATCGAGTCAAAAAAATAGGCAGTGGTCCTCATGAAGCACGGTCTGAGGACTGCGTTGACTCTCTCCGTGCCTCCGCTCCCATCCGACTTAACGCGTCCGCTCTCTCCGATCCGAATTCTTTACGTATCAATATCTCATCTTCTTTTTTCTCTTCAGATTCTGTCCCAGCACTTATTGATTCAGGATCTACTCAGTGTTTTATTGACAATAACTTTTTCTCTGCTTATGATCTTCCGACCTCCGCTATTCCACCTTTAGAACTAAAGCTTTTCGATGGTTCTTCTAACGCGTTTATCACTCAAGTTGTAACAATACCTATATGTTTTCCTTCAGGTGAATCTTTTGAACAGGATTTTTATGTTACTCCACTTCTTCTGTGGTTCTTGGATACAACTGGCTCACCCGCCACAATCCTATGATTGACTGGGTATTGGGCAGTATCACTTTCCGTCCACAGATGCAAAAAGAGCCGTTTCCGACATCGACGTCGACCCCCTCCCAAGGTAGGACAGCTATGCTTCCTCCTCCGGAACCTCTGATCATACCTCTGCAGTCTGCTCCGCAGATTTCACTCATTAATGCAGCCGCATTTATGAGGGCATGCAAATTGCCTGGTACACAATCCTTTCGACTTCACCTTTCGACTCCCTCCGTTTCCGCTCACTCCACATCCGCTTCCGACACCCCCGACTTGACAAACGTACCCGAAGAATACCACGACTATGCTGACGTCTTCAGTAAAGGAAAAGCAGACACTCTTCCACCACACCGTCCCTACGACCTCAAGATCGAACTTGAAGAGGGCTCCGCTCCTCCGTTCGGTCCGATCTACTCCCTTTCACAAACCGAACTCAATGCCCTCCGTGAATTCATTGACGAACACCTCACCATTGGATTCATCCGACCCTCTTCCTCTCCGCACGGTGCTCCCGTCCTTTTCGTTCGTAAAAAGGATGGCTCCCTTCGTCTTTGCGTCGATTTCCGTGGTCTTAACAAAATCTCAAAGAAGGACCGCTGGAAAAGCCAGTGTTTATACGGCTCTCGACCTCCGACACGCCTATCACCTCGTCTGCATAGCGGAAGGAGATGAATGGAAAACTGCCTTCCACACGCGCTACGGGTCTTTTGAATGGAAAACTGCCTTCCACACGCGCTACGGGTCTTTTGAATGGCTTGTCATGCCATTTGGACTCACCAACTCCCCAGCCGTTTTTCAACGCTTCATGAATGACATCTTCCATGACCTGCTCGATAAGTATGTTACCATATATCTCGACGACATCCTCATCTACTCCGACTCTCCCTCCGAGCATCGGAAGCATGTCCGCAAAGTCCTCCGACGTCTCCGACAACACGGCTTATATGCACGCGCAGACAAATGCGAGTTTTCTACAGATACTGTTGAATACCTTGGCTTTATCCTCTCTCCGACAGGCCTCCGCATGTCAGATAAGAAAGTCAAAATTATTCAAGATTGGCCTGAACCAAGGAAGGTCAAAGATATTCAATCTTTCTTAGGTTTTGCCAATTTTTATTGATGATTCATTCCTTACTACTCCGAAATCACCGTTCTGCTCACTCGACTCACCCGCAAAAGCACACAATGGCATTTCTCCGACTCCGCTCGCGAATCTTTCAAAACTTTGAAGAAAGCCTTTACCACGGCACCTGTTCTTACGCATTGGATTCCCGACAGCCCTATTATTGTCGAAACCGATGCCTCCGACTACGCTTTGGGTGCGATCCTCTCCATCCGCACCTCCGACGACGAAATCCAT
Organism: Entoloma clypeatum; assembly: GCA_963565915.1. Classification (NCBI taxonomy): domain Eukaryota; kingdom Fungi; phylum Basidiomycota; class Agaricomycetes; order Agaricales; family Entolomataceae; genus Entoloma; species Entoloma clypeatum. Next base: position 1,317,454 of record OY751490.1, on the reverse strand, counting down.
CTGGTCGCTTTCCACTCCCGCACCTTTACACCTCCCAAGTTAAACTATGACACCCACGACAAAGAACTATTAGCGATCCACGATGCATTCAAGGTTTGGCGTCACTACCTTGAAGGCTCCGCTACTCCGATTGATGTCGTAACGGACCACAAAAATCTTGAGTACTTTTCTACTACCAAGATTTTATCACATCGACAAGCTCGTTGGTCCGAATACCTCTGCCAGTTCAATCTCGTCATCCGCTTCCGCCCTGGCCATTTAGGTACAAAGCCCGATCTTTTAAGTAGACGATGGGACGTCTACCCTAAAGAGGGAAATAGCAACTATTCATCCGTCAACCCAAGCAACTTCAAACCCATCTTCACACAAGAACAGCTCACCACTTCACTTCGTGCAACAGAGTTATATACGCCCGTCCTCCGTGCCACAATCATTATGGATATGGATCAGCTCTACTCCGACATCCTCTCCGCTCTTCCGACCGATCCCATTTACACCTCTTTCCTCGACAATCCTAATCCACGCTGGATCGTGAATGAAGCAGGTTATCTACTCCACAATGGACGTATCTACGTTCCCAACTCATCCGACCTCCGTCTCCGCATCCTCCGCAATAAGCACGACCATATCCTCGCTGGACACCCTGGTCAGAATAAGACTATTAGTCTTATCCAACGAGAATACACTTGGCCTGGAATGTGCGACTTTGTCAAAAAGTATTGCAAGTCATGTACCACTTGTATGCGCGCCAAACCCCAACATCATAAACCCTACGGTCTGCTTAAACAACTCCCTATTCCTGAACGTCCCTGGCATTCTATTTCCATGGACTTCATTGAACCCCTTCCGACATCCGCTGGCTCCGATGCGATTTTGGTCATTGTAGACCGCCTCACTAAACAAGGCATCTTCATTCCTACCACCATTAATTGCACATCCGAAGACCTAGCAAACCTTTTCGTGCTTCACGTCTTTTCCAAGCATGGAGTTCCGCAAAATGTCACATCCGATCGCGGACCTGAATTCGTCTCCCGCTTTTTCCGCTCTCTTGCAAAAGCCCTCAACATGAGACTTCACTTCACTTCTGGATACCACCCTGAAGGCGATGGTCAAACCAAACGCACCAACCAGACACTCGAACAATACCTCCGCATTTTCTGCAACTACCAGCAAGACAACTGGTCCGCTTTGCTTCCGCTTGCGGAGTTCACTTGCAACAACACTCCGAGTGCCACTACAGGTGTATCACCATTCTTCGCCAACAAAGGTTATCACCCCGACATTACACTCCATCCGGAACGTGATCTAGCATCCGATAAAGCTCGACAATACATCGTCGACTTAGATGAATTACATCAAGAACTAAAGACTGCTGTCGCAGAGGCACAACAACGTTATCAAGGCCCTGCGGACGTCCGACGTTCTCCGCCTCCTCCGCTCCGCGTCGGACAAGAAGTCTTTGTTAAAGCCAAGTTCTTCCGCACCACACGACCCACCCAAAAGTTATCCGACAAATATGCTGGCCCATTTGAAATCATAGCCCAACCCAGCACACTCTCCTTTACACTACGTCTACCCGACACTATGCGTGCTATACACCCCGTCTTCCACATAACCATGCTCGAACCAGCAACTCCTAACGAGATTCCAAATGGGATACAATCTCCTCCGCCTCCGCTCGAGATGGACGGAGAAACCGAATACGAAATTGCGGAAATCATCGACTCAAAGATCGATAAAAGACGACGCTGCAAACTCCTTTACCTCGTCCGCTGGTTAGGTTATGAAGACACCAGTGAAGAGTTTTCTTGGTTACCCGCATCCGAGCTTGAACACGCAGCGGATACGGTAGCGGACTTCCACTCCGCTCAACCAACTAAGCCAGGCCCCTTATCACGCTTGTAACAACAAGAAAAGAAAATCTATTAATATTTTATACTAACAAAAAAACTACTTTCGCTGTTTTTTGTTAGATACCCCCTCCGTCTCCTCATTCCACTCCGATCCGGATTCCTCTTCCGCTTCCTCCATCCGCTTCCGCTTCTTCGTTTCTTCTTCTTTTTCTTCTTCTTCTACCTCCTTTGCCAACTCCTCCAATACCCTATCATACTCCTCCACATCCTCGTCCTCGTCGGATCCCTCCTCCGAAGCCTCCAAATCCTCCCTCCATGCGATAACCGTCAGAAGCTCCTTGATTTCCCGCAATTCCTTCAACTCCGCCTTTATCAACCGCATCCGCACCCGCACCCGCAACCAGTTCCTTCGCCTTCGCCTTCTCTGCCTTTCTCTCTGCTCGTCTCTGCTCTTTCGCCGCCCTCTTCGCCTCCGTGCGCTCTGCATCTTCCTTCGCGCGCTCCTCTGCCTCCTGCAGCTTCCTCTCCAACTCTTCGGTGACCTTCTTCTGGCGCTCCCTTTCAGCACAAAGAGCGGCGAGGGGTGAGTTCTCAGCGGACATAACGGATAGGCGTCGGGATAGATGTTGTGGTTGGGTGACAAGAGAGAAAGATCACGCACAAAGCTTTTCAACCAACGGTCACGTGGATTACCTCATCTGGGCCTCAGGGTTTGGCCCTAAGAGGGAAATACTGTCATAATCATACGTTACACCTCATTCGCATCCGTCTCTACTTGCCTTTGAGCATTCTCTCCATCACCTCCGCTCATCCGCACATCCGCTCATCCGCTCATCCAACATCCGCCAACCCGAAATCGAGGACCACGTCAAAGAGTGGGGCGCAACGCACAAGTTGAAGCCAGGTCCTTTCTGCCAACGTCGCACTTACCGCATTCCGCTCCTCCGCTACTCCGCTCTGACTCGTCCGACGTTTTCCGACGTTGAGAAACACGCTACGTGACAAACCTCGTGATCTAGGTGAACCCACTGAATTCTTGAGAATGCGCATCACGCATACCAAGAACACGATCATGATCGATCAATGTGCCTATTTACAGAAAGTAGTAGAGAGATTCGGCATGACAAATGCAACGATCGCCAAGACTCCCCTACCTACTGGATACAAGCTGACAGCAAATGCTGGCACTGCCACTGCTGCACTTCGATCACAATTTCAGCAGATCATAGGGTCTCTGCTATATTTAATGATCGGTACACGACCCGACATTGCCTTTGCTGTGATTACGTTATCACAGTTCTCGGCAAATCCTACCCAGGAACATGTTGATAAAGCGAAGTATATAATCTGCTATCTCATAGGCACTTCTGATTACCGACTGACATATTCCAGTGATCAAAATGTGGGCTTACATGCCTACACAGATTCTGACTGGGCATCCGATGAAATAAAGTGTCGAAGCTGCACTGGCTTTTTCCTGAAGCTTGCAGGTGCTTCTGTAGGCTGGACTTGTCGTCTACAAAAAACCATTCCTCACTCATCTACTGAAGCAGAGTACATGGCGATGTCCGATTGTGGCCGCCAAGTAAAATGGGTAATCCAGCTCTTCCAGGAGATTGGCTTCCTAATGCGGAATGTCCCGATCTATGCCGACAATCATGGCTCGATCTTTATTGGGAACAACCCTGTACAGGAACACCATACTAAACATATTGATCTAAGATATCATGTCATCCGAGAATACATCTCTTGTGGATTGATCACTGTAGAGTACATTGAAGGCACATCCAATCCCGCGGATATGCTAACTAAAAATCTTAGTCGGGAACTCTTTGAAAGATGTCGCCAACATTTAGGCTTGACATTTTCATAATCCGATGTATACACATCGAGGGGGAGTGTTGAACGAATTCCACTCCTATAGATATTTCATCTATAGCGTCATGTGCTCAATCCCATGATGTACAAATAATATACAAATAAGTAGACTAGTATATAAGACTGTCCTTATTCTCTGTGCAATATAACACTCTTACCGAGTAACCCCCATCTTGCAAACACCTCACAAGGTTAGTAGTAAGGTTCCCCCTCTATTGTAGATACACGTTCATAGCGCATAGCATAGAGTATACTAGGACTGCAAGACAACACATCCACTGTGATCACCTCCAGTGTTGATGTGATCATATGCTGTTCCAACAATTATCTACACTGTTCTGTGTTAGTGACAGAGTCTTAACATCTCCCAGATGTTTCTTCTGCGAGGATGTGACTTTGGAGGCCATCCAAGATGTTGAGCCTTGGGGAGGGGAGAAGAATATATGCAATATCTTCTGGGATGCTTTCCATCTTCGTAGTAGATCGCTTGCCTGCAGCCTTGTTGTGTTCACGCAACGTGCTAGCAACAAAAAATTTTGTTTTTTGGGCCCTTATCTGCATGTGCCTAGTTAATTTATCTACCAAAATCAGGTCCCAAGTGACCATGGTAAATTACCAGTAAATTACTCGTAAATAACTAGATTGGTATGTTATAAAAATAGATCCTCTGTACAGACATGTGTGATAACCAAGTCTGTATTCAAAGTCAACGGTTGCGAAGTGGCGAGATGGCTATCATTGGTGCTATTGACAAGAGCCTTGGATGGGTTATCAGGGTTTTCCGAGATCACGTGTTTCGAAAAATCTGCTGAGTAGTTGCACAGGACAGGATTCAAAATTGAGCCTTTGCAAATGAGATTGATAAAGGGTTTGCGAAGTAATAATTTGTAGAGGGGACTTTGGGGGCGAAGAATGAAAATGTTTGACAGATGTGAACCACATGGCAAAACATCGACTTTGTCGAGGCATTTCTCATCAACTGTGATACTTGAGGAACAAAAAAATTCGACAATGCAAATATTGATCATTCTCACCAGAGAAAGTTGATGGAGAATGAAGTCCTGAAAAAAATCCTTTTGTGTCTAGCTTTGCTGTTTTGAAATTTTTACTTCTTTGTAAAAGTTGGGTTTTCTTGAGTGGCTTCATCAGGCTTGCTATATTCACAGACAAGGAATATTTTTGGCAAAAAGAATAAGCATTGCAATAGTTTAATTTTGGCATCGGAAAAGTGCATCCCAAAAGGAGAACTTTTGCGATCACTTTCATGCCTGCGAAAGGGGTCGTGTCTGCGAAAGTTTATGAGAAACGATGAGTCTGCGAAAGTTGATGAGAAATGACCCTTTCGCAGGCACGAAAGTGATCGCAAAAGTTCTCCTTTTGGGATGCACTTTTCCGATGCCAAAATTAAACTATTGCAATGCTTATTCTTTTTGCCAAAAATATTCCTTGTCTGTGAAAATAGCAAGCCTGATGAAGCCACTCAAGAAAACCCAACTTTTACAAAGAAGTAAAAATTTCAAAACAGCAAAGCTAGACACAAAAGGATTTTTTTCAGGACTTCATTCTCCATCAACTTTCTCTGGTGAGAATGATCAATATTTGCATTGTCGAATTTTTTTGTTCCTCAAGTATCACAGTTGATGAGAAATGCCTCGACAAAGTCGATGTTTTGCCATGTGGTTCACATCTGTCAAACATTTTCATTCTTCGCCTCCAAAGTCCTCTCTACAAATTATTACTTCGCAAACCCTTTATCAATCTCATTTGCAAAGGCTAAATTTTGAATCCTGTGCTGTGTTGTGGGAAAGTCAGGTCGCGACTCCACATTGAACCGAACATCGCACAATGAATCCAATGAATCCCGCCCCCCACGAAGGAGCCCAACCGCTCAACCTGCCACAGGATGTCCTAAAAAACCTGATCGACGCGATGAACCGCGCAGCGACAGAATATCTTTGGGATCTTATTGCAATGAATGCTCAGCGTGCCGGAGCGGAAGAACAGAAATCCAAATATGCTTATCTCCTCCTCAGCGTTGACAACGCGATTCTCCACCAATTATCAAAGACGGCGCATACACACAAATGGATGCCTCTGCGGACTCCCGAGTCTGTGGACCAGTTTCTGGAGAAGATGAACGATGAAGAGTTCAAAGAATGGCGTGACGGATTCATGAGAATTATCGAAAATCGAGATTGGGCTTCTCGAGCTGCCAATCGTACGTGCTTGATCGTTGACCATCTTCTGGCGCAATTGATTCCTCCCAGTGAAACTCCCCGATGTTCGCCAGATGGATTGGTTTCGAGAAATCAGGCATGCTTCCTTGTCTTACATAACTTTTAGTCCATACATTTACACATTGTACCTGTGTTAGCGACGCAACTCGTCAAAGTACGACTTCCCTGGTGTACGCCATTGACATCTAACAAACTTTTGCGGACAGGGCTCGCGGGGGCATATGAACAACCCTTTATCGGCGATGCGGCCGATGCTTTCATTGACCATCTTACTCAACTCAAGGAGGTCGAAAACAAGAAAGTGTTCTATGCCAAAGCAGTCGCTGTTGTTCAAAGCTCCGGAACAGGGAAATCCCGCATGCTTTCAGAGGTGTGTTAGGTTTCCGTCTTATCATGCACGACTTCATACGTTTCTCTTTAGGTTGGAAAAAAAATATTCACCCTTCCAGTCTGCCTTCGGGGTCCGGATGATCCAGGTTATCCACCTTCAGATGGCCCCGTCGTCGAATACCTTGAAGCTTTGAGGAGGGATAATGACTTGAGCATCACAGCGCATATCGCCGTCGTCTGCTTCGTCGCTGCTGCTCACAAGAAGATGCTTGAAGTGCTGAAGGCCTGGGCATGTTCTGACTCATCGAAGTTACGTTTACGCTGGCATAACTGTATGGAGTCGTCGGGGAATCGTGAATACCGGAAGCAGTTTTTTCTAGATGTGGTTGAAAAAGCAAAATCAGCAAGTCATTGTTCCGTGCTTTGGCTCCAAGTGCTCATTTTTGACAGTTAGAGTCGAAGGCTCTGGCGGGCTTCATGAGCTCAACGAAGTACGGTCCTGGCAGTAGTACAAACAGGAAGGACGGCGGGGATGTGGCCAATCCTGATGTGCGCACGATCGCTCAAGAGCTTTATGATTCCATTGCCAAGCAGGCCACCGAAGACCTTACGGCGTTTCTTTCCACTCTCAATCCACCTCAAAACTTATGTCTGACATACGTCGATGAAGCGGATTGCCTAGGCCTATGTATCGATATCCTTTACCGTCTTTTGAGCAGTCAAGAATCATCAACAAACATGTGGTATACATTTTTGGGAACGAAAACGAGGCTTTCCTATTATGCTCCCCCTCCTGCCAACCGTCAGTCCCTATGTTTTTCCCACTTGCGCCTGACTCACCCACTACATCAGGAGTCTCTTTGCGACTGAGGCAGGAAGTGGCTCACATGCCGTTGCCCTACTTCACTCTTGGTTTTGACCATCATATGATCGATAAGGATAGAAAGAAGGTGGCTGTCAAGATGGGCGATCTTCAGACCGTCGAGCGCCTCTGCCGATATGGCCGACCTTTGTATGTGACTTTTCATCATCAACAACAGTTGCTCATCTTTAAACCAGGTGGAAATCGTACCTACCTGACCCCAAAGTCAAGGGAATTGTCAAAATCGCCGCCTGGAAGCTGATATGCGGGGAGACATACGACCCATCTGATACGAATCACGTTTTTGCTGTCCTCTCTCAGCGCCTCTGTCTCGAACCGGTCCTTGCAGGAACAGAGGCTGTAAAACTCACAGAACGCAGTATCTCACATCACATGCGACTTCTGACTGGCTGCTCACGTAATGGCGAAATGTGGTACACTTACTCGCCATCTGAGCCAATGCTTGTGCTAGCCAGTCTTCACCACCTGTATTCCGAGGCGAAGAACAACTTGGCGCCTTCTCTGGAAACTTTGAGCAAGAATTTATGCAGCGCGGGATTGGTCGAAAAAGGCCTGCTGGGTGAACTTTGCGCCCGTACTCTTATTCTTTTTGCCCGTGACTTTGCCGCACCATTGGGAGCTGATCGCACCCGGGATTTTTTGCAACCCGTTCCGCTTTTGGAATTCCTCGGTAAACTCTTTGGCCACAAGTCATGGGCGGGCGACAATCAAGCCGAATTTGACGAGGCCTTTCGTAGCGCCTACGTGAATTTTACTCATTGGATCGTGACGAAGGACCCAATGCCGGCAGATTCCTCGTGACTATGCTCTGCTTGCTGATGGCACGCCTACTAATTTTGGCAAATTCAGTCAGTTACTTGCAAACTTATGGGCTCGTGGGGCAGTGCTGCAATGCTGTTTCAATCAAGAAGACATCGACTTCGTCATCCCCATATACATGGGTTCTATTGCTACTCACGACGTCTTCGACCCCTCACGTCTCTCTGCCATTGCCGGGCAGGTCAAATTCAAATTCAACGCAGCCACGAAAGCAGAATGCGACGCCATAGCCGCAATTGGTCTCCCACGCGATCCTCGTGAACCCTTGCCCTATCTGGCGCTTCTTATGGACCTTGGGACCGAGGCGAACCACCAGCATACCAATTCGAGAGTGCGAGCGATCGTCCCCGAGTCCCCTTCCGACAACGAATTCCCAAAACTCACCGACAAATTCGAAAAAGATGTCAAGAAACTTCGTGCCCGTCAGTGCCGAAAACCAAAACCAAAGGCGGCCTCTATCAAAAAACTCAAGGAGGAAGTCCAAAAATCGCGGCAGGCGGTGGATCACTACAATCGGTACTTCGTCTCTGCCCGTGGCTCCTCTCGCCGCGTGTACGGCATTTTAGACGAAGCGAACATCAACGGAGACTTTTCGATGCTACTCCATGTCACAGCACCGGTACCCATAGACCAACATCACATCTTACAGTATATGCGACCATTTGAGCGGCTAGGAAATCAATCGCACCACACTGCTTCGATGCTGGAATATGATAAAGACGCTCCGATGGAAGATGGGTCAGGCAAAGCGATTCCAGATGAGGAGGGAAAGACCGAGGATGGGGATGTGGATATGGATATGCTGCCGTAGCAGACTCATTGGTTACGATGTATTTCGGTCATTCGGCATGATGTTTTAATCACCTGTCGTCCCACAATACCTCTCTTATTAGACGAATGCCCCACCTACGGGCCACAATACCCCTCTAATTAGAGTTCTTTTCGTCTACAGTCGAGGACAGTCAAACGTGTCTGAAAAAATTATCATGCCTTCGGACTTGTTTGGGTGTCAAAACCACCTGACTTACCCACACTTCAAGCTTAATAATACTGGGCCCTGGTGCCCCTGCCCTAGTATTATTAGGCTGGACTATAGTAAAACCCCAACACCAGCGTTAAATCAGGCCTTAAAACCAGCAAAAAGACTCCGTCACGCTCTGTCCCCTCTGCCTATTTGGGAATGCCATGTCAGCAAGCCTCTGGAAGCTGACAGCTCGGGCCCCTCCAGCTCCCACCACCCACAGCACCTCCTCGCCTAATCAGCTTCCCACAGCTGCCTCACCATTAGTGTTTAAAGGTTCGGTTTTTTTGCTTTTGCGAATATCTCAACAACCACTGGATGGAATTTCATCATCCAAGAGATGACCCCCACTTATTTTGACTGCCATTGACATTTATGACATGTTGCAATATCTCAACAATGGCTGGGTGAAAAAATTTCATCTAATGGAAGACCCCCTGGCTTTTTATGACCTCCATCTGTCCAAATATTTTGGTAATTTTAGTGATTTTATTGGGATTTCTGGAGCTATTTTTTAAAAAGGATAAACTGCAAAAAGACCTGAACTGGACTGAACCCTCAAGCACTACTCACCATCATCAACAGCCATCAATGCCCGCTGCTGTTGAACATATTGCCAGATATGTCGCACCATGTGCTTGTCATGGGAAGTGACTATAAGTCACTATTACCATATATGTGAGTTTATGGTACAACCACGGACGCATGACTTGTTTATGTATTGTTTGTACAATGGTCCGTGCGCATATTGGATTAGTATAAATACCCATGTATTTAGTACGGTGAATCCTAACTTCTTGAACACCCCAGTTCTTTGAGTTAACTAACAAGCTAGTACAGCTTCTAGAATTTCTCTAGTTACTCTTAACCAGGTTAGTTGAGCTTCCTTCATGCCTTCGTACCGTTACATCTTGAGCGCCCTTTGGGCTGCCTATGTCAGTTACTTTGTTAGGTTATGGGCCCCGGCCCTAGCGCCGCATGCTCTGAGTATCTTAGCTTTTGCGCTATTATTGGCAGCATCCGCTTTGTATACTAGCCTGGAGACTGGTTTCCTCAGTATTGAATACATCGAGCTCGATGGTTCCCTCAACGGTGAACCTCGCAGTGTTCGAGGTATTGAATGTACCTTTCAGT